>JALIZF010001516.1:0-373968 GCA_029948255.1 Telmatactis stephensoni
CGATGGACGGGCTGTTGAAACCATCAATGTCAGCGTAGAGCAGCGAAGAACTGTTAAGTACGGGTTGCAGAGAGGAGGCGAGGAATTTGAGAACTGAATCGTGTCTCCAGGTGAAACGATCGAGATAAGACTGGCATCCTGCTACTACGTGGCAAAGAGATTCTGGAGAGCAGCAAAACGAACAATCTGATGTGCCTAATAAGCCCCACTTGACAAGGTTTTTGCGTGTTGGCAGTGTGTTGTTAATGTATCGTATGGCGAAATTAAATATGTTTTTCGGCAGATTAGAGTGAACAATAGACCAAGTTGAGTGAAGTGATGACAAGGAGTACTTCGTGATGTTGGTAAAAAAGAAACCTTGTGATGGCAGATGATTAAGTAACTTATCTTCTTGACCAGCCTTAAAATTTTTAAGGACGTCCTTAATAATACGTAATAATAATAATAATAATAATAACAACAACAATAATAATAATAACAATAATAACAACAACAACAGTAATAATAATAATAATAATAATAATGGTTTTAAGTACATCCACAAGTGGCTCTTCACCTTCTAATTTATGAACATAAACTAATAATGAACTAGCAAGTAGACTACAAACTCAAATGTTACAATTGTCTGATTTATTGCCAGACTGCATGTTGACATGGACAATTGCAGCTAAATATTATAGGGAGACTTTGCTAATCCGTGTCAAAGTAGGATTCTTGCCATAAAAACAGCTAGTATTTTCTAGCCAATATGATTCACTTAACTAGTAACAATAGTCTCAGTCAACCATGACATATGAAAGACGCTAATGGCGCATATCATAAACAAACCAATAAAATAATTAAAGTTGACCATAGTTGAGACAGACTTAAAACTTTCCAATTAGTGAATACAAAGCTATACCCAAATTCCTGTGGAAGCGCAAAAACTAGGAAAGATATCATATTGCAAGATGTATAATTTATATTCATCTAAAGCCCACAAACAGTGATAACTGCTGTAGGCTCGCTATTGTAATAAATCAGTGTAATCTAGGGCTTTGTCTCTGATAACAAATCAGCATAAAACCCTTTTTATCCTTGAGTGAGCAGATAATTATTGTAATCTTTGGACTCCTTTCTTACAATTTCGTGAACCATGGATAATATGGGCAACAGAAATGCCATGTTGTTGTATTAATTTCAATTCATAATACCTAACAACAAAGTGCTAGAAAAAACCATAATAAAGACAGCCACACAAAGGTCATGTGGATAGGTAGACAGTCCACGTGGCATGAAGTCTCGGGGAAAATTACGCTTAAACATGCACGTCGGTAATATGTACTGACTGAAATAATTAGAATCTTACCAAATACAAAACTTACCAAGTACTGCAGTGTTGAAATTACGGGAATTTGTGTGAAAACACGGGTATCCTGTTCGTAGCGAGATACCAAAAACAACAGCTCCTGTTCGGCGTCATAGCTTGACATAGGAATTTGACATGTCTTTTTCTCTCAGTCAATAACAAACAGTACCTAAAGGTCGCAAAAGTCCAAACGCTTGACCACTTAAAAGCTGCCACCATTGCTGGGGAAAGCAACAACTTGGCTGATAACTAACGGATCGTTTCTTTGACGTGGTTCAGTACGAAGCGGTACCAGCTACTCGGTTCGGCACTACGCTGGAATGTAACTGACTTTCTTGTTCTCTCAGAGATAGTCGTACTTGTGAGCTGTAGAAATCAAGTCCCTCGACAACTTGGACGCGTTGAAGATCGAGATAGTCACCCCAAAAGAATTTAGAAACTAAATCGACCTCCAAAATTAAAGCTACCAGCTTATGTAAAGTCAGGACCAGAATGAATCACTTCACCTGACAGCTCACGTGTTGTGCTGTCCTCAGTGGGGGGTCACTCAAATTGCCACTACTCCAGTACCCTATACCGACCTCACATGTATGAATGCTCCTACATGAAGACCTACGATTACACAATTGCATAATGCCTCTAGATAATGCTCAAATAAATACAGCCAAGAGAAAACATAAAAATCCTATTTGCGAGCAAATATTCCATATAATTAAAATTTAATTAACACTTAAGTGCTCCTGCTTGTATTATATAATTTACTAATAATAGAATGTATATTGCATATGTTTTTCCAAACAGTTTCAATGGTCATTTATTCATCCATCCATCCATTCAGTCATTAATTCTGCCCATGTATCCATCTTAAGTTTCCTTCTATTGAATCCATCCATCATTTTACACCATCCACCATGTTAGTCCTTTTGTTCTATATCTATCATTCTTCAATTACCTAATATTTTATTCATTCATTCATTCATTCATTCATTCATTCATTCACTAATACATCCATCCATTCATTTATTCATTCATTTATGCATTCATTTATTTATTTGACCTTCATTACCTCATTCATTTCTTTATCTCATCTTTTTCAGTCATGAAGAAATTTGGATCACCAAATGGTTTAGGAGCACCCAATGGTACTAAAGTTGAAAGAGTTGGAGGGGACATAAGTAAGGCTTCAAACTACAGTTATTTAATAGTTAAAGAAATGAGTTGATTACGTTGAGCTGTTTTATTTGGGGGGAATAGTCGTAATTATATGGATAGAAAAACTGAGTAGTGAGCATTTACGTGTAAATCATTATTATAAGGAAACTGTATTTTGAATTAGTTTTAATTAATGTGTTTCTACTATTAGGTACGGAGACCAGCTTTAAAGAGGCCTTTGCAATAGCAAAGGCACACCTTGAAATTTTTAAAGACAGGTGAGTATGTATGGATATATATAAATATGTAACATATATAAAACAAATATGTGACCCAAATTGGTGATATTATAAGCCTATAAATATCTTACCTGATATCCCCATGATATATTCATGACTATAAATTAATTGTAGCTTCTATACCAAGTTAAACATCGTCTCAGACATTATTGCAAAATATCTATAGTGAAAAAGAGTCAATATTAATTAATTGTCAAATACATGATATGCCAAGCAAAATGTAGGCACATTAACAAAGGAACATTGAACTTAATTTGATAACTCATTATAAGAACATCAAAAATTCCTCTAGGTGCATGTTGTACCTTTGAACGAAATGCCTTTAACCTAATAAGCTTGCATGATGATAACTTTCTAGGAGAAAAGAAAGAGAGAGAAGGTCCATTATAGAAGAACAGGACAGACAGTATAAAATTTCAGCAGAAATGGACAGACTGAAGGTAAATTAACTGTACATGTGCTAATCAAAACCAAAACACTAAAATATGTCAGCTTTGGGGAGATCGAGTTCATAATTTGGGGGGCTTTTGATATAATTATGATTTTTTTGGGGAGGGAATTTTCACAAAATACCCATGGGATGTAAATTGATTTATGTATTTCTGTACTTGGTCAAAATGTTTTGCTCTTTTCTTGGTGGTATTTTCAAATAATCTGCCTTGACTGGAGGCTAAGCCTGTGCCAGTGCATCTGTTGTCTAATTTTACAATGCGGTATGAACAAACTCGAAAAAATCCAATTGCATTACATTCTTTTGCATCCATGTGGACTGAGAGCAGTCCCCCTTTTCCCCCAACAATAATTCAGTCAAAACGAGCGATGAAAATATTCTTTGCATAATTATTATTATTATCATTATTATTATTATTATTGTTGTTGTTGTTGTTGTTATTATTATTATTATTATTATTATCACTATTATTATGTGGTGATGAAGGAAGAGGAGAAAATTGGCAAACATTCTCCTCGTGCAAAGATACGAAAATTGCACTGGGTGTCAACAAAGGTGGTTCCGTTGGTTGTAGTTTTTTGGGGGGGTCTTGTCAACCAATCTTGAGGGATACCTGAAAGATCTCAGTACTCCAGACATGCTGGGTGCATGGTATGCAGGCGTCTGGGGTCATAGGGACCACCCTCATTCTGCAGAGAGTGCTTAGTCTCTAGGTCTTGAGGTCGAGGCTAATAAGCAGTATCTTACACCTGTAGTGTGTATATATCAGTTTCACTCAGGTTGTCTATATATAGAATTTCATTAATTATTATTATTATCATTATTTTTTTTCCATACCGCCCCCTCTCCCCCCTCGTTCTTCCTTCCCTCGTCAAAAGAAGTATTAATTCCCTTTCAAAATCACCATCATAAATTACACCTTACATAAATTATATGTACCCTCCCATTTCATGTTCTTTTTCATTGTTTTTAGACTTTACAGACAACCAACAATAACTCTATACAGATTTCTGATGATGATCAGGAAATAGAAACAGTGGATGTGGCAAAAGTTAAAGGGAAAAAAAGAAAAGAGCCAGAAAAGGATCAATCCGCCAATGGCGAAGTAACTCGTGGATTGTTCCCTTTAGTTAAATTAGTTTTATTTTAGTTAAATTTGAATTTTGAAGGCAAAATTATAGATCAATTAAAGCAATACATTTTTTTTTTTAAATGATAGATCATTGCTCTCACAAATTTAAACATTAAGTTTGGGCCCACCTGTAAAGCATTTAAAGGAATTTTTAGAGAGTCAGTTGGATAATTATTAATAATATTAGCTAATGTAATTTTTTAAAAAATAATAGATTTGAGTACGAAAGAACAAAAGAAAAAGATAATGAAGCAAAGAAAAAAGAAAAAAAAGAAAAAAAAAAAAAATTGTATGTACCACTCCGGGAGTCGAACCCACGATCATTGGAATTTCGAGCCAGCAACGAACCGCTTGAGCTAATGAGCCATTCACTGATTTCAAGGTGATATTTTTTATATATATTGCTAATTTACATTTATAACCTCCTTGAATTTGTTAAATATGTACAAATTATGAAAGAAGTTTCTCTATGAACCAAATATCGCTATGAATAAAATAAATTACTCCATAAAAGTACTCATGATAGCCACCAAACTTAAACTTAATACGCTTTTTTGATGCCGTTTCGGCCAGTGGGGCCGTAGCGGTTCGGCACGGCCAGTTTCGTACTCAAATATGATTTCGTTTGCTTTTTATTTCAACATTTACTCTCGTGCCGATAGAGTACAAACACTAAATGCTTGGATGGCTCATTGATATTGGACTGGCGACGATTTTTTATATTGGACTTGCGACGATGTTTGTTGTTTGAAGACAGCGACTACAAACGGACCCGATTGTTTTCACATCCGAGAATCGAACAGCTCAACTTGGAGATGTGACGAATTCCAAGCTGCAGAGGGAGCTGAGAGTAGTTCAGTACAAAATATGACAAGAAATAAGAAATTATCTATTCAGATTTATAGGCATTTTTGCCTATCTTCGCGGAGTGTAGACCGGCTACATGTAGACCACGAGGTATAATGTCGAGGGTCGACATGTTAAATTGGCTTGTATTACCGAGCAGTTTTTACCGAGCTTAGATCGTGTGCCTAAAAATTGTTGCTTTGTACACAAATCTAAAACAGTTACATTACGTTCAAAGCTTCCCGAGTGCTATACTGGTCACCAAAAATTATTATAGAGTATGAGGGGGAACACCGGGCGTACGGCCTACGATACGATACGGTTACAGCAGGAATTTCGAATGTTTTTATAGAAACTATGATACTAGTACAGTTACGATATAGTACGGTAAGTTTCTCACTCATACGAAAACGACTCTAACGCAAGTTAGCACCGTATCGTATTATCAAGAATAGACCGGAAGTAAAGTTTGACAGACCGGAAGTTTACAGGAAAGTGAGTGAGTGAGTGAGTGACACAATAGCTTACTACTTTATGTATGGTACCATTCTACTTAGACAATAGATAGATTGAATAGTTGTTGTCATACACGAAGTAGTAACCTGACTCATTTGCATATTCGACCCCTCACAATAACTCGTGGATTTTCAATCCACGAGTTAAAAATGACATTGAAGGGCAAAGGGTCAAAATAGTTAGACATGAGAAAATAAATGTGAGAGAAAGTAATGACCAACCAAAAGATAAAGGATCTGTAGAAAATGAGAAAAAAACAGCAGATGAGAAGGAAAAAGTAGGCGAAGAAAAAAACATTAAAAGAACTGAAAGAGAAATGAGAGCTCAAGCAGCAATGCTCAGGCAAAATAAAAATGACATGGAAAGGAAGCTGAGAGATGACAAAGAGAAAAGGGAGGAAGAGGAAAGAGAACAGAATGAGACGGAAAAAAGGAGAAAGGAAAAAGAAAGAGAAGAAAAGGAGAGAGACAGGAGAAGGAAAAGGAGCAGAGCAGGGAGAGAGAGGAATGAGAACAGAAAGAGATGGAAAAAAAGAGAAAGGACAAAGAAAGGCAAGAAAAGGAGGAGAGAGAGAGACAGGAGAAGGAAAAGGAGCAGAGAAGGGAGAGAGAGGAAAGAGAACAGAAAGAGATGGAAAAAAAAGAGAAAGGACAAAGAAAGGCAAGAAAAGGAGGAGAGAGAGAGAGGAGAAGGAAAAGGAGCAGAGAAGGGAGAGAGAGGAAAGAGAACAGAAAGAGATGGAAAAAAAGAGAAAGGACAAAGAAAGGAAAGAAAAGGAGGAGAGAGAGAGAGAAGAGAAGGAAAAGGAGCAGAGAAGGGAGAGAGAGGAAAGAGAACAGAAAGAGATGGAAAAAAAGAGAAAGGACAAAGAAAGGCAAGAAAAGGAGGAGAGAGAGAGAGGAGAAGGAAAATGAGCAGAGAAGGGAGCAAGAGGAAAGAGAACAGAAAGAGATGGAAAAAAAGAGAAAGGACAAAGAAAGGCAAGAAAAGGAGGGGAGAGAGAGACAGGAGAAGGAAAAGGAGCAGAGAAGGGAGAGAGAGGAAAGAGAACAGAAAGAGATGGAAAAAAAGAGAAAGGACAAAGAAAGGCAAGAAAAGGAGGGGAGAGAGAGACAGGAGAAGGAAAAGGAGCAGAGAAGGGAGAGAGAGGAAAGAGAACAGAAAGAGATGGAAAAAAAGAGAAAGGACAAAGAAAGGCAAGAAAAGGAGGAGAGAGAGAGACAGGATAAAGAAAAGGAGAGAGAGAGGAGGTCAAGGAAATAGAAAAAAGGAAAAAGGAGAGAAAAGAAAGAAAACAGAAAAAAAAGGAAGAAAAGAAAAACAAGAAAGAAAAAGAAGAAAGAGAAGAGAGAGAGAAAAAGTATGAGGGAAAGGAAGAAGAAAAGAAGGAGGAAAAAGAAAAAGAAGAGCTAGAAATGGAAGAGAAGAGAAGTGAGAAAGAAAGAGAAGAGAAGGAAGAGAGGGAAAGAGATGAAAGGAAAAACGACATAGCCAAAAATGACCCAGAAGAAAGAAAAGACATACCACATGAGATGGGTCCGTGCACGGTTCAGCCAAACAATAATTTGTCTTTTTTTGGTTGTTGCAAAAAAAGAATGAGTAAACATAATGAGCTTCTTTCCTTTTTTTGCATTTTGGTCACAAAAAGAAAAAAGCCAACAAAGCATTTCAGTAATTTAGGTTTTTGCTCTTTTCTATTTTTGTAAAAAAAAGAAAAAAAAGAAAAAAACAAATAAGCTTTTCTAATTTCGTTTTTTGTTTTTTTGCTTTAAAAAAAAAAACGTAATTGGTAACGACGCCTGCGATTGCAACTGGTCAGCAGTCTGTTACCATTTTTCGTAGGTCTCACTAATAGTTAGTCTCCTACGCAGCCGCAGTTTTGTTGTCACGCTAGCGTGACAACAAAACTGCGGCTGCGTTAGGAGACTAACTAATAGTCGGACATAAAATATAAAATTTTAATAAATTTACATCATTAAGACATTTGGAAAATAATTATTGTTCATTTGTTCAATTGGTATCTTTTAGGAGTAGATGTATTTCAAGCTACGCCCATTTGGTACTTTTTCCGATTGAAATGTGATAATGACGTTCAATTCCATTCTTAAGTAGAAAAATACAAATGGAATTTCAATATGAAAACTGAAACTCCTGTATCTAAATGATACAGTAATTCATTGTATATAGCTATTTCAAAAAAGGTTCAGGTCATGAGCTAAAGGTGATAGGCGATATGAGATAGGTATTTCAACTGTCTGCAGTTGGGTATTCTTTATGTTTTTATCAAAAAAGTCAATAATCATGCACAGACATTCATATCCAAGTCATCCAATGTTCAAAGCAAACGAACAGAATAACGGGCTATTTTTAAAGCTTCTTGATTATTTCGGATTTTGAATGACATATCTCCTATCACCAGATCACCTATCGTTTTTAGCTCTGACAACCTTTTTTGAAATAGGTGTATATAAAACTATGTTATGTAATTGCGTTAATCAGGAACGCCACGTGCATAAGGGAGTAGCTCCCTATCCACTCCCACTCACCCTCCCGCCTCCCCCTCTCCATCGGTTGAGCCAGTTATACTGATTCTGATTGGCTAATTCGTTCCAACTCTGATTGATGTCAATTGCACGTGGTTCGGTGCCATCAGTCGACGGTGTAGCATACAGTGGTGGTTGAGTTCGTGTATACTGGGTGTGCATATAATGGGAGATAAAACATTTGTGCTGTGGCGGGGATCGCAACGAGTGAATTTCAAAGAGCAAGATCTAACCTTAGAACGGATCACATCGGTTTTCAAGGTAGGTTACTCATAAATGTCATTAGAACTCTATTTTCAGTCATTACTGCATACGTACATATATATATAACTAAAAGGAATCCGGACTTACCGAGTTAAATATATAAATATGACATATCATTTATCAAGACTTCTTTACAAAACACAATATTTTTCTAGCGATGACCTTGATTCTGTTGATTATGTGTATTTCTGCCAGTAGTTGGTATATTTTATTTGATGCACACTAGTGAGTGCAGGTTCAGTCATTTAATTTGATCGTTGCCTCGAGAAAATCGCAATACAGAACAGTTCGGTTGAAGAAAAGCTACTGCAAAGTAAATAGAATCATTTATTTCAAGGCTGATTGAGCACAGCGAGGAACTGCGAGGAAGTGAGTGAGTTTAAACTGAAGCAAAACTTGCATTGGCTGGTAGACTTTGTGACACAGGGTGGTATTGGGATACAGATACCGATCGCCACACGGTCTCAGAAAAAGACGGAGAATTATGAAGTTGTAAACATTTTTCATGAATAGCATTTGAGACCAGGAAAAGTTGAAATATTTCACAGTGGAATCCTCGGACAAAGTTTTGGGCCAATCAGAGCAAAGCGTTCCCACGCTTCAAAATACTTTAGCTCTTGCCGGCATAAAAATATATAATGAAATTAAATTCTTCTGTCCTTGTTTGATATTTTTTTATTATCACTGAAAAGCGCATTTTGAAATTGTGAGTCACACTTTACAGGATTAGAGTTCTTACTTTGCAACTTTGCGCGTAAACAACATTGGACTAACGAGTAAGTTGCTAATTATAATTAGTAGTTGTTCCTCGAGATGTTATCTTGATGCTAAAATTTCACAATTTTCTAAAGCTTGTTTAATATCAAACTTGATTGTGATCAGTATACTATATTCGCAAAGAATACAGCGAACTGGTAAAAAGGATTCTGTTCCTCTACTTAAACTTCAACACTGTCAGTACTGGCTGAAGCCGAGAAGTAAAATGCCGTTATCCAAGAGATCTATTTCAGAAAGTGATAATATAGTATGTATGCTTGGCAGGTTTTGAGTGGAGATTAATTTTCTTTTTATGAAACTTCATACACGATGCAATAGCGTAGCAATATTTTTCTGATTTTCCAATAAAATATAATCATTGTGAGATTGATTGATAAATAAACAATAGATAATATTTTATATTGTTGTCTCTTCAAGGTTGAAAGGAGCGGCCTGTATTTGCAAGATGACTACTCGAGAGTTGCAAGGTTTCCAGATGAGGTGGGTGGTTTTGATACAACCCTCTGGAGAGACAGAAGTTCTGTAGAGGTTATGGGGGAAAGCACATCGGCTTCAAACCAGGTTGAGCTACCATCACCAACACCACAGGATTTACTAATGCCTACAGGTCTAGGAGGATCCAGCAGTGGACCAAGTGGATTGGGCAGAAGCTTAAAAAAAGCAACTGGAAATTTTAGTTTATTCAGAGGTGCTATTAAGAACGACGAGTTTAGAAGAAAGGTTTTTCTTGCACAGTTTGATGAGGATTACCAGCCCTTCCCATTAGCAACAGCCTACGTAAAGATGAAGAAAGACGACGCCAATGTCCAAGATGTCGCACGTCTAACTAAAGAATACTTGAACTTAAGTGATGATTTAGTGATTACTGATGCCAATGGATTTGAGATTCTTGACAGCCCTGCCACAAAAGGTAACTTATTTGACCATTTCTAAAATGGAATCACATCAGAAATGTTTAGTAATTTGATACTCAGCTCTAACAGCAGTGATTAAAAATGTTACCTCATATGTTGAATATTCAGGATATCCTGAATTTCAATTTTCTTTTCGGTAAATCTAAATCATGCATGGCTATTTATATTAAAGCTTGTTTAAAAATTTGTAATCAATATAAACAATACTTATATTGTATTGGGACGCGCCCATCCTAGAGAGGGGTGGTTTGCAAAAGTGCGATAAAAAGGCCTCGATCTGTTTTCAAATAATAAATAGAAATTAGTTTCATTTAAAAATAACCCACTACGTGAAGACAAAGTGTCGTCAATCCAAAAGGTATTGGTTGATGTCGCGCGTGATTATAGTACTTCAGCTCTTTGTGTCCATGGTTTATATCAAGGAAATAAGCGACCATACTCGAGAATTTATATAAAATATCTCTGGCAAGATAAGAATATACCTATCCCGGATCAATTATTATGCTGAAACAAGCACTGGAACGAAATATTACACGTGAGAACTATAGACAGTTCGCAGATACAGTCATAGAAACATTGTACAGTTTCCTTGTTACTAAAATAGATAAGACTATAAATCTAGTAACAGGAGTCTGAATCTTATGATTGCTTCTAAAGGACAAAGAACCAAATATTAACATCGCTTTTTCAATAAAAGTATGTTGTTTAATCTAACATTTAACGAATATCTAAAAACGCTACATATTTTTTTAGATCAGGGTCACGCGTGCGCGTTACAATTCCTCTGGACATTGCGTGACATGTCAGTTTATCGCGTTACACTGCTGTTACATAGAGGAATTTCATTACCCAAGCAGGCAAAAAGTTTTGATTCTCTTTAAAATAAAACCTCGAAGGAACTCTTTCAAATTGTCAATATGTTAGCTTTCAGGTAAACTAAGATTACGCACGATTCACAACCTCATTGATTTTGTTTTCAACGGTTAACGAACGATCTACACCACTTTTCTCTAGAGAAGAACTGACTGATATCTACTTATAGAAAAGATTGGCTGTTAACCGATAAGATGGCTTGTTGATCGTGGATTTATTTCAAAGATACAATATTTGAATGAAGTTAACCGAGTTATAACCGTTTATATAGGTACAAACACCCACATATATATAAGAAAACGTTCAACTTAGTATCAGCACCGCAATACTTAGCACAAGAAAGGACCTCATGTTAGACTCCCTTGGGATTTGATAGCTCGGTTGTATCATGTTGCAATAGACACGCAACATGTCCGTTTCGCGATCGTCGACCAGCGGTTTTGTTTATTATTCAGTGTTTGATTTCATAACACATTTGGTAACATATTTCCACGCGCTATGGTAATTATGGTAATTATTGTGAGGCTTATAATATAAATGGACTCTGATTCCACGTTTGTGTACCAGGACTGCTAAGCAGCTAACCGCCTGTTTTTTTTATCCAAGCCAATGCCTATATACTTGCGTACACCTCCATTCTGATGGCTTTCTCGAAAACAGCACCAATGCTTAACTTTAGCATTACAAATGTTGAAGGACCAGGTGAACGGTGAACACGGCGTGCAAAGCATTATTGGACAAAATGAACGGCCCTGGTCCCCAGGTCCCTTGATGAACAAGCAAAATATCAGAAAAATTATTTCTGAAAGCTTTTAATCACATAAATTAGCAAAAGAGTTTCAAAGAAGTCTCCCTTTAACTTTTGACTGTTCCTGTCGCTTTGCCATCGTTTTATCAGCGATCAAAACTGTGTCACGCAATACCGTCACGATATGTTGAAGGAGCAAGAACTTATCATTCTGCGAAAATATTTCACTCCTAAAGTTAATGAGCGAATATATGTTTATGCATTTAAGAAAGATTTAGCCTAAAATATGAAAATAAGCTGTTGGTATCGTCATTTTAATGCTCAGTGTTTTGGCTGTTTTCTTTCTTATCAAACAATACGTGATTTTGAGAGTTGACCGAGGCGAGCGTGTTGATAGTGCGAGTCTCCCAAAGGAAATCGGTTTACAAACAGAATATCGTGCTTAACAGCACAGTAAATAAGGGCAATGATTTTTAAAATGAGTTTTTTCAATATGGAAGTATACTTGAGGGTTTTGGCGAGTCTACAACTGCATGAATTTGCTAATAACTTTAATTTTATATTTATCAACTGAACGGAATAATTAACTTAAGTACAGTACACAATGCCAAATAAAAAGTTTATCATAAAAACTTACAAACATTTGTACAACAATAACTTACACGTTAGACTCAGGAAGAAGACTAAATTTACAGTTGTTCACCACATATCTTTATTGAAAACAATTTATTATAAACTCCAGTTGCAAAATGGCGGATTCTCATACTCGTCGACCGTGAAGTAAGTAGCCTGGGGACGAGGGCCGTTCGCAAAAATACTGAACGCGCTCTGATTGGTTAAAAATAAAATCTCCATTCACCTGGAGTGCACAGCAATTTCGGCAAAATCATTGCGTGAGGGAAGTCGCTCTTAATCTGCCTGGCTGTAAGTTACTAAATGTAGACTTCACACGTCTGTGGTACCTAACCTCTTTAATTTTCTGATTCTCCAGACCTTTCTGAAGATAGCTAATCGCTTTCATATCTTTGAAGAGGGTCCACGTTCAATCTCTAAGCGTTTATGTGGAAATTGCTATTCTATTTCTAAGAAGTTTGAAATAGCTACGTTTTTAATAGTCAACTGCGAAAACTTAATTTGTCCCGTATTTCCTCATACACTAAGACCGTGATCTACAACTTCGTGTACAAATATGTACATTTGATGTGAACATTTTGCAAGAGCCTTTTTGGTATACCCTTGAACTGGCCCCCGTAAAGCGCAAAACATGTCATAGACAATGCCGGACAAAAAGGTTAAGACAAAGCGAAAAAAATGTTGCTTTTTGAGTAAACCCATCACTTTCAGTTAATTGTTCTCCCCTCTCCCCCTCTCACCCAATGTTGAGGTAGGTGCACAATTCGTCCATAGAATGGGCTATCGTCTGGTACAACATTGACCCGGGGGGGAGGGGGATTCAATAAAGAACTTGTAAGCAAGAGGGGACCTAATCAAATAACAGCTTAAATGTATGGATTTCATAACTGTCTCAAGGATTTTTGTCCGTGATTGTAGCTTGCATATTGAGAGATTGTTGTCTTATTTATCAGAATACTGCGACAAGATCATAGTGGATTTTCTGGCTTTCAGCTGGCTGATCATTTATGATATTGTGTTTTTGGCAGTGTCTACTAGCAAAAATCACAGCTCTGCAATTCAATTTGCCGATCATGTACAATAATATATTGAAACTGATCTCAGTTATCTGGCTCTGGCAGGGCCTTTTGATGTTAATCCACTAATGCTTGCTTTAATTTGTGCACCACTACAAACTGTTCCCAAGCGTGGATCGTCTAAACATTGTCTAGTGATGGACCTGAGCTTTCCACCAGGAAAGTCTGTAAATAGCGGTATTCCGAGCGGTGCATATTTTACAATTGCCTTCCAGTTATGGCTGCCTGGAATCGATAAACTTTGTGACTTTATTAGAGCTCAAGGGAAAGGGTGTTTGATCTACAAAATTGATCCTCAGTGAGCCTACTGTCAACTTCCCGTAGATCTCAAAGACTATCGATTCTGAGGGATCACATTTTTTTGACCTTAGATGTCCTTTTCGCCTGCGTTCTTCAGCTATGATGCCAGTGTACCAAAAAGGCGGTCATTCACATTTTTACACATGAGGGTTTTTCTGCAATGTATATTAGATGATTTTTGGTGCCAAAAAACTGTTATATGCAGTTGTGGCATTTAACTGTCTACAAGAGCTTTTGAGAGCGCCCTTTGGCGCCCTTTGTTCTTTTTTATCAGACCATGTGTGGAGATATGCCTCTGTCTGGCGGACGGTGTTTGATAATGGCATGATTTACAATGGGAACACACATTCAGTAAGCTTCCCTTTTTTTTCCATATCCAGGTACACTTCTCTGAGCGCTGTTTACTGACAATCCTGGGAAATTTACTTTGGCTTCCTGTGTTAGCCTGGAATACATTTCTATTTATATCAACCAATCAAATTCAACGGTTCCCACGGTATATTTTCTGACCATATTCTATTTGGTGTGCTTTTAGGATTGCTGTCGTTGAAAGAGGAAGGTTAACTAACTGCATTAATTTTAAGCTTCAAATCTTTTCAATTCTTTGATCGTTTTGATTGATGGTATCTAGATTCAGAGCTAGCATGTTAGCTCTTCTCAACGACAATAATTTATGGACAAGCGGAAAAGCTAAACACGAAGAAGATAGTTTCCAATTTAAAAATAAAGAAAAATCATAAATATGTGTAAAAGATATCAACGGATTATTGATTCCTGTATTGATAGTCACTTTAGCAAATAATCCAAGACATATTCGAGTTCCACTTCAAGAGACCCGTGAACTTTAAACTCAAGTGGGAGGAGTTGGAGAAAAGTTTAATCAA
This sequence comes from Telmatactis stephensoni, assembly GCA_029948255.1. Lineage (NCBI taxonomy): Eukaryota > Metazoa > Cnidaria > Anthozoa > Actiniaria > Isophelliidae > Telmatactis > Telmatactis stephensoni. The sequence goes on from JALIZF010001516.1 coordinate 14,757, forward strand.
AGAAACGATACAAAAAGCCATTATCATTTCCAAAGAAAACAGAACAGAAGGTAAAATCTAATTATTACTTACATTTTATAAATCATCCTTGATTTGTATATCTTTACTGGTTATACTGTATGGCGTCAAAGGCGGCCCTAAAGTTCTTCCCTCCAAAAGTTTCATTTGGGCCTTATGGCTTCAAAATAAGATAAAAGCCTAAGTGCACTAACGGCTAAGTGTGAACTAACTGCTTACTTTGTAGAGCTACTTGCTTAATAATTTTGACATCATTGGCGAAATTTGTGATTTCTTTCAGATTTTTGTTGCAAGACTTCTAGTTTCACTGCCGCTTCATCTAGCTTTCTTTGGCTTCCTAGAAGTACTGAGTCCCTCAACTAAAACATTTCTCTTTTGTGTCTCACTAATTTTCTCAGTCGCTCTGACCCTTACATCCTCAGCACTTGAGTTATCCTCTTCGACCTTCCTTTTCCTAGCTTCTTTGCCTTTTAGTTTATCCTCTTCTGCTGCTACCGATTTTTCAGATATTTCTTCCATTGCCTCATCCAGCTCAGTATCTTCAACCTCAATTCCACATGCATGGATTTTGGTGTTTCTCCTTGCTTTGTACTTTGAAAGCATGAGCTGGAAGTGCTCTTAAACTGAATGCTTCGAAACTTTGAATTTTGATCTTATATGGCATTTAATCTATCCACTATTTCGTCCCAGGTTTTTCCTCTGTCAACAGTAGGAGGTTAACATTGCTCGCTGACTAAGATAAGCCCTGCACAAGATGACTTCATGATCTTCAGTCCAGTCCATGTTTGGTCTGTTGTCAGCATAAAAAAGTCAAGAAAGACATTTCAATAAACTTATATACATAAAGGACCATTAAAATATATGCAAAACATTGCAAAGGGACCTTTATTCAGAATTTTTTCAGAACATACATAAAAAAGGAAATAAATAAATTCAATGAATATATTTTCTCTGAAGAATTTTCAGATTTTTCCATCAGGCTGCTTTCCTCTTTATTTTGTATTTTCGCTAAAAAAGGTATCAAAACAAAAATGTTCTTGTAATTATAATTTTCAGACTCCATTTCACTTAAACATATTATTTCCTTTCAAACGAGGGCAAATTCCAATAAAAAATTGTGAAAAAATACTCACGCTCTCAAGACACCGTCACATTTTGTCAAGTGATCGCCTCGACATGAGGTGGATGACAAGGTTTTTATGCAAATTAGTTTTAGCTGGGCCATTTTCACTTCCAGTAGCCATCCTGAAGGCCACTGTCCAGGTATGCTTAAGGTCACTAGTAGCCACATTTTACTGACCAGTTGTAAACGACAATACAACTAGTACCCATTCTCCCAGGGAACGCCTGCCAATATTATATGAGCCAGTTTTAACATTTATCGGTCGAGAGCCTGTTAAAAGTATAAGCTTGTAGTAAACTATATAACAGTGTAAAAGCTTGCATGAGTTAATACACAGAATAAATCGTGGCTATCGAGGGAAATCAAATATTGTTATTCAGGACTATGAGGAGCAAGTTCTTCCAGATGGACAAAGAGTAGTCAAACTCATGAGAAATACTTTTATTATATTAGGACATCACGACTATCCAATCTATAATCTCGAAGATGATCCAACCTCTGGCCCTGTTATGTTTCCCGAACAAATGGCGTGAAGTCAAGGTAATTTGATCCCATTGAACTTTGGCTCTTTTTCAATAATCATTTTAACAAAGGTTTCAATAGTTAGAAAAATATATTATTCCCCGACAATCTCTCTTCTACCAGCCCTTTTTGAGTGGCACCAGTGGTAATATGCCTAAAGCACAAAGGAAATGAGGACGAGTGAAGAAATCAAAATCTACGGAAACTGCTGAGACAAAGACCGCAGAAAGGACAGAATGCCAAACTAGTCAAACCGCAAGTGATCCTCGCGGAAAAGTACTCAGGGATATGAGAGCAACAGGGTATGTATATCTTCTATACTAACTATCACTGAAAAAATTCTGTGATATTTTGTCAATATATTTGCCTACATATAAAGCTTTTTGTATGCATGCAGTAGAGAGACATGATGGCACACACTTCGTAGGCCATTTGCAATCGAGTGTACTCAACCAGCTTCCACGTGGCAGACCAGCAAGAAGGAGCGGGTACATACACTACTGTACCTGGGACCATGCTTTATTGGTAAATAAATTATGTCTTATTACTTTTAAGCAGCATATTGTCTAGATGTTTTGAATGTTGAAAACGGTATATCTAATATTTCAATTATTACAGACACAAATTGGACCACAGGAGGAAGAGTTCCCACCATCAGTCCTTCAATCCATTCGTCCTCTTGTACCGGGGGATGTAAAAGGAGATATAAGAGAAGTAAGCAAAAACATGTTTTTCGTAAAAATCTAGTGTTATTTGTTAACAATCTATCGAGCTGATTACATGATACAGCAGTGAGTTTCGTTCTGGTATGAGTTCATTCTAGTTTCTTTGTATGTTTTGTACCAAAGGAAACTCATTGCAGTATCATGCAAAAAGAGCCTTAAGGAGGACCAGTACAGTAAAAACATCAACATTTTTTACGTTTCTAAAAATTTATTAGTACAAATCCATAAATACAAAGGGTTGATATATTCAAGACAATTCTAGAGGCAGAATATTATTTTATAGAAGTATTGCTGGTTATTCATTGTGACTCATGTCCATAATTATAATATTTCTCGATATATTTTTTCAAGTATTTGAAAACTCTGTAATGTAAAAGATCCAAAATAAAATTATTCCGTACCATTGTTAAACTACTAGTAAACAACACGAAATAAGTAGCCCAATTTCATCACGTGCTTCAACTATTGGAATTTCATCAATATAGTGCAACATTGTGAACAATAATTAGTACTAATTAGTTCTTACAGAATCCTTCGTTTTCGATTGTTTATTTATTACAATTTTGTACCAAAAGTTAGTATTTGTTTCGCCAGTTAAGTGCGAGCACTCTAACCTTATCACTGCCTATTAGTTAATAACAGAAAGCAAGTATATTATCGATTTTTTGTGACGTTATCATTTATCTCTTCGAACTTTGAAGTGCAAAGATCTCTCACTTCAAATGTTTGAAATCACTAGAAATGTCATCGTTTAGAACATTTTACTCAAAAAACGTCAGCTTTTACATTTACAAGGCTGGTTTATTTTCACTGCGTATCAAACAGACACTTTGCTGTGTATGTAAAAGGATTTCCATGTGTCTGTTTAGTTTGTAAAGAAGTTCACGTGAAGAAGTTCACGTAAAGAAGTTCACGTAAAGAAGTTATCTGAAAAGTTTACATGAAAGAAGAGTTTGCCTCATTCCAAATTATGTTGACGAAGAGAAAACCTTTTTGAAAACAGCTCGAGGTCCTGTTCTGGTCGTATCAAAACAATATCTGACATTGAATGCAAACCTGAGAAAGTTCGTCTTCAATAAATAAGACTTTAATACAGTCTTCTGGAATGATTAGAGTAGCAGCTCCAAGTCCTGCTCTGGTCGTATCAAGTCTAGCTGTGATATTGCGGTAAGTCTATGTTAACTTACTCTCCAGTTTTTAACAATTTACAGTGGTTTTAATTGCATATTTCAAAACAATATCTGACATTGAATGCAAACCTGAGGAAGTTCGTCTTCAACCTGAGCGAGCGAAGCAGCAACACTAATCTCGACGGGATTCCCGTTTACTCAATAGCTGTTGGAGGTCTGGGCATTTTATAATGGGACTCCTTCAGTCAAGATTCAGTCAACTAACTAGCGATGGATGATTCCGTTCCCATGAGCCATCTCGGCCAGCTCCAATTCAAAATGGCGGTAGTAGGTGCAGTGCAAATGATGTGTGTTTCAGTGACTTACCGAGCACATGGGCTTACATTCTCGTACTCATTGCAAGAAAGAAGTTCCAGAACTCAGTTCTAGCTGGCTTTTGAGGTAAGATCAAACAATCTCTCAAGAGCAAACTATACCATCTACAGAGATGCTGTCCCTTAACTAATTGCCAGATTGAGTCCATTGGAGCACGATGAGAACTGATCTAAACCAATCGACTTATCGTCCATGCCATTCAGCAAAACCGACCAAAACCACTGCCCATTGTGGCAAACAAACCAAATCAATTGTCCATCGAGGCAAACAAAACAAATCAAAACAATCTTTCATTGTCAGAGAGTATCGAGGCAAACCAACCAAAGCAACCAAAGACAAATAGTGCCCCGCATGTATGATTTTAGTTACTACTGTTTCTTATTATTTAGGCTTTTTCGTTTAAGCTTAAAATGTACAAGCATATTATTTCCTGTTGTCCTTATATTTTATTGCATTTATGGTTTAGGTCTTTGTACTTCCTCTATTAAATAAATTTACTCGTTAAAGAAATGTATTTCTTGTTGTTGTGTTTTGTTGTTTTTTTGTGTGTGTGTGTTTGTGTGTGTGTAGGGGCGCGGTTGCAAATATATATCAAGTACAACTACAATCTTCTGTTTCTGCTCATTAGCATCTCATTTGCATTGAATTTTGCACATGTGAGATTAGATGTTTGACCTAGGCCTAAGTAATGCTATGAAGGAATAAATATGGCGATTATACCTAACAGTGTACGTTCCTCCCATCTTCAGATCAAAATTTACCAAACTCCAGACACAATCACATATTCTAGCCGTATTAATTTGTAAAGACAGCTCGCAGCACTTCACTTTCTATTAGAAACGGCTAGTTTTACAGTTTGTTGATCCTCAAAAACCACACAGGAGAACAGCAGGGAACTTTGATTTGGGATTTTGAATGTGTTCGCGAGAGCATTTCCGTATCATCAATTCCAGCTCAAGAAGTAACTGTGAAGCCAATTGACAAGTCCTCCCGTCAAAGCCGACAAATATGTGTCATTCATATCATTCATAATTGAAGATCTCAATGAACTATAAGGTGAAGAAGTACCTGAAGCGCAATAAGAGTTATATGAAGACGAAGAGCAAACTGCTGACTGTCGAGCTTTTTGCAAAGAGCTTCGTGGTGACTGGGTCTCATCACGAAGCCAGGTATCAAGACGCACTTCTGCTCTGCACTAAAGTTACACAAGCGAAAAAGGCTGTGGCAGTTCAGGCTGAGTTTGAACCAGAAAATATAGAAGACAAAAACGCCATCAAGTTTGAAGTTTTCCTGGACAATTTGTGTTCCATTATTGGATACTGTGGGTGAAGAAGATTCCAAAATTGCACAAAGCCATTACGAATGATGAGCTGCAATCAACATATTTAGCTATGTGTTAATATTGTAAAGAAGGGACATTGGGGTAAAGATGACCCAAATAACAAAACAACAGCGATCTTCAAGGACACTAATTATTAAATAGAGATACCATTCCATGTAACATACATTTTGCTTGGGTTGCGAAGATGGTGAATACCACATTCACACTATGTTTACTACATGTTGTGAACATGATGAAAATATTGACAAATATTCACTTCATATTTATTGTATGATGGATCCAATGTAAATGCAATGCAATGTAAATGCAATGCATTTCTGAAAAGCCCATAGGGAGAAATAATAAAGCTGTAATGTATTGTAATGCATATTCACTCTCATATTCAAACATGTTCGTCACGGATGGAATATGATATTCAACCTGCATTATCCTAGGCTCGTGAATACTGCATTCACACTATGTTTGCTACATATTGTGAACATGATAATTTATGGATGGTTTGTTGTGCACATTAGTGACAACACCAAGAAAGAGGTTTTCATCTTCATGGCCGTTGATGGCATCTGGACCATGCATGATCGATGGTTGTTTGCAATTAAGCTCTTCCTCAAGAAATGAGAAGGAACCATTAGAGTCTCTCTCCAGATATACCATGTTGTTGACTTCAATGCCACTCACATAAAATATAGCGTCCAAGGGGGCATATTCTTCTTGATCTTGATCCATGAACATTTCCAAGCGATATTGGAAACTTGACGCCCACTTTGAAAGAACCAGGGTGCTGCACTCTCCAGAATACTTTGAAATTGTATCGTACGACAACTGGATATTCATGGTATTTTCTCTCCCTTCAACAATCAACTTCATCTTCGTCCAGTGTTACAGTCATTGCAGCCAAATGTTTACGCAGCCCTTCAACTAAATTGTCATTTATGCGGTAAAATATCGAGTGGATTAATGTGGTGCAATCAACTGGTCTTATTACCAGTTTAAGAAACAGCAGAAAGCTTTATCTTAATTTGGGATCGTCAGTAGTCACTCACATCTTTAAAAAAATACTAGTCCATTCTACCAATGCTATATCGACAATTTGTTATTTAGCAGATTGACTGTTTTATTTCCGGTAATCCGAGATCACCTTGGTTAGGTTGTGTATTTCACAGGCCTTCACACACATCTATTCATCTCTGTTGTCAGTTGCACAGTACACGTGTCCATGACAGAAAACATGGAAGAATATGGTAACACTGTCAAATATAAAGATGTACGTATGGGAAAGACATATGCGGGAGAATATGTAACAATTGACGATTTTATACCTGGATGTTTTGAAAAATACATAAATAATAATGGAGAATTATGTAGTTATGATAGACAAAGTGAAGAGAGTTTGAAATCACAGCACTTTAGTTACGAGAAGTCAAAGGGAAGATTAATGTTAGTAGACATTCAGGGGGCTGGATACAATTTGTATGATCCGAAGATTGCCTCTGATGAACTTGTCAGTGAAGAAGGGGTTGTTAACTTCTGTACTGGAAATCTAACAACAATAGCAATTAACAACTTTTTTTAAGTATCACAAATGTAAAAAGTATTTTAAACTTCTAAACATTAAGTTGAGACCAATGGATTAAGTTTTTTTTTCATTGTTCATTACCTATATTTTATAATAATCATTATTGGTTTGGTAATGTTAATAGTTAAAGTTATTGGCTATATAGAGTGCATTTCATGTCTACAACATAAGATCGAAGTTATTGATACCAGTGTAGTTGCTCTCATGTAGTCATGCTAGCATAATTTTGACCAGAACTTTCTTAGAGCGAAGTCAAGAAAACAACTTTTACCCATCATGCTAACATAATTTGGACCAGAACTTTCTTAGAGCGAAGTCAAGAAAACAACTTTTACCCATTAGTGTGGTAGTCACAGACAAAAAAGAGAACAATGCATTAGAGTACACCATGTTGTTTTTTTTACTGCACTCTATTTAATTTAACTGGAAAATTCAAAAAAAGGCACAACTAACTTCAACTTATTTTGCAGACAAATGAAATGATAATAATAATAATAATAATAACCTTTATTTAACGTGGTCAAGAACACTTAGCTCAATACAAGTATATCGCTAATTCTCAGGAACTGCCACAACACAAAATTAAAATATAAAATAAAGATGACATGACAAATAATTTATATTAAAAATTATTACAAATACTAAAATCGCTTAAAATTTAAAATTCGTAAATGATATCATCTTTTTCTTTCCAAAGTTATGAAATATCAAATCAAAAGTTGAAAACCCTTTGTCAATCTTAAGCCTAGTTTATTGACACTAGCGATGCGAGCATAAGCATAATGTCATATGCAGGTGCATACCATGTTAAGGTCAGCTGAATGCTTTGTCCTACACAAGTATAGAGAGGTTAACTGGTTGCTATTAATCTGTGCTTTCGCCACTAGTGCGAATCAAACTTAAAACTTAAGATAAGAACACAAAAAGTTTTTGAAATAATGTTTCTTAAAAATACATTTATTGCAAATTATTAATCAAATTTGATAAATAAAGTATGTCTTTCTTAAACGTCATAGATTCTAAAGCAAAAAGGTTTGTTTCTTTAAAAGAAATGTTTATCAAAACATTTTGTTTTGCGCATTTGCCATTTCAATAACTTTCAACGTCAGCTATATGTTATAAAAATCTGAAGTTGCAAACTTATAGTGGTCTCTTGTAAACACCTATTTCATTTTATAAGTCAACCTTAATTGAAATTGGTATAATGATCATTTTATGTCTTACTATGATTAAGCATTTTGCCAAAACAATATTTGCAAATATCAGAACAATAATTAACTATAAATGTGATAATTTTTAATACAGAGTAACTAAAGTGGTTTTTAAGTACATATATGCTTTTTTGAACTCGTGTGGTTTTATTATATCATTGTCAGGAATCAACCGTTCATACTGTGCTCTGAAGTCTGGCTCTAAAAAAATCAGCTACTTCCAACACTCCTGAGTGAGTTGCCACCTCTTCTAATTGTTCTGTTACTTGAAGGCCTAACAGAAATGAAGAACAATTTATCACTCTTAGTACACCTACTTTAAAAATCATTGCCCACCAGTGGACAGTGCAAGACTGCAAAGGATGTTGGTAGTTTTCTAATAATTAATTGTGCCCTCCCCTCCTTCTCAAAGGCCTACTATGCAGATAACGTTCCTAGAAATATTTGCCTTTTTCAAAGAAAAAATCAAAGGCTCTGTACAATGAAAACAAAGCTTTAATCTGATTGGGTTTAGAAAATTTGATGCGTGGTGTATTTTGTTTCATAACTTCATATATTATTTCTAGCTTTCCAACCGTTGGCAAGAAATGTCACTGGCATATTTGTTAATGGATGTTTCTTGTAGTAAAAATTCTTTTTAAACAAATAATTATGGATGAGATTAAAATAAAGGTTGATATGAAATACTTATTAAGGTCTTCTGTCATGGCATATAAAACTCCTTTACTCTCCAATTTTGTGATCTGCCCATCTATAATAGCATTGAGTGGTGACTGAAGTACAATCACAAAAGCTAGAAGCATTCTGAAAATTCAAGGAATTTAAAAGTGTTAACAATTTTTGTTTGACATTATTAATAGAGTGAAGTAATGAAAACTGAAAAACAAAATCTACCAATTATAGTGTGAGTCAAATAGATACAAAAATATCTATTTCACAAGGGGTTTATTGACTTCATTAGATAAAGTCTTTCTTACAGCACAAGTAGTAAAAACAAAAACAAAATAAACAGACAATATAAGGTTTAAGATTGGGTTGTCATTTCCTGTTTAAAATATTTGTTGGCTTGCAATCTTAGATTTTTGGAAGGTAGAGGGAACGATGATTCATGACATCATCAAAATATGCTTGCATTATTGATTTGGTACTGTATGGCAACTGTGGTTGCCGACAATAATTCAGATTTGTCAATGCAATGGATTAAATGGATTTGTGCTAAGTATTTATCCAGGTCAAGGACATTTTAGAGAGGCATCAAAGACACCATAAGGTTCATGTATTCGTTCTTCAGCAAATCTGGTTTTATGTCCTCCACCATTACAAGTACAAGACAAGACTTTATAATGTTTGTTGTTTTGTGACCTTAGCCACCTTGATTTTACACACCATTTTCAGAGGTCGGACAGACATCGATGCAAACATCAGCAAATAAATTTGTTTTGTTTGTCAAAATTTATATGCCGGCCAAATTTTATACTAAGACTATTTTCTTTAAATTTGTTGTGCTAGAGTTTTTGCAGAATCTATTCAATATATCATAAAGGGAAATAGGATGTATTTCGCTGGGAAACAACCAAAGCCTTTAAATTGTTAAAGTCCAGCAATTTTTTTCAAAACTTAAGAAATGTATCATCATTATTTCATCCATGCATTCAAAGTACCCTAGTTTTAAAAGAAACAATAATGATATAATACAAAAAAGAGCAAAACAGTGAGATTGCGAGGTGGCAGCATTAACATCTACTGGATCAACTTCCAGCTTGGACATGGCAGCATTCATGACCGAAAGGCCTCTCCAACACAAGCAAAATCTAAGAAAGAACGTTTGCCCCTCAAGCTCACAGTAAGTGGATACATTTGTAGAAATTTAATTCAATGATTTTGACTTTGGTTTATGACTGCTTGCTTGCAACCACGTGTGATGCATGTACCGTACGTTTGTTTTTAGATTCCTGCAATTTGAATAAATTAGCATAAATTGTATAACATCTTGTCTGCTTTTCATTTTGAATATATCACTTCATTTTGCTATCCTTTTTAAGCCAAAGACTGAGGGAACCTGAACTTTTTAGTATGATTATACTTTAATGATCTTTGTCTCAAATTTCATAGGAATCTGTAAGACAAATATACAAAACATTAGAGGATCTGTCAAGAAGAGGGAGTGAAACTTTGGGATTTCATAAAGAGGTAGGTTATTTGCTAACTATGATAACTGTGTAGAGACACAGGTACAAATAAATTGTTATTAAAGAGTTACAATCTGACCATGCAGTTAAGTGAAGCTCACAAATAATCTATAATATCTATAATTTATTGTAAAAATATTCATTTCAACTAACATTTCAATTTCAGAAGAAAATGTTGCTCTTAATGCTGATATTCTCCAAGTAAGCACCGAGAAGCAGTATTCAACCAGTATTATTAGAGGTATAAATATAACTGTCTTTTAGTTATTGTAAAGAAGGCGTCATGTATGGTCTGTACTTGTGTTTAGATTAGTACTCACATTAACCTTTGAACAATGATTAGTACTGAATAGCATGAAACCTTTTGTTTTCCATTATTGAATTAGTGCTATTTATAGTAATGATTAGTGATATTTGTTTCAAGGATTTTGTGTGTGGACTAATGACAATATTGATAAATCTAATTTGTTGTATGTTTGTGTAAATTTCAGTTGCAATCAGGACCCATTTCAAGACACCAAAAAGGAGATGGTCTATGGAGAGTCAAAATAAGTCCAAAGATTATTTAAAATCAGCAAGAGCTCGAGGCCAACTAAACACTGAAAGTATAAATATTTCTTAAGGTAGCTCTTAATTCTTCCAACCCTTAAGCCCTGATACCAAAATAGTCATGACAACATTTGTGGGGTAAAGGGGCATAGGGATAGGTGCTCCATCTGTGCATGCATTCACACAGGCATACTGGTCAGGCAAAGAGAGGTGATAATCCTCTCTCTAGGGTTGATCATTCCCTAGACCACTGGCTTGGCAGGAGGTGCACCACACACTCACTCTCAGGGGAGATACACAACACTCCCCGAGGCCGCCCAGGGATGCTCCAAAGGAGGTGGCAAAGAGAGGTGATAATCCTCTCTCTAGGGGTAATAATCCCCTAGGCCACTGGCTTGGCAGGAGGTGCACCACACGCTCACTCTCCAGGGAGATACACAACACTCCCGGAGGCCGCCTCATCCCCTCAAAGGGGTAATAATCCCCTTAATTACCCAATAGACTCCATGGCAACGTAGACGGAAGGGTACCTATCACCAGTAATTGTAGCAGCCATAAAAAGTCTATGGGGCAAAGAGCGACCAGTATGGGAGCACTTATCCCCACAAATACACCCCGTGTATTCCCCATAGACAAACCACAAACTGAATTGCCAAAGGGCTTTAGAAGCAGCAATGAAGGTATGATTATTTGTTTGTGTATCCGCTAACAATTTACTATATATGATAGAGTTTATGCATGTGATAAACCACACTTTCTGATCCAGTGAAGACTTGTTTCCCACTCTGTCGTAAACTGTAGGTGACCAGGCACAGCTTCTGAAAAGAAATTAAACTACAACCAGTAGCCTGTCCACAAAATACAGCAAAGATCGATTGAATGTCCGAAGTGATAATAACCTGTTATGGTTATCAATAACAATGCGGTGTAGAAAAAGATAATTGTTGATAACTGAATGGCCTAAAAGAACCATAATATTCCAGAAACAGTACGTTGTTTATTCTTGGTGGACACATGACGTTGTCAAAGGGCTAGAATATAAACTATACATCGCTAAAAACTGGCTCGTTAGCATTTTTGTATACATCAAAGAAAGGACTTGCTCCTGAAAGTTTGGGCTGTTGATCGGTGACCGAAACTTCTGTCACGCAATCCTGTTGCCCTCACCGGGTAGAGACAAACAATATCTATTTGGCTTGGTCCATTAAAGTAAATTTGTTTTATAAACAAAGTTATCAAAATATGCAAATTAGATGCAGTTAGGGCATGATTTTAACTCTTGTTATTTAAGACGCCATGTGGTGTACAGTCGTATTCAACTAACTAGACTCACAAAATAAGAATATAATAGTAGGACTCACCGGACAGGATTTATTTGTTTATTTGTTTGACGTAGCTTCCTGAGTTGGTTCTTGTGATGGAATTGCACTTCCAGGATGGAGTCCGCGTCGATAGTATTAGTCTGATTGATACTGCTAGTTCCATGTTGATAGTATGTAGCATGGCTTCGTTTGCGTTCTCCCCGGGGGCTGCTGTGACGGAGTCCTCTAGAATCTGTTGGATTACATTGAGTTGAGCCTCGCTGAACTTGAAAGTATTGCTTGAGTTGGGGGCGTGCCGCCATGCTGTTTACGAGTTCGCTGGACGATTCAGTGTTGTTCTATGTTGGTCTCGCTAAAATCTACATCCCTCGTTGGCGTCAGTCGGGAACTGGGATTCAAGTATACTTCGCTGGCCCATCGATAGGAGTCCTGTTTAGAGGACAAGACCATGTAGATCCGAGACAGACAAAGCGTTCAAGACAGCCGGGTCAAAGTCCGTGATATTTTGGTCGCGAACTGCTCTTGGAAACGTCTCTAAAGGGCGGCATTTTCCTGAGTCGCGATGCTTGGTTCTCGAAAGGTTTTGTATAGCGATTGGTACCGCAATGATATGAATTTTGATGAATTTGATGCAAAACAAAGTTATAGCTTGCAGTGTAAACTTGCATCTGACTGAAACATGAGCTAATCACAAATATAGTAAACACCTTGACAGCATCACATGCGCCTGAAGATCATGAGAATGAGCAGCACTGGAACTTGCAGAATCTTTATTTTGTTGACATCATTTTCAAATCAAATACATAAATAATAAATAAATAAATTTGGGGTAGCTCATCATCCTTCCTCGCAGCCAAGTGCTGAATTACGAAGGGTGCTTTCATTATGAGACAATTGAACAATCGCACATTTACATACAAATTTACATACACATACTCGTAGCAGCCACCATACGACTCTTGATCACGGACCACAGCGGTAATTATGAACAATCTGCACCGTACGGTAAGTGGTCGTAAGTGGTCGGTAAAGTGGTTGGTAAGTGGTCGGTAAGTGGGGTGGTAAGTGGTCGGTAAGTATACGGTAATATATGGTCGGTTAGGTAACGGTAAAGGATACGGTTAGGTAACGGTAAGAACGGTAACGGTAACGGTTGAATGTGGTCGTTTACCATTAATATGGTGGCTCGTTCAAGTGTATGGTAAGGTGATGGTAATAAATTTGAGTTTAATTCAGATTTATTTTGGTCAATTTTTCATCTCAAAGAAAAACATAGTGTTGAAGAGATAATTATAGGTACATTGTAGCAGTAGAAGCATTAAGGTTTGACTTTTATCAATGTTTTGGCTCTGAAAAGAGCCTTTGTTTTTGGTGTTTTATCTTAAATAACCAGCAGTGATGTCTCAAAGTATTGCGTGTAGCAGATCACTGTGGGCATTTCTTCGCTTCCATTTAAACTCATCGAGGTATTCTGAAACTTTTTCATAACGGGTGCCACTCATTCTTTTGAATTTCCGCTTTACTGTGCTCCAAAGTCCCTCGATGGTGTTGATGTGGATGCCTGTGTGCAGATCGATGAAGTTCTCGGAATGGTTGACCATAAGATGGGTATAACCATAGCGAGTGTATGATAGGTGCTGTAGTTGTCTAAGTAAATCGTACTGCCAGATAGAATGTGGCGACGTATTATTGGCTCGCGTACGATTTGAAACTCGGAAGAGGACAACTTCTTTGGTCGCTCTGTCGATGGCGCCAAACACCCAAGGGACCTTCACCAAACCTTCCGCAATGGTACTTTTGCTTAACGCAAACTTGGACTCGTCAATCTCGATGATATGTCCTGGACCGCCTATTCTAATTAGGTCTGTAGCCACACAATAAATCAATAAACACAATACTACATTATTATCACAATGAAATAAACTTTGGCAATGTTTGTAAACACTCCTTCCCCTTTCCTGAAATGAAATTGATACTTTATTGATTCATAAAACAGCAATATAGAGACTTAATTAGCAAGAACCGATAAGTCTTTTACATTCTCTCTGAAAAAAAGGAGAAAAGAAAGATTAAAAATGATAACGAACTGTTATTCACACAAAGTAGTACATGAGAAAGTCAAGCAGCAGACTCATGGCGCCATAAAGTCCAGACAATTGTATACAGTTGTCTGGACATTCAAATCATAAAAAGCGCTAGTTCGAAGGCAGAATCTCGAGTTTTAATGAGCTTTTATCATGTAATTCCAAAAGTCACAGTACAGAAATATAATTACCATAGCTGGAAAGAGCACGTCAAAATTAGTAAAACTGTGAAGTTTGAATGAATTAACTTTCAAACTCACGAAGATATGAATTTTCCGAAATCAAAATTTTGTATGAAAACATTCGCTGGTAGGCAAGAGATGCCTACCAGCGAAGGTTTTCTTACAAATTCACACTTTTCAAAAATTCATATTCTCGCGAGTTTTGGATTTAATTCCTTCAAACTTCACTGTCTTGCTAATTTTAACATTCTCTTTCCAGCTATGGTAATTCTTTTTCTGTTTTACGAATTTAAAAATACCTGATAAAAGCTCATTGAACGGAGTCATTTTTAGTCAATTGCCAATCTGGAAAAGCGAAAAGCGTCCTTAGTTACGTGTAAACAAACCAAGTTGGAATCAGAACAAATTTCGAGTGAGACAGCTTGGCCGCTCTAGTGATGCCTGACTTGAAAAAGACTATCTACAAGCGATCAGTTATGATTTCTTGTGAAATCAAATACACTTATTTCTAAGTTATAAGTTAGAATACTGTTTCAAAGCAAAACGTATTTCTTCTTCTTCGCTCTCTGGTCCGTTGAAAAGCGAAAAGCGTCCTTAGTTACGTAGTGTAAACAAACCAAGTTGGAATCAGAAAAAATTTTGAGTCAACAACTTAGCCGCTTGAGTGATGCCTGACTTAAATATGTTGAATTAACACTATCTACAAGCGATCAGTTATGATTTCTAGTGAAATCAAATACACTTATTTCTAAGTTGTAAGTTAGAATACAGAATACAGTTTCAAAGTAACTCGTACTTCTTCTTGTCCGTTCTGGAAAAGCGAAAAGCGTCCTTTGTACGTAGTGTAAACAAACCGAACCCAGTCGAAATCAGTAACTCGACAAAAACACGATGTTGTTGTTGAATATACTGTCAAATTTGAAATAAAATATACGGAAGCTGATGTGGTCAGTAAGGTAACGGCAAGGTAACGGTAAGGTGACGGTAAGGTGACGGTAAGGTAACAGTAAGGTAACGGTAAGTGGTCGACGAACCGAGTTACCGACCACTTACCGTACGGTGCAGATTGTTCATGATTACCGACCACAGCTTAGATCAAACTAGTAAACTGGTTCGTTTTACTGAGGGAGGAAAAACCGGAGAACCCGGAGAAAAAAAAACCTCAAAGCAAGGGAGAGAACGAACAAGAAACTCAAGCCACATGTGTTCCCCCATCCGGGGAATGAACGAGGGACCACAGCGGTGACAGACCGGTGCTCTCAACGCTCAGCCACCTTTGCTTCCCTAAAAAGTAAAATCATTTTCAAATCAAAAGTAAAATCAAAAGTAAAATCATTTTCAAATCAAAAGTAAAATCATTTTCAAAAAGTAAATTTTTTTGTAGTGGCAGCGTTTGGCCATCCTTTGCGTGCCCTGGTTTTCCCAGCATGCTTTGCTGTTTACTCGTCAAGCCTTCCATCTTTTAGTTTCAAAGTATTGTTCAAAGTATATTTCATAAAAGTAACTTAAACAATTTTTGTGAATGGAGGAAAGAGAGGCACCGTGGAAAGAGGACGAGAGACTCCAAGAATCTTTGGAAAACTATGTCCGGCAGGGTCTGCAAAGGCGAGAGATGCTAGACTTCATAAGTCGAGATTTCACAAGCTACACATGGAGTCTTCGTTCCCTCGACCGACGTCTTCGTCATTTTAATATTTATTACAATTGCGAGGCCCATCTCAGACGCTAAAGTGGAAGTCAGCCGTCGAAAAGGAGCTAGAGGGCCCAGGAAAGCTACTAGGCTATAGGGCCATGCACAAAAAGATCAGGCAGGAACACGGACTGAATGTGTCGAGGGATAAAGTTTATGCCTGCATGAGAGAACTTGATCCGGATGGACTAGAGGCTCGAGGTGCAGTTGGAGGGAAAAGGAAGAAACGGAAAGGCCACTTCACAACAAAAGGACCCAACTGGGTCCACTCCCTTGATGGCCATGACAAACTGATGGGGTATCAGAATTCAACATTCCCACTTTCCATCTATGGATGCATTGACACTACAAGCAGAAAGCTGTTATGGCTTAATGTGTGGGTCACCAATTCTGACCCAAAATTATTTGGCAAGACTCTGCTCCTCAAGAAAGAGAGTCTAGGACTGGACTAAGGCTAATAAAACAGATGCATCGATCACAATCAGAAAAAGAGACGATTTTGTGGTCATTGTATTGAATTTGTGAATCTGTAGCATTCTGTGTAACCCAATAATAACTGAATCCAAAGCAAGTGTTGGACATAAAAACTTATTGAGTTGGTTCTCTTGTTATCTCTCTTATGTGTTCTTCCAACATTTAGTGTTTAGTCATTCCAATACTTTTTGTCAAATACATATCAGTTTCAGGTTCAAGTGAAATTGATGCTTACACATGGTGTGTGAATATGTGAATATTGTCTTATATGTCAGTTTCACGTTCAAGTGAAATTACTATTTAACCCAGTGTGTGAATATGATGTGAATATTGACTATATATCAATTTCACATTTTAGTGAAAATATTAATTCACTAAAGAAATGCGAATATGATGTGAAAATTACTTATCATACTTACAACACAAGTGAAATTCGTAAGGAATACAATATTTTCATATCTTTGCAAACATATAGGGAAGTTAATGTGAACCTCACAATCTGCTACATCTTTGCATAATATTTAGTTAATATGTGAATAACATTATCTTTACATAGACGATGTATGTGAATATGATGTGAATATAGCATGTCTCTATCCAACCCATCATGGTAGGCCAGGCCAGAAGAGCTCTAAAAGTTGGTATTCAGTCAACTTTGAGATGTCCAAGACAATTCAGAGAATGTGTGGAATTCTTGTTCCAGTCGGTTCGGGTAAGAAAGAAATTATTTAGATTACCAAAACTTCAAATTCGATTTATGGCATCTAAAAAAAGTCAGTTTTCTTCATGACTAGTAATTGTCCTTTTATGCTGAAAGTTTGGGCGAAAACTAATATGGAGCCAAAATGCAGTGGTCCACTATTAGAAAGACTCTTTCTTAAACTTGTCTTTTGACACACAGTGGGTATAAATGAGGTCTCTGTCCTTGATACTCTTGGCAAATGACCCACAATTGGGCTGAACACCACCATTTTGGTCTTTGTCCATGGCTGATTTTGAAGTGATGACGTCACAAAATAATATATTATGAAACGCAATGCATTGTGGGATACTAGTGGACCCTCCTCTGTGTACTCCAAGCTTGATTTGAGATCTTGAATTATCGTTAGCTTCTATAAAGCTGCAAAAAACGACATTATGGAGGATTCTTCCACTTGTAGCAATTCTGTAACGATGGTAATATATGCCAATTGAGTTTCATGTTTGGCAGAAACCTCACGTTTACTGGAGACTGATTTTGAACGTGTCAACCATATTGCCTAATCATTGTCAGGACTTGGCTTATATTTTTACAATTGGAGTTTGAGCCACTCATCACAATTCCTCTAAGAGATGTAATACGTATTCACAGTCCAAGGCATTCAAATCAACTGCCATCTATTGAACATATTTTTTTATCATTTGACCAGCCAGCAATTAATTGTCGACTAGACACCTCTCCTGCTACATGTGAAGGACTATCTAAAATTGCAAGAAAACTGTCCTCTAAATCCTGTTGCCTTAATCCTCTTCCTGCACGTCTCCTTGTTAGCAATTTTGGAACTCTGATACCTGTCATTTGTAATATTGTAAATTTGTCTCTTGCAAATGGTTTCATTCCATCTTCGGTGAAGATGGCTGTCTTAAAACCTCTTCTAAAGAAATCATCGCTTGATCACGAGGTGCTTGGAAATTACTGGTCTATTTCAAATCTCAAAGCTATCTCCAAAATCATTGAACAAACAGTTTCAGAACGTCTTAAGTTTTACTTAACAACAAACAACCTTCATGAACCCCTTTCAGTCTGCTTATAAAAAAAACACAGTTGTGAAACTGCCCTGTTAAGAGTTCAGAACGATATTGTACTGGCAATTAATCATTGATCTCTATTATACAGTATGGCGACAAAATGCATATTATTGGCATTATAGTTATTGAAGAATGATAATTTCGTATTTTCCAATAACTATGAGTGCAAGTTCGTCTGAGTTGTTTAGCGAAATATGTGTAAAGGCCAAAAGATCTAAAAAGCTACTGAAACGCCTGGAAAATTTACAGCTAGATAACAAAATTTGCTAACTTCAAAGAAAGCAAACAGCTGGACAGTCTGCTGATGACAAGATTGACAACAAATGAGCAACTGGCAAATATTACCATAATAGCAAACATATCATATTTTTCTGTGCGAACAAGCTTGCATGTTTACAGACAGTCGGAGCTCTTTGTTTTCATAATAGAATGAATGAGGATATTCCATGCGTGTTATTTATTTATTTTTTTTTTTGAATAGGTAATACAGACTACATCTACATATCAAAACTGAAAAAGTCATGTAATATAAGTAAGGTTGTGGTCTGATGCATTTGAAGGAACGGAAAGCACTTGACAAATACGTCAAGTATGTGTGGTCTTGTATTTACCAAAATTTTGTCAAACATACATTTTCAGGTCTAATAAGAAAAAATCTGCAAAGGTAACAATGAACTGGGACAAAAAAACATGATATTGTACTATCAAGGGAGGTCCTGACAGTGGATTCCTTCAGCCAACCAAAAGGGAGTCACAAAAGATTTAACCTCTGGGCTGCCACTGCCTTAGCATTGAATGAATAGAATACTAATAGGGTATTAAAGCTGGCCCCAAAAGCCTATCAAGTCACTTGCTGCTCACACTTCTTGAGCATAACTAGCCAAAAAGCAACTGACGAAGATAGATATTTATATTTATCGAAACCGGTCTTGCAATTATAACAGAACCTAAAAAGGATCTTTCCTGATCCTCCTTTCGTCTCTTACAAGAGGAATAAATGGCTTAAAGACTCGCTAGTCAGAGCAAAAATCCCGAAAAGAGACTAGATACTGACTCTAACCAATTTGAGAGTGTTTTAACTCATTGAACATAGCGGCAGGGTAGTGGCAATATTATAACATTTCGTAACAACTCTGTTCCTGAAGCTTTTGAAAACGACAAACACAGCTTCGCAGAATGCCTCCATAACCCAGGTTACCTGAAAGAGTTAGTTTCAAAACTTCTATCAGAAGTAAAATACACTGGAAGACAAGAAGCGCTTAGAAAACGAAACAAAACATCACAGCGAAAACTACTACCATTTGTTACCATATACAACCCAGCCATACCGAACATCAAAAGCATTCTAATGAAGCACTGGCACCTCGTTACTGGCAACCAGAACCTAAAAAGGATCTTCCCTGATCCTCCTTTCGTCTCTTACAAGAGGAATAAAGACTCTCTAGTCAGAGCGAAAATCCCGAAAAGAGACTAGATACTGACTCTAACCAATTTGAGAGTGTTTTAACTCATTGAGCATAGCGGCAGGGCAGTGGCAATATTACAACACATTAAGTTTCAACCACAAAAAGGTCCAAGATATCTCATGCTTGGTATATATATGGCATATCATTGGTCTTTCTTAAGCAATAGAAGATAGATTTCTATGACTCTACCGGTGAAATAGAGCACACGTGATGTTGGGAGAAACACGAGAAAAGTTTGAAAATCACGAGCCGTTGATTTAATTGATTTAATTCTAGGATCCACAAATGAACAAAAAGATGAGTTGGAGGAAGAGCCAGAGTCAGAGGGGAAATTGTCAAAACAATCAGCATTGGCTATTGTATTATCGGCATTTGATGTGTCACCAATAAGAAGTCTCAATTTTGGCCTCTGGGAAAGCTTACTGGTGCCTTTGTTGACTGGAGCTCAACATATTTTTGGTCAATCAAAGCATTTGCAAGTGCCACAAGTATATCATGCTTTGATAGACGTCGGTATTTTATCTTCAGTATTGTCTTCCCCTCTTCCTCATCTGTTTTCCCACTCTCCATCTTTTACCACATGAAATCCAGTAAAAAGTAGTAGGCTAGAATGTGAATAGAGCTGTGTGGATTGTGTATTGCTGATAGATTTTTTACAGATCCGCTGTCCAAAATATAAATAAATCCAAAAATCCCAAATGATTATAAAATCAAAACAACAAAGAAAGAAAAACGAACATTTAAATGAAACGGTAAGAGTTTTGAATGGAGTCTGCATTCCACGTTTTAATGACAGTGATATGGATATTTGATATCGTATACATGAAACAAGGCATGCCTCATGTTTCTAAGCTTGCTTTTCCCTTCCTCTACTTCTTCCATCGTGTTTGTATCACAGTACAGAGACATGTGCGCACGTTTTATATTCCTTAATTATATACTTATCTTTGTGTTTCAAAAGAACTAAAAGGAAAATAACATTGCTTACTCCCCTTCTGTGTTCAAAAATAGTGCATCTGAGATTTCAAAGAATGGTACCTCCATTTCCAAATAGAGGCTGTGTATGGTAAAGAGAAAAGGGGCATCGTGGAATCTTACTACCCTCCTCGGGAGCTAACTTTTTTTCAACTTCCAGTATTTTCTTTCCCTCTTCCTTGTCTCTTTTTCTCACTCTCCCTCTTTTACCACACAAAATCCAGTAATTAAAAAAAAGTAGTAGGCTAGTATGGTGGCCTATAAGTGCCATTTGTTTTTATGTGATCAATAACAAAAAAAACGTATTCAAATCCATATTATTTTTGAAAAATTATTTCACTTTATTTTTTAAAAAGAATTTTTTATTTTTTATTTTTTATCTTTTATCTTTTATAACAAAACAAAATTGAAATAAACATTAATTTAAAAATAACCCTACGGCCTACGCGTGCCATAGACCAAGATGCAATTCTGGTATGGCTAAACCACAGGTAGCCCAAAGCATCGAGTCCATTCCGTCGCTTTCTCCTGCTCATACTCAAAAGCCAGGCTTCAACACCCTGATATCTACAAATACGTCTTAATTTAGCTAGAAATGTCAAATTTCAAACGTAAAAGGGAATCCTATAAAGAAAAGGCGTCAAATAAGAGACTTGGCCGGAAAGATAATCAGGCGAATTGCAGGAAAGACAATCAGACAAATTATTTTTTATATTATTATTATTATTATTAAAATCATTATTATTATATTTCTTAAGAAATTTACATTTTGTAATAACTTGTATTCTTTTTAGGAAGTAGTCCCAATATTTTCAAGCAATTATACTATATATCCTCTTATTTTAGGGGCTGCAAGGACGTCTTTAGTCATTGCATGATGCAGTGGTACGAAAGCACAATGGTAAAGACAAAGATCATGCATTAAGCTAAGAGAGCTAAAGGAGCTAGAGCTAATGGGAAGATTGCTTATTTCAGATATGATAAGCTGATTGTGCATGACCCGCATCCACCATCCACTTCTGATTCACGCCGAGGAGCAGTTCGTGGACGGGGAGATGTTTTCCCAAAAGATGGCGGTGACAAAACAATTTCACACAACCCAGCGATCAATGCAAGAATGATCAAGAAGGTACTTTCACATTGCTATCTGCATGAACTGAAGGAATATGATTTATACTGAATACCATAAGTACTTAAATATTTAACTTGACTCTTGGTGTATTTTTAAATCGGTTTAGATACACAACTATTTAAATGATACACAACAATATTTCTAAAGATCTACCTTTCTATCATTTAGATAATGAATCATTCAACCTGGCTTTATTTGAGCTCAATCACGGCAATGTTAACTTTGACCCCGATCATCTAGAATCTTTATATTACAATCCCTTAAATGGTTCTAAATCTATTTCTCATAACTTTGACTTGGATACCGATAATCAATTTTATTGCATTTCTGACAGTAAATACTTTATTCCAGAGCAATTTAATGATATTTCCAAAACAAATATATCCTTATCTCTCCTACATTTAAATGCGCGAAGTCTTAATCGGAATCTAGCTGGACTTATAGAGTTAAATAGTCTGCTTAACATTGATTTTTCAGTTATTGGTATAACTGAAACTTGGCTGCAGAATTGTAATGACAATATATTTCTGGATGGATACAAATTCATTCATAATTTTCATGCTGATAAAGCTGGCAGCGGCGTGGGTTTTTTCATCAAAAATGAATTTTGCTATAAACATAGACGCGATTTTTTTGACAAAAAATATTTGAATCTATCTTTATAGAGAGCGAAAGGCCGTCATTAACCAATGTTATCATAGGTACTGTAGGGACAGACATTCCTGAATTTATTTCTAAGCTCAATGAAATTCTCGCACAAATATCGAAAGAGCGAAGGCTTTGTTATTTCATGGGTGATTTTAATATTGATCTTATAAAGCACCAAAAGCACAACCATACACAGGAATTTCTTGATAACATGTTTTCTCACTTTCTTTTACCACTTATTAATCAGCCAACTAGGATTACTTCTCATTCAGCATCTCTTATTGACAATATATTTTCTAACGATGTCACTAGTGATTTTACTAGCGGGATTTTGATCTCAGATATCTTGGATCACCTCCCGATTTTCTCTCTGTTATATGACTCAACATCTACCGACAGTAACCTAGCTATTAAAATAAAGAGACGTAATATAAATGCTAAGACAAAAGGACATTTTAAAAGTGAATTAGCTAAGTGTAACTGGGATGAGGTTTATAATGCATATAATCCATGCTCAGCATACAATGTTTCGTATCTACATATCAAAAAGTTTATGAAGAAAGTTTTCCTCTTCAAACAGTATCTCGTAGAAAAGCAAAGTTGTTTAGTAAACCATGGATTACCAAAGGTTTCTTAAAGTCAATTAATACTAAATGTAAATTGTATAAAACATACCTGAAACTTCCATGTAAAAACAATGAAGAAAAGTATAAAAAGCATAACAACAAGTTAAACCATCTAATAAAAACTTCTAAGCGTAATTACTATGATTATAAGCTAAATGAAGCAAAGGGGAATTTGAAAGCCACTTGGAGGCTACTCAATGAAATTAACGGAAATCACGTACTAAACTTCCCACTTCTTTTTATCATGATGGTCATGAAATTAAGGATCCTGCAAGAATTGCAAAGAAATTTTGTGACTTTTTTACAAATATTGTCCTAGTCTCACAGATAAACTACCTACTCCACAATTACCTTACCAAACATTTCTTAGAAATGCAGTTTCTCAATCAATTTTCTTAAGACCTGTTTCTGGAAGTGAAGCCAGTGATATGGCAGGTAAATTTAAAACAGGCAAAGCTGTTGGTATCGACAACATAAATATGGACGACATCAAAAGTAATATAGATACTCTTGTCAAACCATTAACTTTCCTTATTAATTTTTCCATGAGCTCAGGTGTTGTGCCCCATTTATTGAAAACAGCAAAAGTTATCCCCATTCATAAAACAGACAATCCATCTCATTTCACCAATTATAGGCTGATCTCAATTCTGCCTTCTTTTTCAAAATTCTATGAAAAAGCAATTTATGACAGAATTTTGGAATTTGTAGACAAACATAGAATTCTTTATCCTCATCAGTAGGGATTCAGGTCCCATTACTCAACAAGTTTAGATGTTACTTTAATATCTAACTGATCAAATCACTCAGTCAATGGATAATAAGGAATTATGTGCAGGTATATTTTTGGACTTATCTAAAGCCTCCGACACTGTTGATCACCAAATACTATTGAGCAAATTTGAACATTATGGAATAAGAGGTCTGGCTCTTGATTGGCTTAAAAGTTATTTAAAAGATTGTAAGCAATCAGGACTTTATTGTAATAAATTTTCTAACTATCAAACCATTAAAGAAGGATCCCACAGGAAAGTATTCTTGGTCCTCTGTTATTTATAATGTACATAAATGATATTGTTGTATACCAACTGTCAAAGTCAATTTTTTCCGTGCTCTGATTGGGCGAGAGCGCATCACGTGAACGTCAACAAATGTTGCTGTTTCCCCAGCAACAACTCTCAGTGGGCAACAGTGAGTTTTATTGACCGGTAATAATAAAAACGGAAGTTGATTGAGCTTTGAAGGCGCGTTTTTGGCAGCGCGCGTTTACAAATTCATTCATTCGGACATGCATGAGTCACAACTCGTGTATATTGTCAAACAAGACCAATATACAACATTTATTCCGAGAAAAAGATTGATAACCAACCAGGAATGCCACCATAAGAGCTGCAACAATTCTCCGAAAAACTATGTGTAAAAAAAGGTCAGTTTTGTGTGAATTTTCATAAAAAACTTTAACTGTAGGCAGCGACGTTTTGCTTTTTATTTTATTTGACAGTTGGTATATAACAAAACACTTATTGACTGCGACCTCGGGAAACAAGTATGTTTTGTGGTCCCGAGACCACCAATGTTTGGTGGTCTCAGGACCACAAAACATACTGTTTCCCTCGGTCCCAGTCAATAAGTGTTAATTGTTAACAGCTCTGACCTTCTAAAGTTTATTTTGTATGCAGATGATACCAATATATTGTATTCTGGAAAAGATATGAATGCCTTGTTTGAAACCCTTCACGTAGAACTTGGAAAAGTGTCCAAATGGCTGATAGCCAATAGACTTTCTGTTCACTTAAGAAAAACTATTTAATTTTCAAACCTAGACAAAGGAAAGTAACTAGGATGCATTACTTTTGATCTCAAGAATTGTCTTAATATTTTGGCTTCAAACCATGCCAGATACGATCAAGTCGGTTAAAAAAGCAAATGATAACATCAAGTCTCAACTCGAGACATTCATGAAAGATTTCCAAAGCCTAAAACAGCGGATTGATCAGCAAGAAAGAACCGCTGCCAAATTGGCTGCCAGCGGACATTTAAATCAGGATGTTGATCCTTCGGAAACCTTAAAAAGCCTAGAATATCTAAGTGATGATTACGACGACTTTAAAACCTTCCAACAAGCTACAAATGCTGAATTGCTAGGGTTAACACATTTCTCTACAGTCTCAACAAGCGGGTACAAGAGACGTCAAAGGCGATTGATGACCTAACAAAATACAGTTATCAATATAATTTAAATATTTTGGGTGTTCCAGAGTCAGATTCCGAAGAAACCGCCACCCAAAGAACTGACCTATGTATCAGGATCTTTAATGCAGTGGGTGTTAAAGTAACAGAGCAAGACATTGACATCGCTCATCGTGTCCCTTCTCACAACACCACCAATTATTTGCAAATTCATGAGGAGACTCATCAAAGAACAAGTTGTACATGCCCGAAAGAAAACAAAAAATATTAAAGCCAACAACATTGGCCTCAATTCCACCAGTTCTGCATGTAATGCTCAGATCTATGACCATCTACCACCCAATCTTCAAGACTTGTATTCAGAAGCCAATAAATTCAAGGCTAAACACAACTATAGCTACTGCTGGACCAAGAAATTTCAACATCTATCTTTGTAGAGATGAAAATTCAAGACCTACACTTATCAAGACGTTGGATGACCTTTATTCCCTCCAGCAAGATGAAATGTACAACGAAGAGGAGTCACACTCATAAACTTTTATACAAGCTAAGTTTGAACGTTGATCTATATTTAAATTAATTAGAATTCATGCCAAATATACCAATACCTCTTCCCTTTAACCATTTAGATGATAACTCCTATCGTATAGCAATTTATGAGCACCTTTAAATTATAATCCTGATCAACTAGAAACTTTACTTTTCAACCCCCTTGAAGATCTTTTCAAACATAATTCTTTTTCACAATTTGCTGATCCCGATGCAAATTTACATTTTCCTTCTCCCTCCTGTAAATATCTCATTGAAGAAGAAATTTATTCATCATATGCGGATACCAGTCAAGACAATTTTTCTTTATTGCACCTCAATGTTCGGAGTTTGATTGGAAACTCTGATAATTTTAAAAGATTACTGGCTAGTCTGCAAAAACCTTTCTCTGTCATTGGTATTTCAGAAACGTGGCTAAATGATCTTACATGTGATTTGGTCAATATTCCAGGATATAGGTTTATTTCTAATCACCGTAGCAATAAGACTGGCGGTGGCACTGGACTTTATTTACTAGATAGTTTTGAATACAAATTACGTTCGGATTGTAACTTTTCAGATCCAGACATAATTGAATCTCTGTTTGTTGAAATTGAAAACCCCCATGGGAAAAATATTATAATAGGCAATATCTATCGACCTCCAAATCAAAACCCGTTGCTTTTTTTAGAAAAGTTTAATTCTTTCAAATATTACTAGGGCTGACAAACTCTGTTATGTGATGGGCGATTTTAATTTAGATTTGCTCCACTACAATATTTTGCTATCAGTAGATCCAAACGAATCTTACAACTCTTTTGTTTCTGAATATTCCAAACTCTACGACGAATGTTTTCCTCAAAAAGTTCTCAAAAGTAATACCCGTAAAAGGCCTTTCTCTCCCTGGATAACCAAAGGCCTATTGACATTGTTGAGGAAAAAATCGAGACTGTATAAAACGTTTATCAATAATCCAAGTCCAGCTCAAGAATCTCGTTACAAAGCGTATAAAAATAAGCTCAATTACTTGATTAAAATCGCTAAACGTTCTTATTATGAAAGAAAATTTACGGTCTCACAAATGCCGTACTAATATAAAACAATTTACAATTCTCTGTCAAGGTCCTAAAATTTGGAATTCATTACCTTCTTATATAACTAGCTTAATCTCATTTTCTTCCTTTAAGAAAAAACTCATGCATCACTTGCTTTCTGTGTAAATATTTCTATTATTCAATTCTCTTCCTGTTTACGCTTTTGGTTCATTACAAATAGCTTTGACAATATCTACGAGGAGACATCAATTTTACAAGCCTTTGGTTTCTTGATGTCTCCTCGCTTACTTACAAAGATATATATATATCAGCGGTGATCACACAAAAGGGGTCTTGTCTACTAAGACCCCTTTATGTACCATCTTCCAGATTTGCCGCCTTAACAGCAATCTTTAGGGTTTCTTTGGTCATTTCTCAGCAAAGAAAGGAGAGAGAACAACAATAACAACAAAGCTCTCAAAAGAAAAAAGAAAAAAAAGGCAGAGAGAAAAGAAAGAAAAATAAACAGAAAAACTGAAGAGCGAGTTTGTGAGAGAGAGAAAGTAAGACAGCAAAGGAAGGCAATAGTCGTTCAGATTTCTTTTGCCAATTCTCGGCGAAGGAAAGAGTGAGAATCCAAAACAAACTCTAAAAAAGAAATGAGAAAATTCGGAAAAAGAAAAGAAAGAAAAACAAAAAAAAATGTGTTTGTGAAAGAGAAAAAGAGAGAAGAAAAAGAAAAAAAAACAGGAAAGGGAAACAATAGTTGTCAAGGTAACTGTCAATTTGGTGCTGTTCTAGAAGACTGAAGGCTCCCTTATCCAGTGACGCCTGACGAATTCTAGGGTTTACGCTCAGTGAACGTACTGATCGTGGCCTGAATTCAGCTTCTAAGTGCTTTTCCGAGTCATTTTGTAGCACAGAAGTCGCTTGACTTGAATCATTAAGCAAGAAAAGACGGCGGAGACAAACTCCTGGAAGAACTCAGGAGTGGGAAGAGACTTTACGAAGAACGAGTCACAGTAATTACAGCGACAAGGTTCAACTGTGATCTCCGGAGTATTGAGGCTTCTCTGGTCGTTCTGTGATGCATCCCCCAAGCCAACAAGGCCATTTCGGCGAGTTTTGAACTGTAAAGAAGGCAATCGGTGCCGTCTGGGGCCTGTTAGCGAGGGGGGCTCAGCACTTATAAGAAATTTCTAAGACTAAGAGTAGGGGACGGGTGCTGTCCAAATTTTTCATGGATGCCCATAATCCTTTTCTTCCGCTGTATTTGATCCAGCGGAAGAAATGCATTATGGGATGCATGTTTGGACGCGTACAGTGTTTTTCCTTGGACCAGCTATGGTTGTAGCGCTGAGAATGCCAAAACGGGGTCGACTTGTGCACCGTGTGTTACAGCCTATCTTATGGTCAACCTTTAAGACCCCTTTTAAGTGATCACTCCTCATATACATATCTATAATATCTTAATAAAGTATAAGCATCGTAACTATAGTTATATTATAGTTGAATATATAGCGATTGTTATATTACATTTATATTGTACAGATTATTTGGTAAGTAGAGAATGACATAAATAAATAAAATAAATAAATAAATATATTTAATATATATACATTTTTTCTCCTTTTGAGCACTCTAACAAATTATTGACACTCTTTATATTGCGATTAATGAAACAATTAAAGGTAGCCTAAAAATCATAAGCCCGCAGGTTTCTTTTTAGACTACCTTGCCCCTAGGTATGTTCCAAAAAAATTGAATTGAAAAAAAGTAAAGTTGTAAAAAAAATTGTAGAAAGGATGAAATGTGTTATTCAATGTGTAATTTATGTATATTATTCAGCGTTTATTTTCCAGAAGTTCCCGGAGCCATCACAAGAGCAAAGAAACGCAAGCTGGATGCGGATAAAAGAAGCGATCACTGATAAATGCTGCAAATTTAAAGAAGGGAAATTCACCACTCTGGACAGTATCTCCAGCTAGTCTAGTCTAGTCTTTCAGTACTTTATGTAAAGACATACCTAGAGGTTTCAAAATAAACTGATTGATTGACTGATTGATTGACGACAGGGAAGAATCAGATGTAAGTGAGCCATGAGATGTAAGTGTGCCATGTTGTATTATGCAATCTGTATTATCTCAACCACAATACAACAATACAATACAATATTATGTCTTTATTTAGTACCACATATTTACATTTTGTACGTTTAAAAGAAATATTAGATTAAAACAGGATTTTTGGGTACAGGCCACCTATAATAACCATGTAAGGCTAACCAAGATAGGTGGCTTGCATTTTTTATTTGCGTTGAAGATTTATGGTCAATAACACACTGTAAATAATTAGATATTTTAACAAAGACAAAAACAAGAAAAGAAAGGCAATACAAATATACAAAGAGAAAATTGCAAATGGTTTCATACATATAGATAAATGAAGAGAATGGATCAAACTAATATACTAGCAGATACGACGTATGATTTCATATATAATTATGAAATTACATATGAAATTATACAAAAGACATAATTGAATAAATTAAAGTGAAGGTTGACAGAACTTACTATCAACCCGATAGAAGAGAAAATCATATTATATAATTAGGTTGATAGTACTTACTTTTATAGTCTGTAAAATATTTATTCAAAAATTTAATTTTCGTCGGTCCAATAGCGATATATAACTAATCGATGTAGGACTTGAGCACATCATTGCTAAGGATTTCTTTAAATTTGGATTTCGATAGTTTTTTTGTTGATTCACTAATTGAGTTCCATATTTTTGTGCCGCACAATTTAATATTGAATTTACCATAATTAGTTTTAATTTTTGGTAAAGAAAAGCTGTTTTTTGAAGCTAATCTAGTGTTGTAGCCATGTTTTTGGCTAACTTGCAAGAAGTACGAATAGAATGAACTTGGCAAATTTTTGGAGTCGTAATCATACATAAAGAGAGCTGTATATACAAAAACAAGATCTGAAAACTTAAAGATTTTTAATTTTAAAAAAATGGGATTAGTGTGAGCATCGAAGTTACTAAATGTCATTACACGAAGTGTCTTCTTTTGAAGTATAAAGAGGGGATTGATAGTTGATTCATAAGTGTGACCCCATGCAACCATACCGTAAATTAGATAAGGATAAATAAGACAGTAATACAAACACACAAGGATTTCCAAATTTACATGTCTAGCTTTACATATAATACCAATATTACGTTTTATTTTACTCGACACAAACGATACATGAGACTTCCAATTAAGATGACTATCTAACATAATACCGAGATATTTTATTTCAGTTGCACGATCAATACATTTGTTATCAATTTGTAAACATATGTTGTGAAGAATTTTTTTTTGAACTGGATGGAAAATGGCAAACTTTGTCTTTTTGATATTCAGTAAAAGTCTGTTGGCACAAAGCCAGCTGTTTACTCGCTGTAGTTGATTGTTAACAATTGTTTCAAGATTCTGTAAGTTTTTGTTCTTACAGAAAAGATTTGAGTCATCGGCAAAAAGATGAAAGTCAAGTATATCGGATGAATTTTGAAAGTCATTTATGTAGAGTTAAAACAAAATCGGTCCAAGGACTGAGCCTTGGGGAACACCACACAAAATACAACTTTCCTCTGATTTTATATTACCAAGAGATACAAACTGTCTTCTGTTATTTAAATAAGAAGAGAACCAAGATTGAGCAATTCCTCGTATGCCATAATGATTAAGTTTATTTAATAGTATTTCATGGTTTACTGTGTCAAACGCTTTGCTTCAGTCGAGGAAGATGCCACATGAGTACGCACCCTCCTCGACTGCACACTGAATTTTGTCAGTTATGGAAAGAATAGCTTGAAGAGTGGAGTGCTTTGGCCGAAAACCAAACTGTTTATTAAAAAGAATACTGTTTTTATTCACAAAGTCTAATAACCTGTTGAAGACTAATTTTTCAAGTATCCTATCAAAAAATTGACAGTAGCGAAATTGGACGGTAATTGTTAACATCCAGGTGTGAGCCTTTTTTGAAAATCACACTAGCTAGTTTAAACTTTTCTGGGACTAAGCCCTTTGATAAAGATGAATTGTAAATATTCGCAAGGGGTTTCAATATTGATTTGCTGATCGATTTTAGTAAATATATTGGAATGCTGTGAGGACCAGCAGATTTTTTGACATTCAGATTGAAAATTTCTCTCTCAATTTCATTAATAGAAATTGGAGTAAATTGAAAACTTTGAGTTATGATCGGCGGCATGAAGTCAAATGGGGAGTTTGAAGTTTGACTGACGGAATTTGCAAGTGAACTTCCAATGTTTGCAAAGAACTCATTGAAAGCATTGGCAATTGACTTACAATTTGTAAGTTCAACACTATCGGCTGTAATTATTTTTGAAGGCACATTGGAATTACCATATTTGTAGCCAACAATTTCTTTGATACCTTTAGGTATTTTTAAGATTGGATTTGTTATCTGCAAAATATTTTTTTTAAGAACATTTACGTATTTTGATTAAGTGATTTAGTTTGTTTCTATATAATTTAAATTTATCATGATAGTACAATGATCTATTTTGTAGATATTTCCTGTATAACTTGTTTTTTTACTTCGATAGAAATCCTTAACCCCTTTGTTATCCAGGGTTTGGACAATTGTTTTATCTCTTTTATACTTAATTGTTTTGACGGAACATGTTTATCAACGATATTAGACAGAATAGAATAAAACTGGTCAAACACACTCAGTTTACTTACTTAAAAGCATGACCAACTATAATATTGTAATTTGCATTCTTTTGAATAAGCAATCACCCTTGCAAAATCACATGATTCTCTTATTTATCTTTGTCTTATCCAAGCATTAATTGCAGAAGGCAAGATAAAATAATTCAAATACATTTAGAGTGGTCAAATTTTTTAGCTTTGCACTGTATTCAATAACAGTTCTAAGGAGCACATGGGTGATATGTCTATTTTTCTTCGGATTTCAGAAAACTGATTAGAGGCTTCAAGCTGTAGATCAGATGAAATGGTCAGAAGAAAAGAAAAGGATTGTCAAATAAGTAGTAACCCCAGCCTAGTCCCCAGGCTATCCCGTCTCTCGTTTCAAAACGTGATGTCACAGAGTGACTCCAACGGGAACACCTGCAGCGTGTTGAAATGGTCTTCATGGCGAGATTGTCCTCGGCAGAGGAGGTCCTGTCCTATGTGATATTAACCAATTAGAATAACGCTTCTATTAAAGCCATATAATCCCATTATGGCGAAATGGTCCTTAAGAATTTCCCGACGGGGTAGTGGTTTTTCAAAATTTACAACCGTTCCAAGTAGTTTATAATTTACAGAAATGAATTCTGCACGTGGATTCATCGACTTGTAGTTACTTCTTGTAATATCAAGTCTATCAACCTCGTCATTTCAGGAACTCTGTTACGGTAGGTGTAATTACATTGTATACTAGCTAGTAAGCTTATTTCGAGATCGGTTCTCTTCGAATATAAGACTTGAGCTTAGTTATTAAAGCTGTTAATCACGAATCCAACAACCTTAACTTTCTTAATTCGATCAGCTATTCTTTGATTTTCTTGTTAGACTTTTTACAGTAAAATTAAACGATCTAATTTTCTTTGAAATTATCACCTTGGCCTTCAATTGATGTTTTATTTAGTTGTTTTCATACGAAGATTGAAGTATGCTTATACATGTACCTATATAGTTTGTTTATTCGTGCTTGTGTCGATCCTTTCTATTAGCTTAAAAATGCCTAGATTTTGCCTAGAATAATTCTCAAAAGTCCTCTGCTCGCAATATGGTAAACGATCGGGCTTTACATGTGTGCAAACATATTAGCTGCTTATCAATTTACCTGCAGTTATTCTATGGATTCGAAAACATTTTGCTTTGAACACAAAAAGCTATAACTTAACTTATTCAAGTCTGAAGTTCGAGCATTTGAATCGATCATCACATGCATTAGTTTTAGTCTGGGGTACGTGGCGACTCGGCCGGGGCCATTAGAAATCATAATAAACAAATCCAGACCTGCACAAACGTACCTTCAGCTCTGAAAGTTGGGCGAAGATAATGAATAAATCTATTTAGGGCTATTTTCTGAAGGGTTGTTTAATAGGGCTGTTTCTTTTCATAGTGGTTCACTGTGAAATCAAAAAAATTTTGTGAACACATGTACAATTAAGTTAATTTATTTCTGATGGATAACACTTTGATTATAAGATGCAAGATGAGAAAGATTTTACTCGATCAAAATTAATACTGTGTGAGACGTACGTGAGCTCCTTTGAATTTTATCCACACAGTATTGACTCTAGCTAAGTAAGCTTACATGAAGGATTCTGTTATTCGCTCTGTTATTTCATTGACGTACTTACCGAAATTTGCTAGTTAATTTTTCTATACAATGAGCTTTTATAAATCAGGTATTTTTAAATTCGTAAAACAGAAATAGAATAATACCATAGCTGGAAAGAGCATGTTAAAATTAGCAAGACATGAAGTTTGAAGGAATTAAATCCAAAACTCGCGAGAATATGAATTTTTGAAAAGTGTGAATTCATTTTGTAAGAAAACCTTTGCTCAGGTAGGCATCTCTTGCCTACCAGCGAATGTTTTCATACAAAATTTCGATTTTTGAAAATTCATGAATATCTTCGTGAGTTTGAAAGTTAGCTCTTACTTCATTCAAACTTCACATTTTTACTAATTTTGACGTGCTCTTTCCAGCTATATGGTAATTATATTTCTGTACTGTAACTTTTGGAATTACATGATAAAAGCTCATTGTCGTAGGATTTTAAAGCTGGATTTAAAACTCTTCTAACTTTTTTTCTTGATCATGGAAAGTAAAATTTTTCAAGATATCTTGCAGGTTATTCTTGCATTTGTAATTAGATCTAGTGGAGCTAGTGAGATCATGGCAAGATCTTACAAGATCATTGCATTAGCAGCTCTTACAAGATCATGACAATTAGGTCCTGCAAAACCTGGAAAGTCATGGAATTTCGTATTTTCGTTTTCCAGGCGTGAAAAGTCATGAAATTTTACTGACAGTCATGGAAAGTCATTGAAAACAATACAATTTATAAACCATAATTCAAAAACTTTCTAGCACAGCTGCACAGTTTTCACTAACAATATTAGTCAATTAATTTTTTAAGGTGGTTTTGACGCCGCATAATCTTATTTAAGCTTAAATTATAATTTCAAGAATTAGAATAGGCACACATGAAAAGTAAAATAGTAATTAAATTAGAATTTATGTGTGCAATTATTGGTTCTTGAAAATAGTTATAAAGTCATGGAAAAAGTCATGGAATTTTGAGAGTTGAAAAGAGTACGAGGTTAAATATGCTTAATTATTTTAATACTCTTCTTACTGCTTTAGGAAAATACAAATAACATGGATACACAGGAAAACTCTGTAAGTACTATAAAATTAGATTCTTTTTGAATAAATTGCCACCTGTTGTATTATTTAATTACCCTGAAGGAGGTGGGGGGCGGGACTGTGAGAAAGGGGTTAAGGCAATTTTTTCATTGTTCAGCATATTTTTCAAATGCTGTAGGATAAAGAAACTTGAAACACTGACAGTTTATGAAAAATACCATTGAAATACAATGGAAATACAATGACATATATCAATTCTCGGTTTTCATGTGCCATCATCGTTAATATTCATGTTTCATATTGATCCCATGAAGTTAAGTTTGAAGTATGATGCTTATATACCTAACAGAAGTTTTTATTGAGAAATTGAGAAACTTGCCCTGTTTGGTTTTCGAGTTATCAATAGTAAAACATATGTCACGCAATACTGTCACACACTTTTTCTTGCAGCATAAAACGGCGAAATTGTTAGAGATGAACACATTATTTGACTTGACTATTGATAAATTCAATTATATTTTTTGGGTATCTGTATCAAAATATACCGTAAATTTATTATTTCTATATAGAATTGCCAATCATGTTTATACTGTCCGCCATGTTGGTGCACTAAAGTTGTACTGACCAACATGGCAGCCCCATACATTTTTTTAATTTTGTAAAGATCGAGTTTGTGATACTGTAATTGCAGATATCTTTGCATCACAACATTTTTTTGACTTCAGATTCTCAGGAATTATAGAGTTTTTCCTCCTTTTCAAGAGGACATACTCTCATTTTACTTAGCGATGTTCGACTTGCTGTTATTTTGATGACCTGTGGAGTGAGTCCATTAGTGCGAAGTGGCCATACATTTCTTACTAAACTTTATAAATCACTTCAAATATTACTATTTTCACAACAAAAACACATTTTGATTTGAAATTTGGTAAAGTTACATAGTTTTACTTGCTCTTTTTATAGATAATTTTTTGTTTTAGCAAGGGCTCTGGAAAATTTTCGATCACGTGAGTGAAAACCGAGAATAATTAATTCCTCAATATAATTTCTGGAAAACCTGTTTTATTGCTGGAATGTAATGGTAATAGTGAACAATCTGCACCGTAAGGTAAGGTTACTGTAACTTGGTTTATGGACCATTTGGAAACCTTGGGATCAGAATCCATTATAAAATTTTTCCTGTGATTGGGACCTACACATCATAGACAAAAAGAAAATGACCAGAGCTGTTATTTGCAAACTTTCACAAAATGTGTTTTAAGTACATGTAGCTAAATAATTAATTATATTGTGATTTCAACATTAATAAAAAATCAAGTTTTCAATCCATGAATTGGATCAAATATTAATTAAAAGATCAATTAAGATATCTGTTAGAGAGGAGATAGATCACAAATATAAGCAAGCTAAACTAGCAAGACAAAATGCTGATTCAAATCATAACAACTTTATGTAGCACGAGATGAAAAGTTGCGTTTACATATCCAGAATATTTGTTAAAACGTTATGTAAACGTTAAATTTATATGCGTTTTCTATAGTTTTCTCTGACAAAAAACTCGGAGTTTATATTGCGTTTTCCTCACAAATAAACCTGGTAAACTGCTATTTTACACACGTTTTCACAAATTATAAACTCGTGTAAACTTGGAATTTCACACACGTTTTCCCATTTGATAAATGTCTGTAAATGTGATGTTTTCTTTCAATTTATTGTTTGGGAAATTTGTGTAAACTTATAGTTGAAACGAGATTTCCCTACCGAAAACACATGTCAACGCTATATTTTTCCAGGTTTTGCTATTTAACAAATTCGTGTAAACCCAATGTTTTCCACCTGTTTTATGGGTTAATCAATGTATAAAACTCAACGTTTTACGCCGTTTACCGTTTCTTAAACTCGTATATACTTAACGCTTATACGCATTTTTCATACAATTTGCACTAGGTTAAATACAAAATTTAAGTCATCAATTTTCACTCTTTTGAATTTTTTACTGAATAGCCAACTTTATTTCATACATATCCTTAACTTATATAAGGTTACAACAATGCGATTAAATTGTATGCATATACATGATATATGGAAGATATAAAATAGCGCACCGAAAGCCCTAGCCTGCGTCACATCCGGACTTTTCCTCCGTTAAGTCCGTCTGCGAAATAACGAACAAAACCGTGTTCTGAGACCCCCAGCAAATAGCAGGATTATAGATAATAGATTCTGATTGGCTGATGCATTTTTTAATTCTAACGAGACTCGTGATTGGCTCTATGATCACTGGTGTGTTTGTCTTCGCCATGACAACACTTCCGTTAGATTTACCGTGATTATGAAAACACAGACAGATTTTTCAATCAAAACAACCTACCAGTTACATACATCGATTTGCCTGCTATAAAAGGAAACTTTCGAAACATTCTAATCGAACATATTGCTAAATAATAGCCTTAGTTCAGAAAACATTCTCTCAAAGAGAAATTACGAGATTGACCCCGGGTCATGCTAGCAAAGTAAAGTTTGTTAATAACTGGAGTCCATCAAGCTAGGTGTCAAAACATCGACACAACGAACATTAAGCGAGCCAATCACGAGTTTCGTTAGAATTCAAAAATGCATAAGCCAATCAGGATCTATTATCTATAATCCTGCTATTTGCTGGGGGTCTCAGAACACGGTTTTGTTCGTTATTTCGCAGACGGACTTAACGGAGAAAAAGTCTGGATGTGACGCAGGCTACGAAAGCCCAAGAGGATAAAATGTTTTGCCTCTCCTTCTACGTTCTTTTTTATTAGGTTTTCACGGCCCAGGGCGGATAGTTGGCCGGAATTGGGCGAGACGATGGCTC
Source organism: Telmatactis stephensoni (assembly GCA_029948255.1). Classification (NCBI taxonomy): domain Eukaryota; kingdom Metazoa; phylum Cnidaria; class Anthozoa; order Actiniaria; family Isophelliidae; genus Telmatactis; species Telmatactis stephensoni. The sequence continues at coordinate 51,913 of JALIZF010001516.1, forward strand.
TTCTGCTAAATATCTATTACTCATTCTCTTGCTTCTTTTCGAAGCTTTTTTGTTAATTTTCTTATCTACAGCTTTTAACATATTGTTGACCGATTCTGTCCTCCATGGAATGCTTTTTTTCAAGATGTACGCTTCATTTTCTGACTCTCCAGATTCCTCTGACGACATGAAGTCCATATTTAGGATTATCCTGTATTTTCTCTCCTGCTCCTCAGGTAATTTGGCTTCGTTCACAACCTTTAAGCATTGAGTGAGCTTCTACAATATAAATAAATAAATAAATAAATAAATAAATAAATAAATAAATAAATAAACGAATGAATGAATGAATGAATGAATGAATGAATGAATGAATGAATGAATAAATAATAAACAAATAAATAAATAAATATATAAAACTACTACATCTACATCTATGACGTCGGAGGTCAAGGGTGACAAGGGTGTTGTGATGTGGATCTGCAGATCATGGCAAATCTTCAAGTATTCCATTTATAGTGACACGAACACGAGCAATACTAAAAGGTACAAGACAACCGGTACAATTTCAAGTATTTGGTAAGTAGAAAATAGTTCTGAACTTACCCTTTTCTTTCGCTGGTATAGCTTTTGCTCGTTTCTGTGTTTTTCCTTCGTATTATTTTTCATTCGTCTATTCTCTGTCACTCTTGTCCTGAAGTTTATTTGCGCAGCAGCTGTACGTACAAAGTACAAAAGACAAATTATTTTAGAATGCTTATGAATTGGTGTATATATTTTAGAGTACTTTTTACCTCTTAAAACACGATTTCCAAATTCCTCATAACCCCATCCTTGAACAGCTGCAATGAGTTTAGCTGCACTTTCCTGGTTGTGCTTGCTTGTAAATCTGTAATAACAAATCAAATTTTAAGGTTGATGGTTGTTCTTTCATGTCTTTTTTATCACAAAACCGGCCAACACATATATAGTGCTTTAATTAACAAGCCATGACTCAAACAGATTAATATAGAATGCTTCATTCCATTGTCTCACAAATACGATCATTTGTAACTGATGCATACATTACTTGAATTGACTAGTTTGCATAACATGGTTATGTAGCCTGTAGTATGAATTTTGAGTCATGATCACTGAGTTTATAATTTGCGTGCATGTCTTTGCTAAACTGATTGAACGTAAAGCTATGTAAATATGTGGGTATTTTCTTATTATATATATATATTGTTTTTTAATTTTAAATGATTTGTGAAGGCATTTAAAACTTTAGCTTGTGAAAAATGTAGTGATGATGAAACTTGCGAGCACATTCGTGGCTTTCGTGAACTTAATAATGAGCAAGTCACGCTCTTTTGACAGATTTACAGATAAGCACTAGAAATATTGAGAGATCATCACGGATATGTAAGCAATTTAGGCAATTGCTTTAGAAAAGCCCGAAAAAAAAATTCGGGGCTTCAACGGGATTCGAACCCATGACCAGCACTATAAATCACGCGAATGATTCTGTGCATGCTTTGAGTACAAATAAATATCCCGGTAATTATTTAGAGTTACCTTTCATCGGGATTCCAACCCTTAAAGTTATCTGGGTCTTCTTCATCAAGTTTTTTATAGGCACTTCTGAACGCAGCCTGAAAACCACAAATTTCAAGATATCGCAAAAGTTCAATGAAATGAAATACGAAAAACGTGCAGGAATAAAGGACATTATAAATCAAATTTAAGTCACAAAAACCATTTCGAATTCAGTTTGTATTATGCTTTTGATAGATATAGATAAGGGGGTTAAATTCCAATAGGCGCGCTTACGACCCGTGACCGTTCTCAAACGTTCTGTAATAAATTACACTTGGCAAAAAATTAAACAAATGGCCTGGTCTGAGTCCATACATAGTAAACTGGTACCTGAACTTTCTACTAGACCGAAAGCAACGCGTAACCTTTCAAGGAATAAGCTGCGACTGGAAATCTGTTAACCAAGGTACCACACAAGGCAGCGTAAGTGGACCATACTTGTTTAATATCTTTATGAACGATCTAGAGACAATAGACAACAACCTAGCCATGATAACAAAATATGCTGATGACTCCAATTTGTTAATCACCATCAAGAAATCTACTCCCGATCTGTCCACCCAAGCCATTGACCATTTTCTAGATTGGTCGTCTTTGAATGAAATGACTTGCAACCCGTCTAAATGCAAATCTCTAACCTTTAGGAAAAAAGGTAGTGCGCCAACTGATAGAGTCATTGTTCACAACATAAAGGAGCATGATCAACTGAAGCTACTTGGGATCACCTTCCAGTCAGACTGTAAATTCACTACTCATGTGACCGAGAAGCTAAAAGAAGCAAATAAGTGTTTATATGTCATCAGAAGTCTTAGAAAAGAAGGATATAATCAGAATGAAATTGACCATTTATTTAAAAGTTTGGTACTCCCAAAGATCACATATGGTATATCTGTGTACGGAAGCAGTAAGTCCGACCTGAGCATCATTGATCGCTTCTTGAAGAGATGCTACAAGAGAAAATACTCATCTGATCTGTACACAGCCAGCGGATTACTGGAACAAAGCGACAGAGCGATTTTCAAGAAGGTAACCCAACAAGAACGCCATCCACTCAGAGCCCTCCTACCAAGATGCAAGACTACAAAGTACCCGCTGAGGAAAGACACTTCCTTAAAACCCAAAGTTAACACAGAACGTTTCATGAACTCGTTTATCAATAGAATAATCTTCAAATATAATTTAGCAATTTAGCAATGTAATTGTTGTGTGTAAGCTGGCGCACCTGGATACGTATTATATCCAGTGAATAAAGATTATTGTTATTGTTATTGTTATTAGCAGTTCAGTAGTTGGCGCGCTTTTAAAAATACCCTCATATCCATCCCGAAAGGGAATATTTAATCTTCACTCTTTTATGTTAAATAGTCGTAATATATTTCAGGGTTTTTGAACTGCTGGAGCTTCAGTGCTTCAAATTAAGAATAAAATCAAAATTGGCGGGAACTTCAGACACAGTACATATACAGAATGGAACTTGATCACAATATATACCCACATATACTGGTAAATACATAATTAAGGTAAAGTTCATATCGTATACACACTTTTAGGTCGGAAGGAACATCAATTTTATGGCTGCTGGACGAAGATGATTTTCTTGAATCTTCACTTTGTTGAGCCAATATTTTTTCGTTTTGGGCCAAGAGCTTCTTTTGATTTTCAAGAATTTCTTTTAGGACAGACGAATGATCACGAGATTCTTCTCCATCATTGTTGAATACCAATCGTCTCGCATGCTGTGAGGTATTACCACGACGAAGCATAGGAGAGGAAGACATCTTCAGTTTATTGTTGAACAGTATCTCAGTGTTTGGCTTTTAACTAAAAAAATCATACAAATCACTCAAAAAATATATTTACGCATTTGTAATGTTCAATATCAAAAAGAAAATATATTAAGCAAAATAAGAAAGTGCAACTTTTTACTTACGCTAAAATCGAAGATTAATTGCATGTGTTCCTCCTGGCTCGCACGAATAATGATTCGAATGTTGGCGCCGAGTCCTATATGTTCATGATATTGCGCATGCGCTTATCCTGTCAATAACTCATTTTGATGCGTGATCGCATATTTTTACATCTTGAACTGTGACATTGTGTGAGATCAGTACGTGCCAAAGATAGCTTACTGTATTGTAAAGATCACTACTGCAGTCGTATGGAATCTCATTCAAATTTCCTTTTTGGAGGATCGAATATAGTGAATCTCAACTAAAAAAATATCAATTCATGTATGCATTTTATATGCAACACCCACTGAAAATGAAAATTATAGACGTTTTTACCTATGTAACAAAAAGTGCTGTTGGACCTTATGATGCTTCAAAATATATTTCTGCATACCTTGTACAATATATATAAGCTGTAGATTTTTTAGCATTCATGTAGATTTTTAGCTGGAATCGAAGTTGTGTCAATGTCTTTTGTTTTCGCTTAAAATTTCAGGTAATGTTTCAGAGATAAAAGATCAAGTAGGTCATGTCTTTTTCGCAACTGAGAAGACGCACGTGCCCCGGATGCGCCAAAAGTTTTGATAAAAGATATTACAGTAGCCATAAAAGTGAATATTTCGTAGATGGACGATGGCGCTGTAACATGGAACAGGCTAGTGCTACTAACCTTGAAATATTAGACGATCGACAAAATGATACTTCAGAAGTAAAGAAACAAAGGCTACACGAATGCGGGCAGGAAATGGGTTCTGACGTTTCCGCCAATCAATTAGAGGAAAATATCACTGATAATGTGTCATCGAGTGAGCTGGGTGAGTGAATGGTATTTCTATATATCCCGTCTATCTTCATATTTTTGTCAGTAGTTCTTTTAATTACTGCTCTACTTTATTTTTAGATAATGTAACGCCCGAAGTGTGGCATGAAGAATTGACAGAGCTCTTGGAAGACTTCTCAGTAGAGGAAGAAGGTTTTACACCCCTACCGGAGGACATTAATCATTCATGCCAGTCATTTCAAGCAAAGTTTGTGAAATGGCTATCTACGTTTCTCTGCATCTGGCATATAATGTTTTGTATTCCTGATAGTGCCCTTGAAAACATTCTGTTATTTTTGCATGCCCTTTTTCAAGTGCTTGAAGAATGGATTAATCTAGAGATAGGAGTGTCAGTTTTGCTCCCAACTACCTTGTATTCACTATGGAAACTTATGGACATGAAAAAGGATAAATTTGTGAAGTATGTAGTTTGTCCAAAGTGTCACAGTCTTTATACTTTCCAAGAATCCATACAAATATATTTAGGAAGAAAGATATCCAAGAAGTGCTCATTTGTCGAGTTTCCAAATCACCCTCATGTAACTAGAAGACAACCATGTAGAGCACAACTACTAAAAACTGTTGAATTAAAAAATGGGAGAAAGCGTCTTTATCCATATCGTGTGTACTGCTACAGGGCCCTGAAGAGTGCGTTATTTGATATGTTACAAAGGCCAGGATTTGAAGATGTTTGTGAAGCGTGGAGAAATAGAGATATTCCCGATGATTTTTTAGCGGACATTCAAGATGGGAAGATATGGAAAGAGTTTGTTGACAATGAAGGCTCTGCTTTCTTTCAGCTTTCAAGGCGCTATGGACTGATGTTAAATGTTGACTGGTTTTCACTTTTTAAGCATTCCAAATATTCAGTTGGAGCTGTTTATCTGACGATAATGAACTTGCCAAGAAAAGAGCGTTTTAGGAGAGAGAACGTTATACTGCTTGGGATCATACCTAACTGTAAAGTGGAGCCTCCCACAAATACATTTTTGAAACCATTAGTTGAAGAGCTGAATGATCTTTGGGCGAACGGATTTGATGTGAGAACTTACAACTTTCCTAATTCAAGCGTCAATGTAAGAGCTGCATTGCTGTGTGCGTCTTGTGATATTCCGGCAATAAGAAAGGTATTGGGATTCAAAGGACATGGAGCAAATAGAGGGTGTTCAAAATGCTTTAAGCTCTTTCCAGGCCCAGTTGGTTAAAAAAATTATAGTGGATTTGTGAGAAACGAATGGCCTGAAAGAGACGATGACACCCATCTGAAACACGTCGAAAAAATTATGAGAAGTAACACTCAAACTTCAAGAAATGAACTTCAAACTGAGTTTGGCTGTTCATTTTCAGTATTGTTGGAACTTTCATATTTCTCTGTGATACGCCACCATGTGATAGATCCGATGCACAATCTTTTCCTTGGTTCTGCAAAACGTATGTTTGAAATTTGGTGTGACTTCGAACTCATAACTGCTAACAGTTTAAAGGAAATTCAAAAAAGAGTTCAGGATGTAAATGTTCCAAGTGATGTTGGGAGACTACCTACGAAAATTTCTGAGTGCCAAAGCACGTTTACTGCAGAGGAGTGGATGAACTGGACCATCATATACTCATTGTACGCTCTTAATGGAATACTACCAAAACGACATTTAGAGTGTTGGCGAAATTTCGTTCTGGCTTGCCGAATACTTTGTAATACATACCTCTCATTATCGGATGTAAAACGTGCAGACGAATACCTACTAAACTTTTGTAAAGGAGTGGAAAAAATTTACGGTGAGCAGAGCATAACTCCAAATATGCACTTGCATGCTCATCTGGCTGAATGTATCATGGATTACGGACCAATTCACTCATTCTGGTTGTTTAGTTTCGAGAGGTACAACGGGCTTTTAGAAAGTCTGCCAACAAATAACAGAGCGCTAGAAATTCAACTTATGCGGCGTTTCATGAAAGGTGACTTCATGCTAAATATAAGATATCCAGAAGAAATTAGTACCACTTTTCTCGGTCCAATAATCACAAAAATGCACGCCAAAAGGTATTGTTCTACCACAACCACTTCTCATGAAGTTCTACAAATATTCAAACTTACCACAGGCGCTGTAGAAAATAAATTTTGGGAAAAATGCAAAGCGATTTCTCTCCTTCCACCTTGTAAGCGAATAATCTTGAGCGAGCTAGACAAAGACCTGCTGAGTACTGTTTACAAGAAATTATACCCTGATGCTCCTGTCACAGTTGTTCTTCCTTCTTGTCTAAGTTATGACAGCATTTCATTGACAGGAGAAATCATTGGCTGCGCTGAAGGAAGAGGTAAGCGCAAATCTTATGTTCTTGCATCTTGGGCGGGATTGAATGCTGCCATCGATGAAACTGTTCCTCCCCGACCTGGCAGGGTTATCTACTACGTTGATCACTGCGTAAAGCTTGCTGATGGATCAATGAAGCATCATGTGTTTGCGTACGTACAGTGGTATCAAAGACACGAGTCTATAAATATCTATGGTGAAGGTGTAGAGGTCTGGTGTGGAAGTGCATATGAAACTACTGGTCCAGCGTCTTTCATCCCTGTTAAGCGTATAGCATCACGATTTTTTCCAATATTTCAGAAACTAAAAGGCGAAACTGTGGTAGTTGTCACGCCAAAACAAAGAGAAATACATATATAACCAATGTGATTATAACATTTAAAAAGCTACAAGGAAGTGGGTGTGTACAGGCTAGGCCAAATTGAGTAGCTCTTATAATCATAAATCATATCTTAGCCAGCTCAATCAATCTTATCTTTGTATATATTTGCTTGTATGTTTAGTTCGGTTAGATTATGTTTCCTATCAAATTATATTTCCATTGATTATTGGTCAATAAGAGAGCAATCAACATAAGCTAAGTAAACGCACGAAATAATGTCTTTAATTAAAATCTTTTGCTATATATATATATTGTTTTACCTTTTCTTTTTCATATCTAACTTAAATACCAAAATACCAAATATTATTTTAGTACTATTACATTATTGTTAATTAGCAGAACTTATTACAGCTTTTTATTTTATGCAAGACTTTTTTCTTTGTTTGTTTGTTGTTGTTTTTTTGTACACTCTTGCGAGGGATCAATTACAATTAAAAAACAAGGAATGCCTGCCCATATAGTTTTACACTTTGCTGCTTTTGCAAAAGCCTTTGGTTTACTTGAAATATGGGGACTATAAATTTTGCCATAACCAATAGCTATTCTAGAAGTGATAGGTATATTACCATATCTCTTTTTTTATAGAAACAAACTACCTGTGAGGAAATGAAAGCATGTGGTGAGTATATATTATACCACCTGAAATGTTTAAAAAATCGAGATGTGTACTGTACGTCAAAATAATGGTGAATCCAGGAATCGGCAAAGGGGGTTGTAGGACTCAATTAGCCCCCATTCCTAAACCATGCAATTTCCATATATTTTTCCCCTCCCCCAAAGGTTTCGACTGGACCCCTCCCCCCCTACAATGCCCAGCTGAACATGTGCCTACATCAATTCCATAGCTCACCTACTTTACTAGTAAGATTACTTGCATGTCGTTATTGAATCTATATTTGTTTTTGTAGCAAATGTGATTTATTTCAAAATATTTGTTTAACTATCCTCTGATTTCCAGATCTTGCCAACTAGTACTGAATGCTATGAGCTTGAGAGCTGAGTGCAAATCATAAGTACTCAGAATTTAATTTTTTTCAAACAATTTGTAAAGGAGAAGTTGCTTGTGGTTGACTCACACTTATTCCAGTACAAATGTGCATTATCATTAGCTTTTATATAAAACGATCTCCTGGTTACCATATCATTGCACTCACGATTCCTCGAACACCGAAAATCATGCCAATTATGGTTATGAGCAATTATATGGAAACACTTTTCAATGGATTGATCCTTAAGGCATCAGTAATTCCACTGAGCAATCTGGCAATAGTGAGTGGTCATGGTTGTACTGATCAGTAGCTATAGTCAATGTGACATTTCACTTTTCTTTTATTATGAATTGTGTCTATATATTTTTTTTTGTATTACAGGTAAGATAAAACTGAATTTAAATAGCTGTGACAAAAGTCAGTATGAAATTTTGGCAACTGCTTTATTGCAATTTCTCCCAGCATATGCAAATATAAAAACTGAGGAAACCTCAGAAGAGGTCAGGAATTTTTACAAAACAAACAAGAGGAAGCTTTTCGATAGAAGGAGCACACAGCGTCCCATTTACACAGTTGAAATGAGTGGAGATGAGGTAGTTAAGGATAAATATGGAGTACCTGTGGTGCTGGTCCACAGATACGAGAGAGATATCTGTATAAGTACCAAGAAACTTCTGTATAAAGAGGTCCTTCAAGAGGTACTGGAACAACTCCACCATGTACCTGTTAAGAAGGACACTTTTACATGTTTGCCAGGAGGAATAAATGGTCTAAGTAAAATATTTTCCTTGAAGTATCAATTTAATGGGAGCTTTGAGATTATCAAGACTTTTCTGGCAAATTGTGAAAATTGCCAGTTGAACACCCCACTCCCAAGTACTTGCAAGCCTCCGCTAATACCTATCCGTACATACAAGCCCCATTATCGCATTCAGTGTGATTTGATTGACATGGCTCCCAAAAAATACAGAGAATTTATGTGTAAAAACAAATGGGGATACCGATATATCCTTACAATAAAATGTTGCTTTTCTAAATTTTGCTGGCTTTTTCCTCTTAAATCAAAGACGGCTTTGGAAGTCTATCATATTTTACGGCTTCTTTTCATTAAAGAGGGAGCTCCTACAATTCTTCACTCTGATAATGGTGGGGAATTCATTGCAAATGTTACCAAGAAACTTTCAGAAGAGTTTAAGACTCGTCTTGTCCATGGAAGGCCTCATCACCCACAGTCCCAAGGACAAGTGGAAAACCTGAACAAGCAAGTCAAGCGCTGTCTTGCAAGGTTCCTTCAGCATGTGAGGAGAGAGGAACAACCCAATCTCTGGCCAGTCTTGTTGTCTGGGATTGCTGACTTCCAGAACTCAAAGTGACATAGCACTATCGATGACATTCCATTCAGAGTTTATAGGAATAGAGATCCTTCAGGTTTGACAAGTCATGTTGTTCCTGATGATGATTTTTTGCTTTCCTCTTTGGATGAACCCTGCCTTGCTGATTACGAATTTGGGGAAGACATGATGGAATCACTGGAGGGTCAATCCAGTCTTGATGATGATGTTCTCCAAGCTAGTAAGAAACTAGTAAGTATGAACTCAGATGAGATCCTGGCTTCCTCATTTGGCACTCTTTCAGAAGCCACAATAAACCTTCTTAAACGACTTGTGCCTCACAACACTACCTCTGAAACAAAAGAAATAGCAGCAGATGTAACTGAGGACATTTTTGAAGTACAGAACTTTAACAACTTTCTGGGTCGTAACAGTTTAGATTTCAAAGTTATGTCCTTGAATGTCCTTGAATCAACTGAGTACACCATTCAAAAGAATGTTGAAAGATCGAAATCTGAAGATTCATTTAAAGTAGGTGACAAGGTTGTCTATAAGGTTAATCACAAGGGAAAGAATGCATTTCAAAAGAAAGAGCCCTTTGATTGCCTGAATGAAATAGGTGTGATTGAAGAGGTTCTTCCAGGTGGAATGTACAAGGTAGGTGTCAGTGGGAAGGATGAATGTTCCACTTTTGTTAAATGCCTTTATAGTGGCCAAATGACCAAAATTCCTACCAAAGGTTGCCCTCAAACAGACACCAGCAGCAACATACAGATGTCCTTTCTGAGCCTTCATAATAGTATATCTGAGTATGCTACTATTGTGAGGAAAGAAATGTACAATCGCAAATTAAAAAGATGCAACAAAAGGAGAAAATGTTCTTCAAGTATTGACACTATGTTTAAAAGATATGATAGTGCTTTAGATTTTGGTTTTCTGGCTGTGGTTTCCTCGTTGTCAAACAAAGATAAAACTTCCTACTACCACGACCTGTTTATAAAAGGAGTGAAAGATCTGAAGGAAGATGGGTTCAAGTATTTCCTCTATGGAACAATCAACTGGGAGAATGAACGAAAACGTAAATTTAGCTCAAAGCTTTTGGCCCACATATCAGAGATGAATGACCACACTGACTGTTTTAGTTGTTTGCAATCCGATTTTGATAATCCATGCCTCCATCCCTGCTGTCAAGAAATGACCATACAGCTCGCTTTGAAGTCTGGTTTGATAACTAAAGGTGATGATGGTGTGCTGTCTCTATGCCTTTCCACTGAACGCAAGAAAATGGCAGATGTACAAAATGGAGCCAGTGTGCCTACTGCAGCCTCTAGCTCTTTATCAGGAGAACCCAAAATATTGACAACCTTGCCTCTCGTCAATCAGATGCCACCATCAATAACTGTTTGTGTGAAAACTCCTGTATCTACATGTAGTATGTCCAACCAGTTGACAACCTCTGTATCTACATCACCCAAAATAGCACCACAAATTACATTGACCAATATAACACCGTCCCCATGTACCATTTCAAACTTGGTTCCAATGGCAGATTTTGGAGCTTTAAAGGAACAGTGTTTGTCCAAAGTTTTGGGCAATACTGAATTGTCTGAATTTTCAGAATCTTTGAATGTTTTACTCTCTGACTGCTTGCAAAATCATAGTGCTCTTTCCAACCTACAATATCTGGATACAGTAGTTGGAAACCATGGTTCACAACACGGAGAACTGCACGTTAGAAGCTTAGGTAAGATTTGGATGCAGACTCAGGGTTTTAGTTCTTTCTGTGGTCTTTGTGCTATGAACAACTCCCTGTGCTTAGAACCCGGTGCTTTACCAATATTTACCATAGAGGAATTAGATCTTGCAGCTGATATAATGTGGCTTAAGCAGTTGATTCTTTGTGGTACATTTTCTATGGCTATTGAACCAATGCGCTTCTTGGATGGTGATTATAGTGTAGTGGCTTTAGAAAAAGCAGCTCTTACAAAAGGTATGGCATTTCAAAGATTGGATGCTGATGTATGTTCTCTTACTGATGGTGTTAACATCAAAGGTTTGAGCACTTCCTGTTTTACAGAGCTATATTATCTCTTTCTTCAAATGTTTGCTAAGTGTGCTTCCCCTTCTCTTGTTGTTAAGATCAAGAAGCATCATTATATTTCACTTGTGTTCAATAGAGATAATGTTGTCTTACTGGACAGCAAATCAACTGCTCCACAGTTTTTGTCCCCTAGAGATGGAATGCTTTATCTTCAGCAGGAATGTCAAGACAACTCTTCCTTTTCAGCATTTAACATAGGATTCCTTGGATCAAAGTGTGCACCTATTGATGTTGATCAACTTCCTAATGTCGATGTGAAAAAAGATTTTACCAGCAGTCTTGAGGAAATCTGGCAGCAGAACACTTCCCTGAGTGAAGATACCATTGTTTCAGAAAAACATGGATGTATTACAGTAGGAGATTTAAGATCCTTAAAACCTGGTGCTCTAGTGAATGATTCTGTCATGAATTACATAGGCAGCTTCCTGATGTCGCAAAATGAAGGGGTATTTGTGGCAGACACATTTTGGCTTCAAGAGATTGAAATGAAGAAAAACACGCTAATGAAAATTGATTTATCTAAGTATAACAAATTGATATTCCCTGTTCATTCCCCAGGGCATTGGTGGTGTGTCATGATCAACACTATAACACAAGTGTATGGTGAATATGATTCCTTGTACAGAGAACGAGAAAGCTCTTATATCTTTGGGCTACTCAGCTCTGTTTGTTTGCAATCAAATATTGATCTCTCTACGTTCAGAAAACTTAGCAATCAAGAAAGAACGAAGCTTCCATCCCAAGGCGTCAGTAACAAGAACTGTGGTGTTTATGTCCTCTGCTCTATAACTTTGTTCTTGCAAGGTAGACAACACTTTTAAAATATATTTCTCACTAGCAAGCTAATCTCAAATCATTCTATTTCTCGAATTTTTATCATTCGGAAGCTAACACTTACCACTTTTTCGGGTAAACCCATATGCTACAAACTGTCTTCAATGGATTCCATGAGGGTGGAATTCAGCAAGGTAATTTTGAATGGTAGACCTTTACCAGTAATGTCCACAAGAGATGCCCACAGTATGTTGCATACGTACGTACATGCACCTTTATACCTATGATTATGGCAGGAATTGTGAATGGCTTAATTGATTTTTTATCCTGATTTGGTAAGTCTCCATGTACATGAAAGCAAACCATATAAAGATACTGTACTCAAATTTAACATCTATTTCATTAAACCTTTCCAGTCCAAACAAAATGAAAATAAATAAATAAATATAAAAAAATAGAGGAATATTATGGTTATTAGTTACTAAAACTTTTGACAAACCTCTTGTACAGGTAGTTCAATGATGATGTAAGTTTATTTGATACTTGAGGCTGTACGTAAACTAGGACATCAATACAAGTCTCTCCTACATGCTTTAATTACTAACAAAATAATGAAAACCACTCAATTAAATGGCTTAAAAATTTAGTTTTATGAGCAAGGCTTGACTGGTGGAATAAAAATAGTTGCTCCCTTAGCTTAGACTTGTTTTTATTTACTTTCATTTGTTATTGTATTTTTGTATTCCTTTCTTACTTCTCCTCTCCTCTCCTCTCCTCTCCTCTCCTCTCCTCTCCTCTCCTCTCCTCTCCTCTCCTCTCCTCTCCTCTCCTCTCCTCTCCTCTCCTCTCCTCTCCTCTCCTCTCCTCTCCTCTCCTCTCCTCTCCTCTCCTCTCCTCTCCTCTCCTCTCCTCTCCTCTCCTCTCCTCTCCTCTCCTCTCCTCTCCTCTCCTCTCCTCTCCTCTCCTCTCCTCTCCTCTCCTCTCCTCTCCTCTCCTCTCCTCTCCTCTCCTCTCCTCTCCTCTCCTCTCCTCTCCTCTCCTCTCCTCTCCTCTCCTCTCCTCTCCTCTCCTCTCCTCTCCTCTCCTCTCCTCTCCTCTCCTCTCCTCTCCTCTCCTCTCCTCTCCTCCTCTCCTCTCCTCTCCTCTCCTCTCCTCTCCTCTCCTCTCCTCTCCTCTCCTCTCCTCTCCTCTCCTCTCCTCTCCTCTCCTCTCCTCTCCTCTCCTCTCCTCTCCTCTCCTCTCCTCTCCTCTCCTCTCCTCTCCTCTCCTCTCCTCTCCAATCCTAACTTATGCAAGTGAGATTTGGAGTGTTTATCAAATACACGATTTTGATAAATGGGATAAAAATCCTGTTGAAAAAGTACATCTTCGATTTTGTAAGTATTACCTTGGAACAAGTAATAAGGCGTCCAATATTGCTTCTCGTGCCGAACTTGGTCGTTTCCCAATGAAATTATTTACAGATACGTTTTCTCTCAAATACTTCAACCATCTTCTTTGTTTACCGGACAACTCGATTACTAAACAGGCTTTTTTTATTTCTCAAACTTTATATGAACAAAATAAATCTTGTTATTTCTCAAATTTACAAGCAATGTTAAATTTTTATGATATACATAATAATCTCACACAATGTTTTTCTAATGAAAACCTAAAAAATTATTCTGAAAAAATGAAAAATAATTATTTTAAACACTGGAAAGCTCTCTTACAGAATTCCAAAAAATTAACCTTTTATAGATCTTTTAAAAATTATTACGAAGTTGAAGATTATTTAAACATAATTCAAAATTTCGACCAAAGAAGGCAATTCACCAAATTTCGAATTAGCAATCACAAACTGGCTATTGAAGCTGGAAGATATAATAATCAGTATATCCAATCTGATCAACGTATCTGTGTTTACTGTACTAGTAATGAAATAGAATGCGAAATGCACATGTTATTTAAATGTCCAATTTATAATGAACTTCGTGAAAATTTTTTCAGATTAATAGAAAACGAAATGATAATTAACAAATGAATGAAAATGATTTATTACAAAAATTAATGTCATCAAATAATTCTAAAATCATAATTTTGTTATCCAAGTTTATATATAAATGTTTAATCCTTAGACAAGATTCACCACAGAATCGTATGTAATTGTAACTTGACTTATATATAGCTATTGTTCCTGTTACGTGCTTTAGCAATACTTGTAAAACACTACTTGTCATGCTAATAAAGCGATTTCAAACCTCAAACCTCAAACCTCAAACCTCAAACCTCAAACCTCAAACCTCAAACCTCAAACCTCAAACCTCAAACCTCAAACCTCAAACCTCAAACCTCAAAGCTCAAAGCTCAAAGCTCAAAGCTCAAAGCTCAAACCTCAAACCTCAAACCTCAAACCTCAAACCTCAAACCTCAAACCTCAAACCTCAAACCTCAAACCTCAAACCTCAAACCTCAAACCTCAAACCTCAAACCTCAAACCTCAAACCTCAAACCTCAAATTAGAGTCCTAGGGGTTGGACCAGCGCACATTCTCCGGAAAAAGTGCACTTTCACTTTACCCGAATTAGATATGTCAAGGAGTGGTCCGATTTTTCCGGAGCCCTGGGTGCACATAAACTTCATGAGTTGCTCTACAACATATCCGAAGATCTACCCTAACCCGCCCTAACCTGCGAAGTTAGGGCCATTTACTTTTTCACCTCTGGAGAAAAAATTCACCAACTTTCAACCTCGATAACTTCTTTGCTATTCGGTTAAAACCAAAGTTATCTGCAGCATATGTAGGGCATCTCAAGGGCTTTCTAAACCTGTAATTTGACCTTCAAAGCTCATTTAGGAAAAAAGGTAACAGGGTTAGCATCGAAGACGCTCAAACTCATTTTTGATATTTTCTCATTTTTTTGCCAAGTCAGAGTTGAGAATTTCAAAACGCCATATCTTCTGAAATATTTATTCGATTTCAATTCTGATTGCTGTGATGGGCTTGTACGGACCTCTAATTATACGGTAAATATTTTGAAGATTTTTGAAAAAATCTTTCAAGAATTATGACCGAAAGTACTGTTTTGGTGCAATTTTCACAAACTCCGAAAAATGTTTTTTTGCTTTTACAGGACCTTGCTTTAAGTTTAAGTCTTTGATATTTTCAGCACTACTAGAGCAAGATGTGGCATGCATGGCTATAGTTTTATTTTGAATGAATTTGAAATAATGAATATTTTACAGATTTTTTTTGATTTTTAAAAAAAAAAATTCAAAAATCTTTAAAAAAATGAATTTTACATATTTCTATCTAATGTTTACTGGATTAAGCTTGTGGAACATAGAGCTAATTTTGCTACATACATTGTTTTTGAGAAAACGGCTTAGAAAAAATAGATTTCAATAGCTGCGGAGTTTGTGCAAATTGAACTTTGCACCACATGTACCACTTTGGTACCTTAAAACTCATTTACCATTAAAGATTGAGCAAATCTTTTAACATCATGTTGTAGACCATCTCAAGGGCTATGCGTCATTGGTTGTTGCCTTTGAATGCGACTTTTATTTAATGAGCAATGATTTTTCCAAGATTTTCAATTTCTTAAAACCTCTTTTCTGTATCTTTTTAACTATTTATTTTTTATCAACGATCTTTTGCACAGTAGTAGTTCTTGGTGTTGTAAGTAACATATATTTTTTTGATGAAGTTTGATTGAATTCTTAGGAAGATATGATTTTTTGGGGAAAGATGAAGATTTTTTCCCAAAATCAAGTGCTTTTCACTCTTTTAAGATTGCTTAAAATCAGGATTTTTTTATATAGAGCTCTAGCACGTCTCAAGGCAATGCAAATAAAGACATTTGCAGCACAATTGAGCTGAACGGGAATATTTTCTGATTTTTGGGGCGTTTTGCTCACTCGACCTGCACAAACACCGTGGCTATTTATCCTTAGTCGCAACAAAACACATCATTCGAAAGGTAATTTCTACGTCTATAACATATTAAAAAAGAATTGGTTTACCTATTTTATCTTTGAAGCTAAGCTCGTGCATATTTTCGGAGTTAATGACCATCTTTACACAAGCATTTCCACCCTTAATTTTTAAGCTAGCTCAACAATTTTCACATATTTTACTGTACTTGACATTGGCTATCAGGTTAAAAAATATGGGATCAAAACAATAAAATGCCTAATACTTTGTAAAAAAACCTATTCAAATCCTTAAAATATTCTAGTTTTAAAATTTGGAGGTTTTTCTTTCGCGAGCAAGTTTAAAATGCTATGTCAATTATGTGGTTAAAAGAAAAAAAATCTGGAGTTAATGCGTGCTGAGATGTGATAGTGCCTCCTTTTCGTCCTAGGGGCTACTTTTTAGGGTTGAAGGTGGTAGTTAACCTCTGGGCCTGTCGGATAAGGAAATGTAGCCCTTAGTGTGAGGAACAAGAAGATGTAATCAGATTTCTAAAGTTGTACATATTCAGAAAGTTATGGCTTCTTAAACAAGGAATATATACGTTGTTTACAGCCCTGTAGCTCGGTAAATACTTATTTACATGAACTAGTATTACCATTGGTATACTGCCCTATCAATGTAGTCTAGAGAAAATGTAATGCGCAACCTAGGTTAGTCAGTTTAAAGGAGATAATGCAAGTCAAAAGTGACATTTTTGGCAGTGGGACTTAGAACATTTTCACGACAGATTTTGTACAAGTTTAGCCTTCTGTAAATCCTTTGATTTTTTATCTAACCAAATGAATCTAAATGCACATCTAGTACAGACCTTTTGCTATATCTGAGTTGATTATCTAGCAGTTTGACAAAAACCAAGGGGATGTTTAGGGGTAGTCAAAAATCAAGAAATGTCTACTGTTTCACTCCATGTCAGCACGAAAAATCAAATAAATATCAACCAAAAATTGTATATTTTCTACTTTCATATCACACTTAAAGTACAAATACAACCTGATTTTAGACGATTTTTCATTGATACAAACTGGAGATTTTGGTAATATTTGAATTTATATGGATTTTTTTCTGAAAAATAACGAAAAATCGATAAAATATTCATGTCTTCATCAATGACTTAGATAATTTGATTCCTTATACTACTTATTATAATGTACAGTATTAATGTGTTTATTTGATGTTATTTAATCGTAGGAATATTTATTCGATTTTTCATTATTTTCCGTGATTCCTGTCAAAATAAACCTTCCATTACAAAAAACAATTTTTTTGACAACTTCACATGATGTGTAAAATCAGTCACTATTATGTGCTTGATCATTTTAATGTTTTCTTAAAACCTGATTTTTTGGGGCATTTTTAGGTGAAAAATAACGTTAAAATCTGTAAAATATTCATAATGAGGTGTGAGATCACATGACGTCACAGTCACGTGCCTAAAATCATTGTCTATCATATTAAGGAGTATTATGCAAAACAATTCAGATGTAACTCTTTTTTACACGAATAAAAAAGTTTTTTCTCCTAGCCAATCACTGCACGGCAATCGGTGTGACACAGAAGTGGGCCTTAGAATACACTTGTAAAATGATGTTCTGCAATGTTATGCAGTACTAGGTCATTTGGGCCAATTTATGAATAACAACAAACATTAAAAAGAAAATAACTTGAATTGGGCTTCCTGTCTGGCGAACACGTGCTTGCGGCAAGAGGTGCTTTGTTTACTTCGCCGTTTTCGGTCTTTTTCACAAGAAAGACTGGTTCGATTGAAAGCAAACCTCACATGGTAACTACTAAAGGTAAGTGCTATCAAAGCGTGGTATTTGTTCTAGAAGAGCTTTTTTATTTTCCGTTCTAGAAGTGGTTTTATTTAGCGATTAATATTTATCAATATGTGCCACTATTTTCCACTTTTTCTTTCGACTATTCTAATGACACCTCACATGATTGTTGCTTACGGTAGGGGCTATTGTCGGACATGATTTGTATTAATGAAGGATTTTAAATTTTGCTTGTAGTACATTGTTTATTTAGCGATCAGTGTTTATATATATGTTTCACTGTTAGTCCCGTTTTACCCGGGCGATTTAAATACCACTTTGCATAACTTTTGTTCAGGGTGCGGGCTATTAGGAGGCATGCTTTGTTTTAATACTGTGCTTTTAATTTTGCTTGTTATTGTGGATTTATCTATTGATAAGTGTTTGTCAATCTGTGTCACTTTATACTCAAGTTTTAGCTGAACTATTTTAGGGGTCAGGGGCTATTGAAGGGTATAGATTGTTTTAGTGGATCTCTTTTGATTTAATTGTGCTTGTCAAATACTCTGACAAATTTATTTACAGCATTGTATTGTATTAATTTGTGTTGTATTTTGCCATTCTAAAATGTACTGTTAAACTATTGTTATGGCCACATAATACAATGCAGTCCTCTACATAAATTTGTCACACTATTGGACAACCCTCCAGGTGTTTCTTGGACTTTCTTAAGGGTGAGGGGTTATTTGAAGGGCATAGTTTGTTGTCATTGAGCACTTAATGCAATGCTATGCACAAATTTCTCAGGGTTTGTACAGCATTGCATTGTCGCTATAACAATAGTTTAAATATATTCTACAACGGCATAATACAACGCCCAGCATTACAATACAAATATTTTAAATTTTCTTAGATGATTTTATTATATATATTTTAAATTTTTTATTTATTTTTATTTTTTTTCAATTTTTTTAATCTTTTTTAAATTTTATAAAAACTACGACAGTTTTTAAACACATGTTTCGGCATAACTCATGCCATCTTCAGTTTAATGTAGAATGACTATTTTTACAAGATACTACGCTATATATACCAATGAATACATTAAATACAAGTAAGAACAATAATGTAATTGAATCGACAAAAAGTCGGGGACAATAAAGAGATAAAGAAAATTATAAGGTGAGAAATGTGTTGGAGTGTTGGACTTGCTTATTTAATTCTGGATTGTTCTGTTTGATATGAAACGCCTCTTTAAGTTTCAAATCAAAAGAGGTTTTAGCGGAATCTATAATAATAAAGCAATCCAGAATTAAATAAGCAAGTCCAACACTCCAACACATTTCTCACCTTATAATTTTCTTTATCTCTTTATTGTCCCCGACCTTTTGTCGGTTCAATTACATTATTGTTCTTACTTGTATTTAATTTATTCATTGGTATATATAGCGTAGTATCTTGTAAAAATAGTCATTCTACATTAAACTGAAGATGGCATAAGATATGCCGAAACATGTCTTTAAAAAGTTGTTTCGTGTTTTTGAAATGTTTATTAGTTCTATTGCTATCACGATCATTTGGAAATATAATCTTTTTTAATTTTTTTAATTTTTAGAAACTAGACCATGGCGTTCTTCAAGTATGATGAGCGCCACTCAGCAGAAGATGTTTTTCAATATGCAGTTGCCGAATTGTCAGTTCTGCGATCTTTGGGAAATTCTAGCTTGTCTTCTTGCATTAACAAATATCAACGGCTGTTGAATCAAGAAAACATTGCCAAAAATGAAAGACCTTGGATCCCAGAGGTTCCCTCGCAAGCATTAAAAGATTCAATCACCTCGAATCTCCTGACTGGTTGTAAGTGGATTATAAGGCAAATAGAGAGAAAGGTGAGACAAGTAGGGCTTCCAAATGATCCGGAAGATATACCGTATACTGGTGAAAGCGGGCCGTGTCCCGAATGCGGGAAAGTAGTATCTCACTTGAAGCAGCATCTACTAGAAACCAAAGGACATCCCAATTGGACGGAGGACAGATACTTGACATGGAAAGAAAGCAGACATACTGCACTTAATATTTCACTTAAGTCGTGTTATTTCCCAACTGAGAGTGGTCCGTGTTTATGGAGAGGGCGTAGACTAGATATGCATTTGCAGAGGGTACACGATATGAAAAGAAAGAACGAAGATTACAGAACTCTACTTTCTAAAGGAAAGACCTTAGGGGAGGTAATACTTAATTTTGAATCAGTGGATACGTGGCTATCCTTTATTTTCATATGCTTGTATTGCAGAGAAGAAAAAGCACAAAACACAGAAGCCCGGTAGAACCACCAATAGTTGAGCTCCAGCCGATCGTGCAACCATGGGAATTTGAACACCCAAAAGGGAAAAATAAGAGAAAGAGATCCCACTCAAAAGAGAAACAGCTGCATAGAACCAAGAAGGCAAAAAAGGCATCCCTCAGGAAAGATAAAGGTGCAAAGAAATTATGGAAGAGACTTAAAACTACAGAAGAAGAAGACGAGGACACTGCGAGTCAGTCAGACAGTGATGTGGTAAGTTCATATTCTAAAGGCCCGGACACAAGGTGCAACTTTTCCCGAAACATTTGCTAAAGCACTGCGCGCAACACTGTTGCACCGTGTGTCCACCACTGAAACATGTCGTACAATGTTGCACGCAACAGTTCTGGATTGTTACAGGAGTAGAACTTGATACTACTTATGCAGCTGTTGCGCGCAACGTTTCGTGAAACATTGGAAAGGTTGGACACACATTGCATCATTGTGTTGCGGGCGATGTCTCAGCAAATGTTTCCAAAAATGTTGCATCGTGTGTCCGAGTCTTAATCGACCTTGGTTCTTTTCTATGTCTCATCCATCTCTAAAATCTGGATTACAGCGAGCATTCTTGGACATGGAAGCTGTTGAAGTGAGGAGACGGATTGATGACCGAGAAGAGGTAAAACATACGTATGCAAACTAAGAAATAGTAAACGTTCGGATCCTATTTTGATCGTACTTTCTTTAAGGAGGATGACGAGGACCAGAGCGGGGCAACAGAGGATGAAGACGAGGCAAGTAATGGCCAGGAGGATGACGAGGAGGAGAATGAGAATACAGAGGTAAACGATGATTTGGATAAAGTAGAGGGTATTTGGTCTACACCCTATGTCTCATTTAAGTATTTTTTTAAGAGCGAAATAGATGAAAAAGAAGAGGGGGAAAAGATTGAGGAAATGGAACAGGAAATCAGTACTGGAAAGGATGAGGGCAATGCATCTGATGTGGTAAGTATATTTTCGCGCACAAAATACTCTTTGAACTTTCTCACTTTACAATTGTCTTTAAAGAGTGGCTGTACATACGAGAAAGATAAGACGATGGACACAAATAACGAAGAGAGTTTAGAGGAGGAGAAAAAGTCAAAGGTAAATAGCAATTTTGATAGAGAAGGGGATTGGTGATCTTTGTTACACAAAAAATACTTATGCTCCCTCAACTTTCTTATTTTAGAATTCTTCCAAGAGGGTTGAATATGAGGATAAAGGCGAGGAAGAGGAAAGCAGTGAAGAAGAGGAGGACCGCCAACAAGAGACAGAGGTAAATGACAATTTTGACAAGTAAGGGATTAATGGTCTTTTTCTGCCAAAAAGCGCTTATACTATCTCAACTCGCTTATTTTAGAATTGTACCAAGAGGGTTGAATATGGTGGGGAACACGAGGGTCAGCAGTGGGAGATCAAAGATGGAGGCGAGGAAGAGGAAAGCAGCGAAGAAGAGGAGGACAGCCAACAAGAGACAGAGGTAAATGACAATTTTGACAAGTAGGGGATTAATGGTCTTTTTCTGCCAAAAAGCGCTTATACTATCTCAACTCGCTTATTTTAGAATTTTACCAAGAGGGTTGAGTCTGGTGGGGAACACGAGGGTCAGCAGTTGGAGATGGAGAATAGAAGGGAGGCAGAGAATAGTGAGGAAGAAGAAGGCGACGGCATACAAGAGACAGAGGTAAATGACAAGTTTGACAAGTAGGGGATTAATGGTCTTTTTCTGCCTAAAAGCGCTTATACTATCTCAACTCGCTTATTTTAGAATTGTACCAAGAGGGTTGAGTCTGGTGGGGAACACGAGGGTCAGCAGTTGGAGATGGAGAATAGGAGCGAGGCAGAGAATAGCGAGGAAGAAGAAGGCGACGGCATAAAAGAGACAGAGGTAAATGACAAGTTTGACAAGTAAGGGATGTTCTTTTGACAAGTAGGGGATGTTCTTTTGACACAAAAAGTGCTTATTTGATATCAACTTGCTTGTTTTAGAATTGCTCAAAGAGAGTTGAATCTTGTTGGGGACACGAGAGTCAGCAGTGCGAGATTGAGGTTAGAGGCGAGGCAGAGGATAGCAGCGAAGAAGACGGTGACCGCAAAAAAGACACAGAGGTAAATGACAAGTTTGCAATTGCAAGTAAGGGATTTGTGTTCTTTTTACACAAAAAGTGCTTATTTGATCTCAACTTACTTGTTTTAGAATTGTTCAAAGAATGTCGATAGTAAAGAAGAAGAGGAAGGTCAGAGATGGGAGTCAGAGGAAAATGTTGACTTCGCGCTATCATACGAAGACGATAAAGAATATGATGATGAGGTAAGACGATTCTGTATACAGGCATAGTTCTCTTTCAATATCTAATTCTTTGTTCTTCATTTTAGAGCATTGTATATTCAGAAGAACATAAAAGCCAAGACAGCGACGAGACAATAGATAACACTGAACCCTCACATTCTAAGTCCCAAAAATTGGCTAGAGATCAGAATGAAGACGAATTTGGCGACTCCTTCATCCCAAAGGACACCTTTGAATTGCTAGTAAAAGATTACAACCGATACTTAACCGAAATAGATGGTGGTCTTAAAGATCTAAAAAACCGCACGCAGAAGTGCAAGCAGGTAATGGCCATCGGTAAAGCGCTTGGGAAGCCCAAAGAAATTATCTCGTACTTTAACACAAACAGCTTATATAGGAGATTTGTGGAGGTTAAGATGAAAGAAAGAGAAGAGGATCCAAAGAAGGGACTCAGCGTCAACACTTTGATTGTCTACATCCATCACTATCGACAGTTCGCCATATACGTGAGAGACACTCTAAAGCCTATGACAGAGAAGGTGAGCCAATGCAAACAATACATCCTAAATAGTCAGAGTACAAAGTACTTAGGCAAATATTTTTTATATTCTTGCAGTGCCGAGAGGAAGTAACAAAGTTAATCAATGCTTTGCCGAACTGGCGATCGACTTTAAAGAAACCACGTGCACTGCAAAACTCAAAACGTCGGTGGGATGAAAGGAAGCTTCTTGTCTCACCAGAGCAGGTGATACAAATGAAAGAAAGCTCACACGGCACCTATTGTCAACACATTTTGACTCACCCCTTATCAACGAAGACCGCAGAGGATGCTGTTGCCATAAGAAACTACTTGATATTTCGTATCAGCTGCCAGAATGCTAACAGAGCTGGTATTCTTTCTTCAATGACAATTGAAGACCTCAAGAAAGCAGAGAAATTAGACGGTAAACGAGTGGTCCACATCGCAGATCACAAGACCACAACCACATACGGCGGTAAGTATACCTCATACCTCTACTGCTTTTCTTTTTTCTAATAATACTCACAGACGTTCTCATTTTTTTAGGAGCTCTAGTCAACCTCAGCGAAGAAATTTACAGAGATATCTGGATGTTCGTGAGAGGGTATCGGCTCCAATTAGAAGATCCGCTGAAGCCTAATAACCTCCTATTCCTTACGAGGGAAGGCGATCCGTTAAATAATTCATCGATCCATAAGTGTTTAAAATCCTTTGCAAAAAAGACCAAACAGCTAGACGAGAAGCAATGCGAAAAGTTCTGCAATACCATGTTCAGAAAGACCACTGTAACAAATGTCCGAAAGACGGACGCAGCCTGTAAATCAGACGTGGCGACACTTATGGCGCACTCAGTGAAAACCGCCGATAACTACTATCTCCTCGATGATCACATCCAAGCATCGTCAAGGGCCCACGATGGGCTTCGAAGAATGTATGGATCCCCAATGACCAAAGACGAAGTCATATTTGCCCACAGTACCGACAAAAGTCCAACATTTGGAAAAGGAATAGACCTCTCCATCTCAACCTCCGCGGAAACCAATTTTAGCAAAACTCGTCGATCACTTATGAAAGTGTATGGCAGCCCTCGTACACCAAAGGCCCACCAAAGCCACCCATACAAGTGGGACGACTTCGACTCTGCCTTCGATGAGCGAGATGCTATTCCTATTCCTAACATTATACCTTCAAAGAAGAGTACCTCACCCAGTACAAGTGTATGGGAAGACTTTGGCCAGGAAACCAAAACAATTCCTCGCGCAAGCACCATTAGCACCAACACCATTCCTCCATCACCAAGGAGAGACACTCCTATTCTTAGTGTTGCTGCCAGAAGAGATTGGAGCAAGGAGGACACAGACATTATAAAGATCCAAGCCGCAAGTATCGTTACAGGACTTGCGTCCTGCACCAAAGCAAACATATATGGCCTTATTCAGCACAACCAAATCCTGACCAGAATCGCCAATCGAGAGGGAAGAGAGAGGCTCTTCGAGAAAATCAAGAATCTGAAAAAAAAGCACAAGACAAACACTGGTCGGCCTTAAAAAAATCAAGGACATGCGTCCGATACTAAGATTTTACACTTTATATCGAACGCATGTCCATGTTTTTTCTAAGACATCTCTACACTTGTTTCTTGTTTTTGATGTGGATTCAGAGGGTTGTCCAATGCTCTGACAAATTTATGCGCAGCATTCTAATGTATCATATGGCTATACCAATAGTTATACAATACATTTGAAAACGACATGATATAATACAATGGATATCAATACAAGACTATGCATAAATTCGTCAAAGTATGGGACAGAACCGCACTCAGCAGTGCAGGCATTTCGGCATAGGTCAAAACACTTGGAAAGCCCAAAACAGCGCAAACAGCCCGTATTGGAAGTTCGGGGAGGTGATATTATTAATAACAAAGTTTAATCGCAAGTTTACTTTTTCTTATTTCTTATAAAATCAGGAGATAAGATAAAAGCTAAAAAGTTTGCTTGTGATTAATTTAATGTTGAGTTTAGGCTTACTATTTAATACAGTCATTTCAAAAAACTTTGTCGCTGTCGGTCTCAAGCCTACGCAACTCGACCAAATGAGGACGAGGATAGAAATCACCTAGTATCGCAAGTATAAAATGCATATCTAATTAGTCATGCCCCAGGTTGTAGAGTAGTAGAGCTTGTAGAGTTGTAGAGTTGTGTGGGTGACTGATGTTTTCGGGATGGCTAGTTAGATGTGCATTTTATAGTCGCCTCAGTGATTTCCCTTTTGAGCAGCGACAACGTTTTCTGAAATGGCTATAAACATCAGAGTGTAAATTATATAACCGTGAAATACAAGCTACTAAATAACAGAAAAGTTTTTGATTAACAATAGAAAAGAAGCGTAGTATTAATGTTTCATGGTTATATCGTTTCCGTTCTAATTCGAATTAATATTTATCGTTGAGTTTGGTTATTTATGACAGCTTACGTTATTCATTTATTCATGGACCGCTATTTATGACAAGTTACTGTCATAGATTTTTAGTTTTGTCAGTATAGGATGGTGGCATAGACATGGACTTGA
The DNA here is from genome assembly GCA_029948255.1 of Telmatactis stephensoni. Classification (NCBI taxonomy): domain Eukaryota; kingdom Metazoa; phylum Cnidaria; class Anthozoa; order Actiniaria; family Isophelliidae; genus Telmatactis; species Telmatactis stephensoni. The sequence goes on from JALIZF010001516.1 coordinate 77,546, forward strand.
GTTCGATATAATACTTAAGTATAGTAGTGTAATGAAGTTTGTGTCTTATGGATATGCTTTTATTTTCATTCACTTTCATTTCATATTGATATTAGTTAATGATCAAAAGTTTTCATGGCTTTTACTATTATTTTATATTATTTATATTTATCGCAAATCTTATACAACGTTTCAAATTCTTCCCATATGTTATTATCAAGTGGTGTCTTTATTGAGCAATAGTTACTATATAGCAGTGATTGAAATGCTAATTTACAATTATGTTTATTTTCCAATTAATTAAACAGTTTGGCACTAAACCAAAATTTTACTGTTTGGTTTATGAAATGCTTTACATACGTTAAAGATCACCCAAGTTGAACATTCAGTCAGACTCCATACGTGCCAAACTGTTTAATTAATTGGAAAATAAACATAATTGTAAATTAGCATTTCAATCACTGCTATATATTAACTATTGCTCAATAAAGACCACCACTTGATAATTTAATTTCAAAGTCAGGCTTTATCAAGTCATTATTCATTATTTATTTTGTTACTTTGACATTTAGCTGTTGTTGAACAAAATGTCTAGTAAAATGTTGGATATTTACATTGCCTATTTACTCTTATTACTCGTAGTTGTCAAAAGATTGAAAGTGCGCAGTTGCCATCAAAAGGATAAATTTGCATTTACAAAATACTGGCTAATTCTTTAACCAGTCATGCTACTGCTTTGTTGTAGTATCATGCACAGGTAACTGCGCATAAAAATATGCAAATCCAAAGGCGCCAAATTTAAATCTAGGAAAGGAAAGGAAAAAAACTGTAACGTGCTTGTAAAAATATATGGATGGCCGATCCTTTGTACAGCTGCTCTACCGAATGTGCACTATCACATATGTCAAAATCAGGTTCGACAGATTAATCATTGGTGAGTTTGACGTTATCTTATAATTTTAGAGGACATGAGGCAAAAAATGCATCTGCGCAGGTGGTTTTCTGTTCTGCTGCTTGAGTAATTGGCTAAATAGTACCGTAGCACAATTTGCTGGCAACTGCACATGTTTGCACACAAGACTGCGCATGGCTGTATTGCATTTCTTTTTCTTGGTTTCTTTCCAAAATGTGAATAGTACCCAGTTAGTGCACTCTGGGGTTAGTGTCAGAGTAGATCCATTAGCCCCCAAAATGAGACGATATAGCTTCCTTGGTGTTGCATATCAGTAAGTAGGCTGACATTTGCGTTAATATACCCTGGTATATTTTTTTAGAGAATTTTCTTGATTTTTTGGAACATGCGCAGTTGCCATCAAAAGGATAAATTTGAATTTACAAAATACTGGCTAATTCTTTAACCAGTCATGCTACTGCTTTGTTGTAGTATCATGCACAAGTAACTGCGCATAAAAATATGCAAATCCAAAGGCGCCAAATTTGAATTTATAAAAGGAAAGGAAAAAATTGCTACGTGCTTGTAAAAATGTATGGATGGCCGATCCTTTGTACAGCTGCTCTACCGAATGTGCACTATCACATATGTCAAAATCAGGTTCGACAGATTAATCATTGGTGAGTTTGACGTTATCTTATAATTTTAGAGGACATGAGGCAAAAAATGCATCTGCGCAGGTGGTTTTCTGTTCTGCTGCTTGAGTAATTGGCTAAATAGTACCGTAGCACAATTTGCTGGCAACTGCACATGTTTGCACACAAGACTGCGCATGGCTGTATTGCATTTCTTTTTCTTGGTTTCTTTCCAAAATGTGAATAGTACCCAGTTAGTGCACTCTGGGGTTAGTGTCAGAGTAGATCCATTAGCCCCCAAAATGAGACGATATAGCTTCCTTGGTGTTGCATATCAGTAAGTAGGCTGACATTTGCGTTAATATACCCTGGTATATTTTGTTAGAGAATTTTCTTGATTTTTTGGAACATGCGCAGTTGCCATCAAAAGGATAAATTTGAATTTACAAAATACTGGCTAATTCTTTAACCAGTCATGCTACTGCTTTGTTGTAGTATCATGCACAAGTAACTGCGCATAAAAATATGCAAATCCAAAGGCGCCAAATTTGAATTTATAAAAGGAAAGGAAAAAATTGCTACGTGCTTGTAAAAATGTATAGATGGCCAATCCTTTGCACAGCAAGTCTCCTGAATGTATGCTATCACATATGTGAAAATCAGCATCATCGAAGTAATCCATATGAAGATTGCAATTTTTGTTTAATGTAACTTCTTTTATAAAATGCATTTCTCTCTTAAGAGCTCAACTGAAACAAACCTCAGCCATCGATAGCACTTGCAGCCTAGTACAACTGTGCAAAGTTGCATTGAAATCGGTTCGGTGAAACATGAGAAAAAGCAGTAAAAAAAATTGACTTTCGCTCACCACGTGGTGGAAAAAGCACAGGGTTCCCAATTTTGGCACTTTTATCTTATCACTCCATACTCCCTTGGCATTAGGCCAAACACTTTAAAAATTTACTAGGTTAGAGAACAACATTTGGTACGTATGTTTGCGAGCTCTTATTGGTTGAGGTAAAGATGCGTGCCAGCGATTGGCTGTCAACCAAAATTTTTGTTTTTAAAGAAAAAATTGTTGTTTTTGAATTTTGTCACTCGATCTTCACAAGTTTTAAAGTTCTTGAATTTTAAGATTAGCATGCGCAGTTTCTTGAATTCTTATTGAAACGTGAATATTTTATTGATTTTTTTGTATTTTTTCGTTTTAAAATATGCAGAATATTCAGGAAAGAAGACATTGCTTAAAAACGTATACTGTAGGACAGAGAAGTGTGCAAATGTTCTTGCTCGGGCATTTTAAAAAATATTTGCATAAATTAAGGGGTCTCCATACTCGAAAGTTAAAACTTTGTAAAAACTCTCTCAAAATATTTCAATGTTTTTTCTGTCTTTTTTTCTTGCAGCATGTACTGCACCTTTGGCATTTGTAAAACATCTCGAATTCCTAAACAATTCGAGTGCATTTTGAATAAAAACTCGATATTTAACAATTTAAACGAGAAAAATCATTATAAATTCTTGGTTGATGTATTCGTATTTTTTTAATAGCCGAAAAATTGTCTCAAACCTGTCTCTATTAAATGCCAAGATATCTTGCATACATAACCTATTTGGCATTTTTTAGAAGGATAACCACATTTCTTTCTCATGTTTTTGCCTTATTTTGAAAATCAAAAAAAAAAGGAATTCCGAGGGCCATGAACTTCTAACCTAGCTGACGTAAAGCTGCTACCATAGGTAACAGGTAGCGTGAATATCAACCCTTTGCGATCAATAATGAACAGCTGCATAGAGTCGACATTTTTTTTACAAACTCTCAAAAAAGGTGCACATGCATCTTCTGAAGCGCTTTGAAATTTTACTCAAAAATTGACAGATAAATGTTCTACAACACTGTTGTCTCGAACTGGAGATTTTGTCAAAGGATTACTGATTTATTATCAAAGAAACAGAAATGAAGGTTTGTTTAACCTCTTGTCGACACACTTTTTAGTGTAAGAACTTCATCTTTAGCTATCAAACAGACAACCTCCTTGGCTACTGCCAAAAAAATCAGCTTCTAGTGGTTGTGCAAAACAACGACAAAAATAAAGGTCAAACTCAATAATATATTGCTCTTTAATGAGAAGTTGGAAAAATCCAACTCTGACATGGTTGGATAGCCAATGAATAGCTCTTTGTAATCATATATAACAGTATTCAAAAAGATTGAGATTTGTAATATATATGTTACCATCAATATTACTAAAATGAGAGGCAATTCTATATACGGTTTTGAAAGGTTAGTAACAATCGTTAAACACGTTGAACAGCCCACTAAACCATCTAAACCATACTAGAGATTCAGCTTCAAACTTGATGTATCCTTTGATCTAAAGCACCTCAAACTTTCAATAATTGACATTTTCTGTAAATTTGACACTGCTTTTAAGACATATTAACCCACAAAATTGAGAAAACAAATTCATGCATACACAAGTCCATCAGTAGTGCAACAACACCAAGGCAACAGTGTTGTGAAAAAAATTAACTTGAATGAGAAATCCTGTAGCAAATATGTCAAAAATGTCACTCACTATTAACGTTTAAAAATCACAATATTTCGAAAATCTTTTATACACAGTAGAAAAGCACAGCATTACTCATTCTATTTATAGAAAAATTTTTAAAAAAATCTCAAATGTGCACAATAAAAAAGTTTGTGCACCGCATCAAAATTAACGAATTTTTGTCCAAGTTTAACGCCTTGTAATTCCTGGTCATTATAACTTACCAGCATGGGCAACATAGGTTAAGCAGCCCAATCCCAACACTCACTAATGATGTAAAAAAAACTTTAAAAAAACATTTATTTTTTAAGATAACTCAATATCAAAATCGAAAAAAAAGTTGTGCAAAAATGCGGAGATTTTGCAAAAAGCACATCGACACCAACGGTGGAAAATCACCGTGATTTTCCACCCGGTGGGTTATCAAAGCGCAAAGCCCAATAAATGTGCAAGAAGCCCTGCACATGCAACGGCATTTCTGCTAATTATATATGCATAGTGGATGTGAGTAATTTCGCGGTGGCTAAAACCTCAAACCTCAAACCTCAAACCTCAAACCTCAAACCTCAAACCTCAAACCTCAAACCTCAAACCTCAAACCTCTCCTCTCCTCTCCTCTCTCCTCTCCTCTCCTCTCCTCTCCTCTCCTCACCTCACCTCACTATGGCCGCCACGTGCTCTGTAGTGTGCCGATAATTTTCGAAAATGTGAGCGGTTAAGAGGCTTTTTTCCCAGTATTTTATACTTTCTTGATTAGTTTTATATAAGTCCTTATCACTGAGTTAAAATGGGCGATGAAAATGCAACAAATTCAAAGAAAAATAGTAATTCACAAACACCACGAGTGATCGCTAGCAGTCCAGATCAAACCTTGCAACGATATGTCATTGACGAGTTCCATCAGAAAGCCAATGGTTCAAAGGAGGTTCCTTTTGAAGAGATCAACATGTCCTTATATAAAGCAAAAGCAAAATTAGTGGGTTTCAGAACATCCGAACAACGTTTAAAGAATTGGATGGAAGTTATAATATCAAGGTACGTTGATTCAGTCTCACAACAGGATGGTTTAACTGTTTCTTGGGAAGAACTTGAATGTTACTGTGCCCCTGGAAAACCCGACAAAATAAAAGTGCAAGTCAATAAGAATGAAGATAAACTCTTTCTTCTAACCATTTTTGCCACGACTGGGAGGATTCAAGCTCAAGGAATGTATTACGAGCATTGGGCACAAGAGGAATTTCCATTATTACTGAGCATGATTGATAACCTAAACGGTGACCTTGATCTCCTGCAACTTTCTCAACAATCTTTGTTCGAGAATACATTAAATTGTGATGAGGTTACTAAAAAGGTTTCGCTCGATGCATCGAAAGATACTTCTGATGTCCGCTGAAACTAGTAATGAGCAACACGAGTCTTCACTCAAACCAAATCATGATCAACAAGAATCCATAATCGACATCACCGAGTCTTTGGCAAACATTGAACGTGATTTTGTTAAATTTAAAGTTTTAATGGAAAATGAAATAATCAAGATACATAGCTCTTTTGAACAGTTTACATTTATGAGAGACAAACTTGTCTGTTTAGAAAACAACAGCAAAGCACTACAAACACATGTAGATGATAAATTGGTTCATCAGAATAACGACCTAAAACAAACACAAACTGCAATCAATGGAATGTTATCAGAAATAAAAAAACTCAACGACCAAAATATGCAAGCCAAGTACTCAGAATTGAAAAACGTTATCAAAGATCTGAAAGATGAGAATGAAGATTTAAAGAAAGAAATTTTTATTCTTAAAGAAGTCGTCAAGAAACATGATAGTCTTTTGGAGTCCCCTAATGCTGGATCAACGTCACCTCCAAAAATAACTGATTCGTCAAGAAATCCATCTTCAACTATTCCAAGTAAAGGTACTAATGCTGGATCAACACCAAAAATATCTGATTCGTCAAGAAATCCACCTTCCACTATTCCAAGTAATACTGATGTTATTGGTCCTTCAGTCATTTCAAGTAAGACTTCTTCTGTAAATACTCAGCCTAGTTTAACTCCTCATGATCATGACTCTGTGTTACTAATGTGTGATTCCAACGGGAAGTTCATAAAATCCGACCTTTTATGTCCTAATCTCAACGTGGATGATCGCACTACATATTTGATAGATCACGTCACCAAAGAATTAAACAAGCCAATTAATCATGATCCTCACACCGTGTTACTTCATTGTGGAACGAATGATTTAGAAAAAATTTCAGCATCAGCCTTAATTGAACAAACAAAGAACTTACTTCAAACAATTCAAACAAAGTTTCCCAAATCACGCATTATCTATTCATCCCTTCTTCCTCGACAAGATCTTTATCAAGCTGAAGTTAACGAAGTAAATAAAGCTATTGAAGAACACTGTAAATCATCCAAAGTCCATTTCCTGTACAACAATCATATTGATAAACCTTTTCAGTTTTATGACCACAAACATTTGAATCATTGTGGATTCAAGTTTTTCGCCAAGAACCTAAAGAGTACGATTTATAATTCTACACCCAGAAAAACCAGGAAAACAGGAGAAAACCGTCTTCCCTTCAAGCCAGCTACTACTAATTTGCCTCGATATCATCGTGGTCCTAATCCTACTTATGCAGAAATTGTTTCATCTTCAACTCCGTCACAATACCGCAACAATCCACTTAACTCTGGAAGACAACGTCCTTTGAATAACTTAGGCTCTATGAACTATATCACAAAGAAACCTCTTATCAAGCCTTCAAGTATCAATCCTTTTGTTATGAATACTGCAGTTACCATTGCCTCTAAAGTCTCTAATTCAGAAACTTCAATTGTTTATCAAATGATAAGTATATTTTATTATATTATATTTTATTATATTTTATTATATTTTATTATATTTTATTATATTTTATTATATTTTATTATATTTTATTATATTTTATTATATTTTATTATATTTTATTATATTTTATTATATTTTATTATATTTTATTATATTTTATTATATTATATTATATTATATTATATTATATTATATTATATTATATTATATTATATTATATTATATTATATTATATTATATTATATTATATTATATTATATTATATTATATTATATTATATTATATTATATTATATTATATTATATTATATTATATTATATTATATTATATTATATTATATTATATTATATTATATTATATTATATTATATTATATTATATTATATTATATTATATTATATTATATTATATTATATTATATTATATTATATTATATTATATTATATTATATTATATTATATTATATTATATTATATTATATTATATTATATTATATTATATTATATTATATTATATTATATTATATTATATTATATTATATTATATTATATTATATTATATTATATTATATTATATTATATTATATTATATTATATTATATTATATTATATTATATTATATTATATTATATTATATTATATTATATTATATTATATTATATTATATTATATTATATTATATTATATTATATTATATTATATTATATTATATTATATTATATTATATTATATTATATTATATTATATTATATTTTATTTTATTTTATTTTATTTTATTTTATTTTATTTTATTTTATTTTATTTTATTTTATTTTATTTTATTTTATTTTATTTTATTTTATTTTATTTTATTTTATTTTATTTTATTTTATTTTATTTTATTTTATTTTATTTTATTTTATTTTATTTTATTTTATTTTATTTTATTTTATTTTATTTTATTTTATTTTATTTTATTTTATTTTATTTTATTTTATTTTATTTTATTTTATTTTATTTTATTTTATTTTATTTTATTTTATTTTATTTTTAACTGGGAAATTGCCTTCTTTTTCCGCATTACAAGTTGACATCTTTGGAGTAAGTGAGGTATTTTATAATTATTACAGTTGATATCAATTTTTTAATATCAGATATGAACGATTTTACCAGGAAAATTTCTTTCTGTACCTGGAATATTAACGGAATGTTCAGTAACCTTTTAGGTGATAAATCTAAGTGCATTGATTTTATTAATATTGTTTCAAAACATGATTTTGTTCTTTTGACCGAAACGTGGACGTCATCATGTCCCGACATAGATGGTTACTCTTATTTTGCTGTTTCTTCAAACAAGAAAGACCCCATAAAAATTAACAATGGAAGAACGTCAGGGGGATTAGCTTTTCTATTCAAAGATTGTTATAAAAATAATGTCAACTTAATCAAAACTTCCGAATATTTGATTTGGTGTAAGATCTCTAGCCATTCCCTTGGTAATGAAAGGGATTTATTTATCTGTGGAATATATATTCCTCCGGGTAATTCAAAATATTTTCAAGATGATATTTTTGAACAACTGGAAGAAGATATTGTTACATTTTCAAATCTGGGTAATATCCTTCTTTTAGGAGATTTTAATGCTAGAGTTGCAACAGACAAAGATATCATTAGTAAAGAAGATAAAGTTTTTATAGTTAATAACTGTAATGATTTAAGTCTTGATTCGGCATCCAATAAAAATTTTGATTTCACTACAAATACACACGGTAAAAGATTACTTGATATTTGTAAGATATTTGACTTACGGATTCTGAATGGCAGAACTTTAGGTGATTCTTTAGGAAAAATCACTTATCATGGTAAGAATGGTGTTAGTACAGTTGATTACATTATCACAGACCAGAATCTATTGCAAAATGTAAAATATTTTTTATCGTTGATGCACCAAATTTTCTTTCTGATCATAGTCCAATTTATGCTTGGTTAAATTTTCAATCAGCTTACGAGAATTCATTACAAGATAACGGAATTCAGACAGATAATCTTAAACAATTAGCACCTCAATACATATGGTCTTCTAATTCTGTTGAACCTTTTCAACAAGCTATGTCTTCATCTTTAGTTAAATGTTTGATAAATGAGTTCTTGTCCAGTGATTTTTCTTCATATGGCGATGAAAGCATTAATAATGCTGTTCATTGTGTCCAAAATATTTTTGACAAAGCTGCTAGTATGTCTTTAAAACTGAAAAAAGTTAAACAGAAACGTAAGAAAAGAAACACTATCTGCAGCAAAAAATGGTTTGATTATGATTGTAAAAAAGCTAGGAAAGAACTTCGAAAAATTTCAAATCAAAAACACTCTGATCCTTTAAATGTGACAATAAGAGAAGAATATCATCAGAAACTCAAATCTTTTAAACAACTACTACAATTGAAACGAAAGGAATTCAAGGATAATCAATTGTTGTTATTGGAAAATAATTCTGATAATAATGATTTTTGGGAAATTCTTAAATCTGCTAACGAAGAATTTAAAGAAGAAAAAGTTCCTCCAATATCCGAACAACAATGGATTAATCACTTTCAATCTCTACACTCTAAAAAACAAAACTCTCCTTTACAGAACAACTTAGTAGATACTTTAAAACAAATAGAACAAGAAAATAATCAGTCACTTAGTCAAGATCTAAATTGTCCTATTCAAAATGAAGAAATTAAAACTGCAGTTAAGTTGCTAAAAAACAAAAAAGCAGCTGCATCTGATAAAGTGAGAAATGAAATGATTAAACATAGCTTTAACGTGATGCTACCGGTTTATTCAAAACTTTTTAATTTAATTCTACAATCTGGTTTCTACCCTGACTCATGGTGTGTTGGTTCGTTAACTCCTATTTTTAAAAGTGGTGATCGAGCTGATACTAGTAACTATAGAGGCACTTGTGTTTCTAGTTGTCTAGGGAAATTCTTTTCAATTATTCTTAACCAAAGAGTTTTAAATTTCACAAAAAAGAACAACATTTTACATAATTCTCAAATAGGTTTTATGCCAAACTTCCGAACTTCGGATCATATATTTACATTGCGTACTTTAATTGATCAACATGTTATAAACAAAAAGAAAGGACGGATTTATGCTTGTTTTATTGATTTCAAGAAAGCGTTTGATTCTATATGGCACGATGGGCTTTTATTACGATTACTGCAATATAATATCAATGGTAATTTCTATAAATTAATCAAAAATCTATATTCTAAGTCATCTTGTTTTGTTAAATTAGGGTCAAAGCGTACAAAATCTTTTGAATACACCCGTGGTGTACGTCAAGGTTGTATTCTTAGTCCGCTGTTATTTAATTTATTTTTAAATGAGTTATCTATTTCATTAGAAAACTGCAATGAAACTGACTCTTTTTATCTCCCAAATGGTCAAAAATTAAGCTCTCTCCTTTATGCTGATGATTTAGTTCTAATGTCAAAATCTGAGGTTGGTTTACAAAATTCAATTAAGCTTGTTAACGATTTTTGTTCACAATGGCAAATGTCTCTTAATGAGAAGAAAACGAAAGTTATGATTTTGTGTAAAAAAGAAACTGACAAGATAAAACAATCTTCTTTTACTTTAAATGGCAAAAACCTTGAAATAGTGAAGGAGTTTTCTTATTTAGGTGTTAGAATAAGCTCTACTGGTAATTTTTCTAATCACCAAATTCAATCAAAAGAAAAAGCCTTACATGCATTTTATAAAATTACAAACATGACTGAATTCAAACATTTGAAACCAAAACTAGCCTGTAGGTTATTCGATTCCTTAATAAAACCAATCCTAACTTATGCAAGTGAGATTTGGAGTGTTTATCAAATACACGATTTTGATAAATGGGATAAAAATCCTGTTGAAAAAGTACATCTTCGATTCTGTAAGTATTACCTTGGAACAAGTAATAAGGCGTCCAATATTGCTTCTCGTGCCAAACTTGGTCGTTTCCCAATGAAATTATTTACAGATACGTTTTCTCTCAAATACTTCAACCATCTTCTTTGTTTACCGGACAACTCGATTACTAAACAGGCTTTTTTTATTTCTCAAACTTTATATGAACAAAATAAATCTTGTTATTTCTCAAATTTACAAGCAATGTTAAATTTTTATGATATACATAATAATCTCACACAATGTTTTTCTAATGAAAACCTAAAAAATTATTCTGAAAAAATGAAAAATAATTATTTTAAACACTGGAAAGCTATCTTACAGAATTCCAACAAATTAACCTTTTATAGATCTTTTAAAAATTATTACGAAGTTGAAGATTATTTAAACATAATTCAAAATTTCGAACAAAGAAGGCAATTCACCAAATTGCGGATTAGCAACCACAAACTAGCTATTGAAGCTGGTAGATATGATAATCAGTATATCCAATCTGATCAACGTATCTGTGTTTACTGTACTAGTAATGAAATAGAATGCGAAATGCACATGTTATTTAAATGTCCAATTTATAATGAACTTCGTGAAAATTTTTTCAGATTGGTAGAAAACGAAATGATAATTAACAAAATGAATGAAAATGATTTATTACAAAAATTAATGTCATCAAATAATTCTAAAATTATAATTTTGTTATCCAAGTTTATATATAAATGTTTAATCCTTAGACAAGATTCACCACAGAATCGTATGTAATTGTAACTTGACTTATATTACATATATATATAGCTATTGTTCCTGTTACGTGCTTTAGCAATACTTGTAAAACACTACTTGTCATGCTAATAAAGCGATTTCAAACCTCAAACCTCTCCTCTCCTCTCCTCTTTTCTTTTCTTTTCTTTTCTTTTTTTTTTCGGGGGGGGGGGGTACTCTACGGCTGTCTTTTTGTACGATCAGACAAAACATTAGAATGTGGGAGTTGCCATGTTAGAATGATTTACAGTACCCTGAGGATGATGGCTTCCATAACTGTAGGATAGCTTACCAAGAAAAAGGTCCCATTTCAGAGAAGACAATTCAGCTTTAGAGATACTTCTGCAAGGGACATGGAAGATTTCACTGCTAGAGTAAATAGCAATGGTTGAATCACATATGTACTGGGCTGAAAAACATACGTGGGAGAACAGTTGTTGTAACCAGTGGAATACCAACTGAGAACAGTTGTTGTAACCAGTGGAATACCAATTGAGAACAGTTGTTGTAACCAGTGGAATACCAACTGAGAACAGTTGTTGTAACCAGTGGAATACCAACTGAGAACAGTTGTTGTAACCAGTGGAATACCAATTGAGAACAGCTGTTGTAACCAGTGGAATACCAATTGAGAACAGTTGTTGTAACCAGTGGAATACCAATTGAGAACAGTTGTTGTAACCAGTGGAATACCAACTGAGAACAGTTGTTGTAACCAGTGGAATACCAATTGAGAACAGCTGTTGTAACCAGTGGAATACCAACTGAGCTAACTATGGAAATAAAATTGTTTCTGGCTACAATTGATCAATCCTGGCTACAATGAGTTGAGTTGGTTACTCAATGATACCCTTTGAATAGTTGAATGAATCAAGCTATTCAGATAATACCCAAGGTCTTAATTTCAGACTTATGGGGGGGACCAGGAAACCAAAAAATACCTTATTGATACTAGTTTTCGCGGGTCCTTCATTTCGCGAACACAAGGTCGGCATATTTCGCGGATCTTTATTTTGGCGATTTTGGTGCAAAATTGTTTTCTTGGGGAATTAATTTCCGCTAAAATTAAAACAAACACATCTGTTTTGGGAATGTTAGTACATTACACCAAGAGACCATAATAGTAAGAGAGCGAAACTAGTATTATGTGTGTCCCACCTCCTCTGCCTTCAAATCTATTCTTAGTAACAAATTGCGCCATCACCGGAAAATTCTCCTCCGTTGAAACTCAACAAGATAACTTTTTCATTTCCGGTGATGACGCAATTCGTTACTAAAAATAATTTTAAAGGCAGAAGGGGTGGTACATCAGTAACACATCAGTACGTGAGTTTCGCCCTGTATTTTAGGCATCACTACAAAACTGTCTGTGTGTCACAGAACATTTACACATTTGATACACACAACACGTACACGTGTGTGTTTATTTTGGGTATTTATATTCCCCGCCGGAATTATTTTTCGCGTTGCTTTAAAGTAGCAATAGTACCATAAGGTAGATATAGCAATAAATTTAGGATAAATTTAAGGTGCTCATTCTGTGAAATTTGCTTGTTCATTCTAACAGGTGCAGGGCAGGCCACTTCACCTCAAAAACAGTAACGCATTTTTGAAGACAATAAGTATCTTTGAGCTGGTACATACGGGACATACTTATTGTCCCATTTTATCCCCATGCCAGTCGATCCTGCTTTCCTTTTTTTTTTCTTTCTTTCTTCCTCTTCTTCTTCTTCTTCTTCTTTTTTTTTTTTCTTTTTTCTTCTTCCTTTTTTTCTTTTTTCTTTTTTTCTTTCTTTCTTTCTTTCTTTCTTTCTTATTCACAATAACATTCAAAAACAAATTTTTTTCTCAAAATTACTTCAGGGTTTTAGTTGAAACGCGGGGTGCGGATTGCGGATATATGTTTTTTGGGGTATAAAAGTTTAGAGTAATAAAAGTTACTCAAAAATCTCAATCAACTAAATTATACAGAGATTAAGGATAACAAGACAAGAACGAAATCATATTAATTTCAAAATAACAACCAAAAGAAGCGGGTTTTTTTCTGTCTCACTGCTTTGTATAGCTGTCTCTCTTATTTCAGATTTACGGTATGCGGGTCAACAAGTGGGCCCATAAGCTAGCACGTCCTGCAGTATTGTGTTTTGTGCACTCAGTTTAATGAATGACTTACATTGAAATATTTCGCGATCATTATGAAATAAAAACAAAGAAATTTTGATCTTCAAACCTCTCCAAAAGTAAAAGAATCGCACTATTCGTTTCTGATAACCGTGACAAAACTTGCATGACAAATGGACTTCACTTGAGTTTTTTCGATTGATCCCCGGTTAGCGGTCACAGACAAATTATTACCCTTGGATACATAGAATGGTATTTTAGTTGAAAACACTATTATAAACATGAAATCAAGGTATCATGAAGTGTTTTATACTGCTTTAACAACCTCCTGCTGCCTTTAACTCGATAATAATAGGAAGACTTGATAGAAGTATTGTGAAAATTGTGTTTCTTCCAGTAATTTTTCCTCCTAGGATTCATCCACATTGATTGACATTTGGTGACATTGGTTGACCCCAGTACGAACAGGATTTACCAATCCGAAAAAAAAAGGAATTCCCAAATCTTTTCGCCAACTTTTTCGTTGTAGTTCAAAGTGGATAGGAAAGTTACCGTGGGAATACTCCCTTATCATTGGTTGATTTTCCGAGCCACAAATATTGCAACACCTAATCTAGTAAATACATTAATTAATTATCACTTTCTTTTGTTTTAATTTCAGGACAACATCAAAAGAAATCAGCCGATTACACACGCACTGTTTTAAAGTGGTATTGTTCAATGAAATGAATTTAAAGCTTTATGACAGATTGTTGCTTAGAAACAAAGGAATTTTCGCACTATTAAACTTCGAGGCTTCCGAGGCAGGACAGCGGTTCCTTTGAAGTAGGTAGAGCTTGGCAATTTTTGGTATGTGCTAATGTTAACGTCGTCGGATGTTTTTACAAAGCAAAGAAAACCTCAAGTATGTTAAGGCCTGGGTTGAAGGCCAATTACGGCTAAAATCGATTTATTTTTCTTCTGACTTCGTTTTTTGCCCAGTCCTCACCAAAATTTGCATGGATGCATAACTTCATGACCTTAACATTTTAGGATGAAAAGTTTGGGGATTTGGTGGTCACGTGACCCTGAAAATCACTTCGATACACCCTCAAAACGTGAACTAAAATGGGGTGATGGCTATCACCTGTACTTGAAATGTTGTAGCATTTTTTAACTTCTCCCTCTAAGAGGTATATGAATCTGCCTTAACACCTGAACCACCATTGCTCATTTAGGAGATATTATGCAAAATAGGTCACGTGACCTGCTTGTTCAATCAAACATTTTCAAATACCTCCTAAATGAGCAATGGTGGTTCAGGTGTTAAGGCAGATTCATATACCTCTTAGAGGGAGAACTGAAAATATACCACAATGTTTCAAGTACAGATGATAACCATCACCCCATTTTAATTCAAAATCAAGGTGAGGTTCAAAGTCACGTGACCACCAAATCCCCAAACTTTTCACCCTAAAATCTTAAGGTCGTGAAGTTACATGCCCATGCCAATTTTTGTACGTTTTAAAACGTAAACGACATCAGAACAAAAATAAATTGATTTTAGACCCCCCACAAAGAATTCCCAGGCCTTAACATACTTGAGACTCTGCATAGTAGAGCAAACGCGCAGTTTACACCAAGATTGCATTGTCGTCAAAGTTCCTGATATCGGGATAAACTCCATGCAGTACAGCGTACATGGGTAGAATATATCATGCTCATAGTTTTTACATCGCAAATCCTCTTTTTTCTCTCGGCCTCTGCTCGGACTGCAAGCCATGAAAGGTACTCTCAGCCCCAACCATTAATTGTGCATTTGCACGAGGGGGCTATATTGGCCCTCTTTGGTGATGTAAGTATTTAATACGTGTAAATCCTCAGGTCGTGAGATTGGACTGTAATAAGAGACTTACTTCCTCGATTCACAACATTTTGATCTCATACTGGTTTTGCATATGATTTACAGATAAATTCAACTGGTGGAGACTTATGTATATGGGCCCTGCAGAGGGAAAGTGCCTCTGCAGCTCATCTTCTTAACCAAGTAAGCAAAGTAATGTTTATATTCTAGATAAAAGCCTGCAGATAGTGACATAGGAGTTCCTCTTCCTCCTAGGAACTGAGTATATTAAATTATAGCTGGAGGATTAATAATGGTAGCAAAAAAGCCAATGTAGTCAATGTGTGAATGGACATTTCAGGCGGCATTTGAAACTATTCACTCACGGCTTCAAATTATAACCAATTATAGTAATTCGATGCATGGTGTTGATTTTTTTAGTACCTCCCAAACAATGTCCATTTCTATTTGGAGAGGATGGAACCATCTCACTTCTGTGACTTCCTCGTCCATGTTGTAAGTATATTCTGGGATATATAAAGTAAATACTGAGAAGTTTATGAAAACTCACAATATCATTGCTCTTTCAAAAAACATTTTATTAAGATAGCTGTAACGGTCTGTAACTAGCTATCAAAAATACAAATATCACCTGATAGCCTGGAGGCTGGAGTGGAAAAACAATTAAGTTTCATTTGCAACTCATGACGAGTAGTGGCATTCCCAGAACATTTTAAGCAGTGACATATATTACTCACTTTGAAACTGATGAGGAGGGTAATTGTAATCGGGAAACGTTCCTTTAACTTACAACCATAAAGTAAAAAAAGATTTTATGCCATGAAAATACTTTTTGGCCGAAAATAAACATGTGAAGACTATCATCTTGGGCTTACAAATAGGTGAAACTCAGATGGATGGAGCTATAACTAATATGTTCCTTACATGAAGATTTAAAATGCAATGTGCTCAGTTCTAACAAAACTACCTTGAAGTTGATTATAAAGGAAATAATTTATTGCTTGTATTTTCAGATCCACTAAAGATCAACCCAAGTTCAATAGCAGAAGGCTACATGTTGATTAATTTTAAAAATAAAAAAGAATTCCTAACTTTGTATGAACTTTGTTTCAATTCTTAGCTAGAGTGAGTACAGGAGGAACAAAACTTGACGTCCATACCCAGCATTTTTAGGCGCTCAGCAGAGACTTTTAGAATGTTTTAAATCAACAAAATTAATGAATTTTCACGAGGCAAATAATCTAAAACTTTGCAAAATATTATGCTTTTTTCATAGCGGCTTCACAGCTTGGGCGTTTGAGAGGTCAAAGTACTGTGTCTTCAGTGCCTGGAATACACGAGTATTCGGTTACAATGTTACGTTTTGACTCATTAAAAGGAATGAGTACTTCCGGACGCAAATCAGGCCAATTACAGGAGACAGAACGAACTGTTGGTTGTATGTGCTTCAGAATAACTGCGATGCATCTGATGCAAAGCAATCCGTATGGACCTTCAGCTGCACGGGGTTTCAATTTTCTTTGCCGCATCAAAACTGCTAACTGGGATATTCTCTCAAAGTTTGTATGGAATACCATCGCACTTATACTTGTACAAACCTTTGATTTACAATATCTTGTATCACCCTGTAAGCCTCAATTTTGTCATTAGTTCTTTTCCAAACTTTCCTGGAAGGAAACTGCCCAACACAAATTATGCGTTCAAATGAATTTAAGTGAGATTTAATGTCGATCCAAACCGGCAAAGCATTTTTTTCATTTCCAGTCTAATTGTTATTTCAATATGCAATTAAAATACCAGGTGAGGACTGGACCTTTTAAGCTTGTCCCCCAAGCCTACGGGACTGATGATATGATTTTCCATAAAAGATCATCAAAACGACAAGCAAAAGGACTTTCATAGTAAATAAAAGAAATTTCGAGATTGTTAAGGAATGCACTTGATAGGCGTTTCATTAAGTGAGACTGGAAAACTTTCTATTCATGAAGAAAAAAGATTTTGTCATAAAGGCCCCGTTCGTCCTCCAATGCCCCTTCCTCTACTAAAAATTAAGTAGTGCAGTGGTTAGCCTGCGTCACATCCGGACTTTTCCTCCGTTAAGTGATGTGACGCAGGCTATGCAATGGTCCGCCTTTCATCTGTCACATGTCACATGTGCTGGACGGCACTGAAACGGAGTTGACACCTTGTGAACTTGCGAGACTTGCAAAGCTTTTTCGTAAAAATCGGTAAGTAAAAACATTAAAATATTGGTGAAGCCTATAGCAAAAGCATTCAGGTTATCGCTGGTTTGATAGATATTTTATTGGTAGCATGTAGTAGGTGACTGCTTATCGCTGTTTCGTTATCCACATAGTAAACGTACTTGAACCGTGAAGGATGGAGGCATTTGGGATTGGCCATTATTTTATGCAGTATAACGTGAAAACGATGACAAAAAGTCTTGCAGTAATTCGGGATTTGAATCCCCTTGGATATGCAATATTTACCATTTCAATACGTGGTGAAAAGCCTTCGAGTCCTTCGTGAATTACGGTAATGTGATAATTTTAGCACCGCAAGATAGAACTTTGTACATGTCTGTAGAACTTGAAAATTTAAGCAAAGAGCATTTTTAAACACGTATTTAAAGGTATATTTGCCTTTTGAAGATTTCTTGCTGAAATGCGGGATCCATAACCGTCATAACCCCAATGTCCCCTCGTGAAACAAAATAAAAAAGGAGTATTTATTTGTATGCATTTACTGACGGATAATGTATTTCATTGAACATATCGGAACATGCAGTGTATATATATTTACATTAGACCATAGTTAATACACTTTAGTAAGCTCTAATTGCATTGTTTCCTTTTGCGTATTGACTGTCACACTTTAATAGTCAAGTTTTGTTGCACGGGTTTAATCGGACTTCACTCTGATTTACAGCGACATATACTGATTAAAGTAATTTTCCGTCAACGGTCAAAAAGTAGTATGT
Organism: Telmatactis stephensoni; assembly: GCA_029948255.1. Taxonomy (NCBI): domain Eukaryota; kingdom Metazoa; phylum Cnidaria; class Anthozoa; order Actiniaria; family Isophelliidae; genus Telmatactis; species Telmatactis stephensoni. The sequence continues at coordinate 96,078 of JALIZF010001516.1, forward strand.
ATGAAAGACAGTAGTAAAATACAAAACCCACTGTTTACATTAGTTGTTCATCAGCATCTACCCCAAACTATAAAGTCATTTTCTTTTCACAGCTATCCATGCAAAACCACTATAGTCAGTAAATAGACTCATAACTACTATCATGTACTATTCGCTTGAGTGATTTTCCGACGACCATGAAATAATAGGGTGAGCGCACTTAATCCATGAAAAAACAACAACAAATAGTTAATGCGAAATAGTCAGATAGACAGAAAAGAAAACAATAGAAATAAGGTCTACTAGTGCTGCAACTGTTTATCGATGTGCAAGTAAACATGAACTGTGAAATTGCATCCACGTCCCGCCAAAAAACTGCTTCACGTTTATTGGTCAACAATGTTATTTCACCATTAAGGTGTTTACATAGCTCGTATCTAACCTCCTAAGACCTAGTCTTGAACTGTGATTCGGACCTTTTGTACTTTTATTTGTTTTAGGGTCGCATTACAGGCAAGCTTAAAAGTTATTAATAGTCGGTCACACACACTTTTCTCTTACCACAGGTTAAACAAACAGACTCTATTTATTTAACTCGCGTTTAATCTCTAATGTGACCGCAGCCTAAGTGCGCTCACTGCATAAAGCTCCATCTACACGAGCAATTTTTTCTTCTCAAGGAAAACTTGTCAAGGAAAAATTGCTCATGTAGATGGAGCTTAATAGTTAGTAGTAGATATGAAGCCCATTGTTTTCTATTGTTCATTTTCATCTGACCACAAACTAAATAGTCATTTTCATTTCACGGTCGCCGGAAAACCACTCTATGAATATGTTTCACAGTACTAAAACTGTGTTAACATCAGTTTGTATTGAATTGTTGGTCTATCATTGTGTCATAAACAAAGACCATATATGCATGTCTGTCATATCAATGGAAACAGGTAAGTTTTTTCATCTTTTCAGTGTTGTAGTAAAAATAATTCTTACACTATTTTTGTTATTAGATATGAAGCCTTGCATATTCATTTGTATTCAATTAACTTGTTGGGTTTACATTTCAGTTTTGGTGAATTATTTTACGATTAGAAAGTGGTATTCAAATTACATAATACCCAATTAATTTGACTGGAGCTCCTATGTCAGCAAACTTCCACCCTTATTTACAATGAAAGGGTCACAGTAGACATTTTAAAAGTAGTATAAAATTCCCAATTGTGATAACTGTTCTCCTAAAAACCGAAATCTTAATTTAGACATGATGTTCATGGATAATATTTTTTAGCATTTCTATTTCTCTTCAGATCGAGAATTTTATGATGAAAATTCAAGACAAAGACGAGATAGGCAGGCAAGAGAAAGAGCAAGAGAGAGAAGAGCAAGAGAGAGAGAAGGGATAGAAGAGATAATGCCAGATCAGAGATGATGACCTCTCTACAACAACTGTCAACAACTCTCCACTGCATTCTTCAAAATCTCTGTTAATAACGTTTTCTAGAGATGTTCTTCTTTCCTATCGTAGCTGTGCTTCTACTAATAATTTGTCGTCTACTTTTGCTGTTTTAAAAGAATTAAACATTTTTCGTTACCGTGGAACTCGTGGTGGTCGTTGCAAATCCTCTTCTGTTTATACTGGTTGTGCTTTGCTGAACTCTCTGTCCGTTGGAAATTCCCAACAATGTGTTGTTCCTGCTGATAATCTACTCAACTTCTGCCTTCTCAACTCAAGATCTATTAACAATAAATCCCTTGAAATTAAAGACTTCGTTGTTGATAAAAATATTGATATTCTTGCTCTAACAGAAACCTGGATCAAAAATAATGACAGTAACAGTGACTTTGCTTCGCATGATATTTGTCCTAATGGTTTTTCTTTTGAACACTGCCCTCGCATTAATTGCTCTGATGGTGGAATTGGTCTTCTATTTAATAAGTCTGTTAAAATCAAACGAATTAACACTGTTTCTTATCCTTCTTTTGAACATATGGAATTTATTCTTCATGGTAGTTCGTTTCAAGTTCGCCTGGTTGTTGTTTACAGACCGCCGTCATCTTCTAAAAACAATGTGCCAATTGCTAACTTCTTTCAAGATTTCTCATCGCTACTTGAATCTCTTTCTACGTTTTCTGGAAAACTGTTAATTGCTGGTGATTTTAACTTCCACATTGATAATCCAAATGATGTTTACGCTGTTCGTTTTGCTGATCTACTTGATTGTTTTAATTTATCCATCTTGAATAATTTGGCTGGTCCGACTCACAAGAACAACCACATCCTCGATCTTTTGATTACTAGAAATGATGACATGCTTGCTAAAGCTGTTTATGTTTGTGATCCTGTATTATCTGACCACTTTGCTGTTCATTGTAAATTATCTATCACCAAACCTTGTGCTTCTGTGCGTACAATAACTTATTGTAAAATTCGTTCTATTGATATGGATCAATTTAGCCGTGATTTATCTCAATCTTCATTAATACAATCTCCTGCTCCTGGTTTAGATGATCTCTGTCATCAATATGACTCTGTCTTGAAATCCTTACTCGATAAACATGCACCGTTACGTATAAGAACTGTCACGCAACGTCCCAAAGCATCTTGGTATAATGACGTCATCAATTCTAATAAATTGAAAAGAAGGAGGCTTGAAAGGCGTTGGCGTAAATCTAAATTATCTGTTGATCGTCAATTATTCATTGATCAAAGTAACTTTGTGAAAAAACTGATTTTTGAAGCCAAGATGAGCTACTATTCTAATTTAATATCTGATGCTGGTTCTGACTGTCATGCAATGTTCAAATTGATTGATCGTCTTTTTCATAAAACACCTGAGAAAAAGTTTCCGTCTTCTTCTTCATCGCAGGCTCTTGCTGATAGTTTTGTTCATTACTTTAAAGATAAGATTATTAATATTCGAAATGGTTTCCCTATAGCTACCTCTGTGAATTTGCCTATCCTGATGTCTTCAAATTTTGATTCCTGTACAATTGGTTGTAGATTGGACTCCTTCTCTCCTGTAACACTTGATGAGTTATCAAAGATTTCTCGTAAACTGATATCCAAGTCCTGTGAACTTGATCCTCTTCCTGCTAGTCTTCTTCAAGATAAATCTATGTCTCTTCTTCCTATAATCTGCAAGATTGTTAACTCTTCACTTAAAAATGGGCGTGTCCCTTCCTCTCTAAAAACTGGTGTTGTGAAACCTCTTCTAAAGAAACCATCGTTGGACCATGAAATGCTCAAAAATTATCGTCCTGTATCAAATCTAAAGACTGTTTCTAAAATTATTGGTAAAGTTGTGGCTAATCAACTCTGTGCATATCTCTCATCTAATAACCTGCATGAGCCTCTCCAATCTGCTTATAAACATCTACATAGTTGTGAAACTGCCCTTACCCGTATTCATAATGATATCCTAAAAGAAATTAATAAACATTCTGGTGTTGCTATGGTTCTTCTGGATTTGTCCGCAGCTTTTGATACCGTGGATCACGCTATTCTACTTGATCGCTTATACTCTAAGTTTGGAATCGGTGGAAAAGCTCTACAGTGGTTTAAATCATATCTCTCTGATCGTAATCAATTTGTTTCTGTTAATGGTTCTTCTTCTAAAGTCCTTGATGTTGACTGTGGTGTACCTCAAGGCTCGGTTCTTGGTCCACTTCTCTACTTGTTATACACCTCTCTACTAGCTGATATTCTTCGCCGACATAATATGTTTTTCCATTTCTACGCCGATGACACACAGCTGTTTATGCCCTTCTCCTGTAATGACGATCTTTCTGTGAACGATGCTATTAAAAGAATTGAAGCCTGTCTCTGCGATATTAATAACTGGATGACTGAAAATAAACTTAAACTAAACAAATGTAGCACGAGTAACTTCGCGTATGTTCATTGTGTGTGTGCTTGTCTACGTGCGTGCTATTTGTATTATCATTTGCGTGTATTTGGGATTCCCTTGGGGGTTGGGACGTCACTCTGTATATAAGGACCGGTCAAGCTTGGAGCGTGTGAGTTTTGGGGCCGGCTAAAAGGAGGTGACGTATCCTATAGGAGTGACCCAACACATAGGCTCTTTGAAGTTTATGAAAACTACTGTGAACTGAAGTAAGTGAATAAAACCTGTTGTACTTTCAAAGTTTACATTGGCGCCCAACGTGGGGCCTATAGTGTCAAGATTCGTCACTTAGAACGCTGGCAGAAATTCTACGTCGTACATCGTTCAAATTTGAATGGGGCAACCATTCGAGTAAACTCAAGTGCAACGTCAAGATACGACGACAAAGATCTCATTTCAAGTGTGGGATTTGTTCAAGTGAAGTAGTTTGAATTGATAGCATCTAATTGTTTGATTTACTGAAGCCCAAAGGGTTTTATAAATGACACTGAATACTTTATCGTGGATTTGTTTTACAAGAGTGTACGAATATCTACGGAGCCAGGGAGTTGGTTTTGTGAACTAAACAGAAAGATATCATTTATTCTGCTGTCCAAGCCGAAAGTTATTGCAAGTACGCAGATAACAAGAATTGTTGTACAGAAAAGAAAGGGAACCATTCTACAAGTTTAAAGTAATTGGAAATTCCTGGACAACGAGAATTATTGCTTTGTGGAACAGAACAGTTGGTGTAAAGCTGGATCTACGTGGACGACGGAGATTACAGATAAGTCAATACAAGTCATTCAAAGTTATAATAATTATTTGCTCTATCTTGGATAGTTATTTATTTCGTTTTCTTGTAATTATAAGTTATTGCATTATATTTTCGTATGAACTCTGTTTATATAGTTCTTTATGCAAATCTAGTTGTAACAAAAAGAAAACAAAAAAACTTGTCAAACAAAAGCTTTAAGAGAACTCTAATTAGGGACAAAGAAGTATTAAGAACATTACTAAGTCACGTCAAACAAGTAAACATCCAATCAAGAGAAAATTGTGTAACTAACAATAGGGATCAGATATAGTTTTTTGGAATACATTAATTACTATATTGTAAGGCATTATTTGGCGAAACTTTCGCGGGGCCTTTGTGTTCTCGTGGGGCCGCTCGGGTTTGTTTCGGGAGGGTTGCCGCCACCAGGTTCCTCTCTCCTTGCTTTGGCCGCGTCTTTATTGCAGTCCCTGGGAATAGGATTTTTTTGTTGTTGTTTTATTTTTGTTGTTGTTTTTTTGGGGGTTTTTTTTTCTTCATTTAACTTATTTTTTTTATTTATTTACCTAATTCCCCCATATTTATTTATTTCTGTTACGTAGTTTTTTTATATTGAGTTCATTGTTACAGCTGTTGTTATTTATACTGTGGTTGTTGCTATTTTTGTTGTTGTTAGTTTATCGTAGTTTGTTATTTTCATTTAATTGCGTGAGCTGCAGAGTGGTTGGTGGGAGTATGGCACATTCTTGGCATGGTGAGCGCAGCCACTTAGGTGAAGAAGAAGACATAGACAGAATTGCAGAAGCGGTCATGGTCCTAAGGCGCTCTGGCCTGTTCACTGTAGAGCCTGTTGAAACCCAATTGGAACGTTCAGGGATTGCTAGTCATGATGAGAGAGTAAGGAGCCCAACACAAGGTGTCCAGGTCGAGGAAGAGAATCCTTTCAGCCTTCAGGGCGGCTTCGAATACCCACATGTGACGGACAGAAGAAGGCGTCCAACTCGTAACAACCCTATCAGTGCAGTATTCCCTAGTCCACAGAAAAATCCTCCTTTGGTTCCACCAGCGAGTTTTACAGAGCATAAATCGAGCACTCCTTTGCCATCTCACGCTTCTGTTAATACCAAAGATCACCCCCGTTACACCGCTCTTAACGAAACATCTACCTTACGCAAGCCCGGCCTCGACGTAAAGACAGCGCAACCACATTCCATGCCTTGGGTGACCATCCCAGCCATCTCAGACGCTGATGCTCAATCTGTTCTTGGTCGTGTTCCTAGAATCTCAACGTTTTCTGGTTCAAATACGAAGACTGATGCCAGCTTTGAAGCTTGGAAGTTTGAGGTTAAATGTCTAATGAACGACAAGTCAGTGAATAGAGACCTGCTTCTGCGTGGAGTACGAAAATCGCTCAGAGGAGAACCGAGCTAGCTTTGTATACACCTGGGAGAGACTGCATCAGTTGAGACAATCATGAAGAAACTAGAGGGTGTTTATGGAATTGTAGAAAGTGGCACTACACTCCTTCAGCAGTTCTACAATGCTAAACAAGAAAATGACGAAAGTGTAGCGGTTTATGGTTGTCGCTTAGAGGAAATTGTCAACAAAGCCATTAACAGAGACGCCGTAGCGCAGGACCAGGCAAACGAAATGTTAAAGAGTAAGCTATGGACAGGGCTTAAAGATGAGAGGGTAAGAAACGCAGCCCGCTACAAGTTCGAGATGATCCCCGACTTTGATACTTTGAGAGCAGAGCTGAGAGCTATCGAACAGGAGATTAAGGAGTCAGATGGCTTACGAGCCAAGACCTACAAGACGCCAAGAGTTGTATCAATGCCGCAAGCAGAGGCCCAAACTGATGGCGCAGTGGACGAATTGACGAAAAGGATGAGAAACATTGAGGAGAAGTTATCGAAGCAACAAGATACAAGTAAATTACTAAGCAAGATCCTAGAAAGGATAGATCGGATGGAAGAAGTGAACCGTAAAGAAAATGCTGGACAGACTGATCAACCCAAGGAGAACAAAGCGTCAAACTACAGGGGCCCCCTGCGAAGGGACAACCAGAGGGCCAATCCACAGAGACAGTGAGTCCCATGAGAGAGTTGTTAGGCGAAGTAAATGTAAGTATGTGTTATATAGACAATACACCCTGCTTAGCATTAGTTGACACTGGTTCACAGGTTACCACCGTAAGCGAAGGCTTTTACAAAGAGTGCCTTTCCAGTAATCCTATGCAGCAGCTTCAAGATATTCTAAAGATGGACAAGATGTTCCTTATCTTGGTTTCATAGAAGTGGATATTTCCTTCCCAGAGGAGACAAGTGGTATAAGTAAGTATTTACCGACTATTGTTCTAGTAGTTCAAAACACCAGTTTTAACAAACAAGTACCGATGGTAATAGGTACCAATGTTGTCAGACGTTGCAAAGAAATCTGTAGTGAAGAGTTTGGTAACTGTTTCCTTCAGAGAAGTAAGCCTGACTTAGCGTGGAGACTAGCCTATCAGTGTTTGACCCATCAAAAACGTAGGATTAACAAGTTGTTCAAGTCTACAACTATTAAAACCGAAAACGAAAAACCTTGTGTAATTCATCCGAACGAAACCGCAGTACTGTGGACATCCACTAAGACAAGAAAGGCTGTGACATGTCCCGCACTTATCGAGAGTACATCGAATGGAATTGCGTCGTTGCAAGTTATCCCAACTGTAGTCACCTTAAAGATGAATGGGTCTCGCAATTTTATTCCTGTTAAAGTCCACAACAACACAATTGAGAACGTCACTATCCAACCTAAAACAGTAGTTTGCTCTCTACAACAGGTAAGTATGGTAGATTCAGTTCGACATCAAGATGATGGTACAGAAATAGCTCAAAAGACAAAGGATCCTTATTTTGACTTTGGAGAATCGCCCATGGACGAAGACCAGAGGAAAGTTGCCTACACAGTACTCGAGAATTGGAGGAATAGGATCTTTTCACAAGGACCTAATGATCTTGGGTGCACGTCAGCAGTAAAGCATACCATCCCACTGAGTGATGAAACACCCTTTAAACAAAGACACTGGCGGATACCACCATCCCAATATGAAGAGGTAAGAAATCATCTTCGTGGCATGTTAGATTGCGGAGTCATAAGGGAATCGCACAGTCCATACAGCTCACCTGTTGTTTTGGCGAGGAAGAGGGATGGCTCACTCAGATTCTGCATCGACTACCGGAAACTTAACTCCAAGACAATTAAAGATGCGTACGCACTGCCAAGAATGGACGAAGCTCTAGAAGCTATGGGGGGATGCTCATGGTTCTCTACTCTAGATTTAATGAGTGGCTACTATCAAATTGAAGTTGAAGAAGAGGATAAACCTAAGACTGCTTTCACGGTTGGACCACTTGGGTTCTTTGAATGTAACAGGATGGCCTTTGGTCTTACCAACGCTCCAGCCACTTTCCAAAGGCTAATGGAACACTGTTTGTCTGATCTAAATTTCAAGAAGTGTATAGTTTATATAGATGACATTATTGTATATTCAAAAACTTTCGAGCACCTAGAAAGGCTGGAAGCAGTATTTACCAGACTCGAACAGTATGGACTTAAGCTAAAGAAGTCGAAATGCAGATTCTTCCAAGAACAGGTGAAGTTTTTAGGTCATGTCATTTCCTCCAGTGGAATCCGAACAGATCCTGACAAAGTAGAGGCTATTAAGACCTGGCCAGTACCAACCAATCTGACGGAATTGAGAACTTTTCTCGGATTCACTGGATATTACAGAAAGTTCGTGCCGGAATATGCTAGAACAGCGAAACCACTGAATGACTTGGTTACCAAATTGTTGAAGAACGGCTCTCAAAGCAAGGTCAAGACTGAAAAGAGACCTGAATGGGAATGGTCGACTGAGTGTCAAGCCGCGTTTGAAGAACTGGTTAAAGTTTTATCTTCTCCGCTAGTTCTAACTTATCCAGATTTCGAACAACCCTTTTTGGTTAACACAGATGCTAGTCAAGAGGCTCTGGGTGCGACACTCAGCCAACTTCAAGACGGGGAGGAAAAGGTCATTGCATATGCCAGCCGAGCCCTTCGTAAGGCCGAGAAAAACTACCCCGCACACAAATTAGAATTCCTTGCTCTCAAGTGGGCCGTGACAGATAAATTTCACGAGTATCTCTATGGGAATAAATTTACTGTGAGGACAGATAATAACCCTCTTACATATGTCACCACAACGGCAAAATTGGATGCCACGGGTCACCGCTGGATGGCCACTCTTTCTTCCTATAATTTTGACATAGTTTACAGGGCTGGGAGAAAGAACAAAGACGCCGACGCATTGTCGCGGAGACCTCAAGCAGGTACCCTACCAGAACAAACTATAACGCGCGAACAGTTTTCAGCCATCTCTAGTTCTATGGTGGGTTTTGAAGGCAACGGTAGTCAGGAAGAGTTTACCCTGCTTGAGACGATTTGTGACGATGAGGCTGGTCTTGATGCTACACTTGAAAATTGTGGCACAAGTGCAGGAGAGCCACTGCCATCTCTGACCGTCGACGAGTTGCAACAGCATCAGTATAGCGATAAGATCATTGGCAAGGTTATAACATATCTCAAACAAGGAAAAAGACCCAGCAGGGCCAAAACGAAGAATGAAGAAAAGGAAGTCGTGAGGCTTCTTAATGAGTGGGACCGACTTGTCCTAGTAGATGGGGTTCTGTATCAACAGCGCCAGGACGACACCTCCCCGGATGTCCTCCAGTTGGTTGTCCCGGAAACGTTAAAGCGGAAAGCCTTCACTGGCCTTCACGACGACATGGGGCACCTCGGCATAGAACGGACTCTCGACTTGGCTCGGTCGCACTTCTTTTGGCTTAAAATGTCAAAAGATATTGAATTGATGGTTAAATCGTGTAGGGGATGTGCCTTGCGCAAAGTTCCGACACCGTATCACGTCGCACCGTTGGTAAATATTCGTACATCCGCGCCGATGGAGATGGTCTGTATGGACTTTCTCAAACTGGAAAGGTCTAGAGGGGGACCAGAGAATGTACTAATACTAACAGACCATTTCACGAGGTATGCTCAGGCAATCCCGACCACCAATCAGACCGCAAGAACGACTGCCAAAGCTCTTTTTGAGAAATTCATTGTGCACTATGGGTTCCCTGAGAGGCTACACAGTGACCAGGGGCGTAATTTTGAGTCGGAGGTCATAAGAAACCTGTGTGAATTAGCTGGCGTAGCAAAGACTAGAACACCTCCGTACCATCCGAGCGGAAATGGGATGTGCGAGCGATATAATCGGACTCTCCTCCACATGCTTGGAACACTAGACGATCATCAAAAGGCAAATTGGAAGGACTATGTTGGTCCCTTGGTTCATGCCTACAACACAACGAAACACAGTAGCACTGGCTTCTCTCCCTTTTATCTCATGTTTGGCCGTCATCCAAGGCTAGCTGTCGACGTTTACTTTGGACACCAACCGAATGGGAGAGGCAGTAAGGGTCAATCAAAGTTTATCAAAGACCTAAGCAACCGGTTGGGGTACGCCTACGATTTAGCAACAAAAAACTCGAAAGCTGCGCAAGCAAGACAGAAGAGCGCATATGACAGAAAGCCAATTCCGAACAAGATTGAAATTGGAGATAAAGTGCTGGTTAGAAATTTCACCCCCGCTGGAAAACTGAGCAACTACTGGGAAGAACATATATACCTTGTTAAGTCAAAACCAAATTCGGATATCCCGGTGTATGTGGTACAGAGAGAGGGAGCTGTAGGACGGGAAAGGACTCTACATCGAAACAACCTGAAACTGTGCCCATTCTCAGTGCGTGGTGATGAACAACCAACCCAGGGACCACCTGTGGCAGAAACGAACGACAGGCCTCTCAGACGATCGTCCCGGATTCGAAGAAGACCTAAGTGGATGAGCGAACCTCTATGGCAGAAATAGTACAAAAAAAAAACGAAAAAAAGAGGGAAAGGTGTAGCACGAGTAACTTCGCGTATGTTCATTGTGTGTGTGCTTGTCTACGTGCGTGCTATTTGTATTATCATTTGCGTGTATTTGGGATTCCCTTGGGGGTTGGGACGTCACTCTGTATATAAGGACCGGTCAAGCTTGGAGCGTGTGAGTTTTGGGGCCGGCTAAAAGGAGGTGACGTATCCTATAGGAGTGACCCAACACATAGGCTCTTTGAAGTTTATGAAAACTACTGTGAACTGAAGTAAGTGAATAAAACCTGTTGTACTTTCAAAGTTTACACAAAGATAAAACTAAACTTCTCATTTTGTCCTCGAAATTTGATCCTCATCTGTCCAATCCTATTCTGCAATTTGGCGATGAAGTAATTAAACCCTCTTCTAAAGAAAGCAACATTGGTGTCATTTTTGATTCTTCGATGTCCATGGTTCCTCACGTTAATAATATTTGTAAAACGTCTTTCTATCATCTACGTAACATTGCTCGTATTTGTAAATTTATCTCTTTGAACACAGCTGAAGCACTTGTCCATTCCTTTGTAACTTCTAGACTTGACAATTGTAATTCTCTTTTGTACGGTCTACCAAATACTCAACTGGATAAACTACAACATGTTCTGAACTCTGCTGCTCGTCTGGTAACTCTCACAAAAAAACGTGATCACATTACTCCTGTACTAAAAGATCTTCACTGGCTCCCTGTAAAAGGACGTATTAATTATAAGATTCTACTACTGACTTTCAAAGTTCTTCATGGTCTTGCTCCTTCATATATTACTGAATTAATATCTGTCTACAAACCTAAAAGAACTCTCCGGTCCTCCAAAGAATTACTGCTGTCAACTCAACCTTTCAATCTCAAAACCTATGGTTATCGCTGCTTCTCTGTCTCTGCTCCTGTTTTGTGGAACTCACTTCCATCGTCTATCCGTGGTATTGACAGTCTCTCGTCTTTCAAGAAAGAACTTAAAACTCATTTATTTAAGTTAGCTTTTGATTTATGATTGTATTTTGTTGTTGTTGTTGTTATTGTTGTTTTGTTTACAGCGCCTAGAACAGACCTGTATAAGCGCTATATAAGAATATATTATTATTATTATTATTATTATTATTATGATTGATAGGGAGGGAAGAGCGGAATGGAACAGTGAAATAGAAAATGATAGAAGTGAAGAAATAGAGAGAGAGCGGAGAGAACTCGAGGAGAAGAGATTAAGAGAGGAGGTAGACAGACTTTCCTCAATCGAAGAGAAAAGACGAGAAAAACAGAGAGGGAGAAACAAAAGAAGACGGTACAGAAGAAGAGTAGAGAAGCAACAAGGGGATTTACAGGACAGAATTGGACCAAAACGTAAGAACCTTTGAATGGGTATAATAATACATCTTTAAATAACAAAGTGTGAAAACAGACAAAGTTATTAATTTTATAGGTGATCTCATGAATGATGTTACCGAATGGCCTCAGCAACAATAGTGAAGTTAAAAATCGTAGATTAGTAGATTATTAATCTACGATAGGTGATCTCACTTTCGTCCTCGGAAACCAAAACCGTTACACCTTTCAGTTTATTGGCGTATTTCTAAATAGTTGGATCCTTTGATTGGCTATAAGTATACTGCTTCCTTCAAAGCTTTTTTCGAATTTTTCGAAATTAAAAGTTCTTATAAACTTACTTGTATGTTTATAAAGACAACAATAAATGATACAATTTATACTCCTTTCAGAGAAATGCAACATCTGCAGAGGAAGCCATCCTACGATGTCATGTCTCCGGCTAATGCCAAAACAAGTTGTAAATAATGTATATAATATACAAAATGCAACTTTTAGATAAAAATGACAAAAAAATGGTATAAAAACGGGTATTATTATTCAGTAATGCTTTAATAGTGGTTTTAGGACTGTGCAATGGACAATAGTGCTTTTTAAAATAAATGCATACATAAATAGATAGGTGGATTATCGAACTCTAGAGGAGGGGGCTCAATTTTTGTATGTAATGAAGTTATGGAGTACGATAAGTGGATTAATCTTTGTGACATGCAAAACACAGTGGGCAAAGTTAAAGTGTTGTTATTTATATATGATGGAGGACAAACGTGTTACGAACTTCAAGGACTAATTAAGAACTTATCCCTACGCGGATATATACCTGTTTCAAAAAACGTAGACGGTCTGACATCTGAATCTGAATCTAAATCTGAATCTGAATCTGCGACCGAATAAGATCGTGAGAATGACTCTTATCTTTAAATATGCGTGTAATATCATCAATTCATACTCTTATCACTTTATGATGTAATTCATTCCAAGTTCCTACCAAGAATTTCCTTTCCTTCCTCGCTCAGATATAGATTCAGATTCAGATTTCAGACCGTCTACATTTTTCGTAACAGGTGTATACGAACGGCTGATAAAGTTATCCGCTCTACAGATTTTCAGTGCATGGATTATATCAGGAGGAAAGCGCCATTCACCCATAATACAACCCACCTCTGATTTCTTTGGTTTTTGTACTAGGAAAAAGAATCAAATGAAACCAACCTGTTGAACCGGGCCAGCAACTGGCTCAGTCCACTCACAGTAGATGTAGTACCCCATATGCACAAAAAAGCCGTCAAATCTTGTGAAATGCATCAGAACGTAAAAACGGTCAGATAAATGATGACATTTAAATGGTTGTCTCATTATCTAGACCCCTCACACCCCTCAATGTGAAATCAACATTCTTGTGTGCACTATATATGGCAGATATTATAAATTCTGTTGGAATAAAAACCAGTTGAAACTGTATCATGCATTGTCCAAATTGTGAGATGGAATTTAGATAAAAATGTAAAAATATATCTGGATATATACGGCTTTTATAAATTTATTACGGGTAAGTAAACGGCTGCAGCGCAAGCTAAACACTGCCGGAACAAACCGGAATACTTAAATAAGCTATATTACATAAATAGATAAAGAGAAAAAAAAAGAAAAATATTAGAAAATTATCAAATAGTCACGTATACTTTGTGCTCCTCTGTACTATTTTTCTAAAATAATTGCGGTTATAGATAAAAAGTATGCTTTTGCCATTCGGAATATTAAAAGCACTCGTGTCCTTGTACGTGTTTTGTTTTTTAAGGTACCTCTTTTCAGAAACCATAGACTTTACACATGAAAAATAAAAAGGTAAGGATTGTGTAAAGATAGATCTATTTTTTACAGTTATTAAGAGATGACAGATTGATGATTAAAATTTCGTTTTATCTATCTACTGTATCTATCATGTACAGTTTGTTTTATTTAATCACACAGAGGAGCTGAGCCACGACTATAGCTATTCTGTATTATATCAAAAGCTATAGGGGCTTCTGTGTTACTGGTAAATGGGAAAAAGCGATTAGAATACAAACATGCCATTGACACTGTGCAAGTCAATGATTTATTTTTATTTTAACATGTTACATAAGCAGTGTCATTGTAAATGCATTGTGGACTGCTGGGCAAAGGTACCCAGGCTTCAGATATTCAAACTTTAGCTCAAAAGGAGTTAGTGCATATTTGGGAAGGAACTCAGCAGAATAGCCTTTTTTGAATATCTTATGGAAAACAGACCCCAAAAGAGACAGGGAGTTATCCCATGAATGCTCATTACACACCGCGGTGTCAAAAATCTCTATTTCTTCGTCATTGGCCACGCCTTTAATTTTGCTAGAAAATCCAGAAAAGCAGGCAACGACGTCAAGTGGAAATATACATTTTTTCAGCACAAAGTGATATCAGATCTTGGAAGGTCCATGTCAGGAGAATCAACCCCATGAACAGCTTGACCTAATCTTTACTATATCAAAAGCTCCAGGGGCTTTTGTCTTGCTGGAAAATGAGAAACAGTGTTTTGAAAGCAAAAATGCCATTGAGACTGAACGAGTCAATGATTTGTGTTGATTCAACATGTTACATTAGCTGAAAAGTGCCATTGTGAATACTTTGTCCAAAAGGAGTTAGTGCAGATTTGGGTTCAAACTCAGCAGAATATAATAGCCTTTTTTGAATATCAAATGGAAAACAGACCACAAAAGAATCAGGTAGTTATCCCATGAATGCTCATTGCACACCGCGGTGTCAGAAATCTCCATTTTTTTGGTCAAAGGCCACGCCCTTGGCTAGAAAATCAGAGAAGCAAGCAGCGACGTCGTGTAGAACAGATATATATATATACATTTTTTCCACACAAACGTGATATAGTGGAAGGCCTATAGTTTAGAGTGAGGGGACGTCATAATGGATGTGGTATTATGGCACACAAAACGTTCATTTCTACGTTACCACAATGAAATTGGGAATTGAAAGTATTCATGCGATCGCAACATTGTATAGCAATAGATTATTCACAAGCACTGCTTTCAGTGTATCGAATTATATATCAGATTATAAAATGATGATCGAGAAGTCAAAATAGGATGTGGTATTATAACACACAAAACGTGTTCATTTTTACCAAATGGGAATGGGGAATTGAAAGTATTCATACAGGCTTCTCATGCGATCACGACATTGTATAGCAATGGATTATTCACAAGCACTGCTTTCAGTGCATCGAATAATATAACAGACTTTCTTATGTCCATTAGTAAATCCTGCACACGCGTATATGTACTTTGATTCCATGGTTCTTAACAGCTATCGGGTACAAGCTCATTGCACTATTTTATTGCATCATTAGTTTAAACTGACTTTTTTAATTACAAATATTCATTTTTACAGAATTAGAGTCAATTTAGCGTGATTTTGAAATGGATATAGTAAATTGAAATTTCAACTTCGTGTCGTGCATTTTTGGTTCAAAGTGAAATCGCATTCCTGTTCTGAGCGGTCGTGCAATCTAATTTTGTTATCGCGCGTTTGAGTTTAAACCCAATTGCACTCCACTTCATTCAATTACTATCACTCAGACAAATAAACTCGAGCTCCCGAAACTTCGTAGCATCTATTCTCTCATAATTCCATTTTCATTAAAATTCTTTATCAAAATCCTTTATTGCGACTGAGCTTATTAAAAGGATAACCATTAAATAAACAACAAGTCTGAATCATTCTCATATATAAATCAATATCATACAGCAATAATAATACTTTATTTAATTCACAGTATATTACAAAAAATATATACACAGTCCGCAGGTAGCATAACTAGTCTAGGCGGGCTGTGTTTTTAATAAATACAAGTATAAGAAAAAGTAAGGGAGACTTAGAATAACAATGATAATAATATATAAAATATATAAAATATATATCATTATTATTATTCATTATTATCGTATTCGATCTGAAAGCAGAAGCAGAGAAAATCATTACCATTAGTAGCCTAAACCTACCGTAAGAAGCATGCAGCCTTTCATTATAGTGCAATCACGAGGGGCTGTACTAAACAGCTAGAGCGAAACACTGAAACGAAACACTGGAACGGAACAATAGATCAAATATCACAATTACAATTTCCAGTAGGCCAAACATTAAACGGAAATAATATTGCTCTTTACAATGATTTTTAACGGGGGGCAATACTAACAAGCATCGTAAAGCACACCTCATCGCTTGCACTATAGTTTCATCAATTCGTTTTCTTATACATTGTAATACGAAGACCAACAAGAAACAAACTGAGAAGTGCATTTTTGCCGACACTGATTCAATCTAAGATATCTAAAGCTTTCTTTCTTTGCATGTTCTGGGATTTGCTTTTTACAAAGAAAAGAATTAATGAAAGTACATTAAGATGGTCAGAAAGATGGACAAAAAAAATTTCGTTTTTTGGTATCGACATCAAATGAAACGCATGCAAATTTTGTGACCATCTATCTTACTAACTTCATCTACTTTCGTTCGTTTCTTTGTAAAATGCATAACGCAGTCCAACAGGTCACAAACAAGGAAAGAGAGACTTTGCCAGCACTTAGTCAATCGAAAGCTTGCTTTCTTTGCGTGATACCAAAACCTCACATTTGGTGTTCATTTTCGATCATCTCTCTCACCAGCTTCAACTACTTTCATTCGTTTCCTTGTAAAATGCAAAACACAGCCCTACAGGTCACAAACTGGGAAAGGAAACTTTGCCGGCAAATAGTCAATCAAAAGCTTCCTTTCTTTGCGTGATACCAAAACCGCACATTTTGTGTTCATTTTCGATCATCTCTCTCACCAGCTTCAACTACTTTCATTCGTTTCTTTGCAAAATGCAAAATACAGCCCTACAGGTCACAAACTGGGAAACTTTGCCGGCAAATAGTCAATCGAAAGCTTTCTTTCTTTGCGTGATACCAAAACCGCACATTTTGTGTTCATTTTCAATCATCTCTCTCACCAGCTTCAACTACTTTCATTCGTTTCTTTGTAAAATGCAAAATACAGCCCTACAGGTCACAAACTGGGAAACTTTGCCGGCAAATAGTCAATCGAAAGCTTTCTTTCTTTGCGTGATACCAAAACCGTAGGAGAAAAGTAAACCCTAACCCTAAAATCACAACACATGGAAAAGACTTTGCTTGTGCATATTAGCACATTAACCAACAATCATGATGCAGTAAACAACAACATTTGGTAACGAGGTAGAAAAGTCAACAGTACTATTAGATATTGAAGCTGCTGTATCTCGGAACGTTTAGATATTTCCTGATGACAATGTATAGACGATTTGTAGATCTGATGCCAATGTACCTTATGTGGGTAAGACAATTAAGATTAATATTAAATCGCATTAGAGAAGGCCAATGAAACTTGCGTAGTTTTCAATGTTCAACCTTAATTTTCACCCAGAAAACCTCGTTTAATGGCATATGTTTATAAAACAGAAATGAAGGTCTTACTTCAAAGATTTTACATGCAAGAGGATATTATTGCGTAATAAATGTTGCTATGGCGACAGAACGAAAACCATGAAGAAACACCGCAAAACCGGATCTTTTAGGTATATGTTATAGAGCTCAGTAAGATCTTCAAAACGATACCTTTTTTGATGTCACGTGGATTTTTTTGCCATGGCAACAAAAAAAAATGCAAAAAACCAACAATAAATCATAAAAATCTGGATTTTTAATAATGACTCTAAAACTCACACATCTTATTGATAAAGGTAAAGACTACCTTTCATAGAGAAATCTGTTGTATACATTGAATAGCCACCTTAAAATTAGAGTTGAAAATTTAGACGAAAGATCAAATAGGGTTACAATTATCTTTGTAAATAAAATCCAGAGACCTAGACTAGTATTGGTTTATTACAGATAATAACGAGAGCTTTACAACGATGTGTCTTACGTTGTCATCTTATCATTGGTTCGGCCTCAGATAGAGGTTAAAGTTAGGTCCTTTTGTCAGGAAGTCAGGTTTAGGCCCAATACTAACTCAAAAACTACTCATTTGATCTAAATGAACTAAACTTGTTTAAAAGCCTTTGTCGTAGGGCACAACATATCAAAAAATCTTTGAGAACAAACAAGTATTTCAGGTAGAAAAAAGGCCGCTGACATAAGGACCTATCCTTCAAAATATAACTTTTGCGCATGCGTATTGATTGCAATCAAAATACTTGGAAAAGAGACGCCTTACTTTAATATATATGTTCACCAAGTTTCATTGCCAGATTGCCGTAGCTTAATGGCAACATGTTTAAAAAGTTAACCCTAGTTGGACAAAACCTTTATCACGACCAAAAATTCGATCAGGCTAGCGGTTACTTAATTGGATGTACACTTTGAACAGGACCTCATGTTCTAACTTTCGTAGATAAGGTAAAAGTGCATTTTGGTCTCTTCCTGAGGTTAAGAAAAAAATGTTATACAAATAGGCACCTGTATGCCAATCTTAATGTAATTTTAATCAAAGCTGATATTAATTTCAGTTTAAATGAGTTAGATTGTTCTCAGTTTTGAAACCTTGGACGTTTGTTTTAGGGATTAAAAAGAACATTACATTTTGTGTCCATTTTCGATCATCTCGCATGCTTGTTGAATTGAGGGGTTGAGGAGGAATAGGAACTTCTTACCCTTTTCCCGACCGCTGGCCGGCCGGCTCCAGTTTTTATATATGGAGAAAGATGTGATGAATCGAGATGGTAGTATGTTTAGACATACTCGATGCTCGCGGGTAAAACTCGAAAGGGGTGAAAAAAGAAAAAAGTTTGAAAACTGATTCTGATCACTTTCAATTGGAAAAATGCGATAATCCCCTGATATGCAACTAACACTAAAGCTTTATTTTGCTGATTTCCATGAAGAGCATCCAAGATTTACTGCAATTTTCACAAATGTGCGAACTCCATAGTTCAAACGCCAAACAATATATAACGTAAAGGGGTCAGAGGGGGGAGGGGGGCAACTCTTACCAAAGATCGACAAAAAAACTTCATGTAAGGTAGTGAGATAAGATGGCGATCAAACTTCAGTAGATCAACGAAAACCCCTGAATCGCCTGGGCACACTGCCAGCACACAGGGGGCAACGGAGCCGGGATATTTTGAACGCGTAGTGAAGGAAGCGATATACATCAAAGCTTTTCAACCTATTCTCAACCAAGATGGGGGTCGCCACAAATTCGTACTCACGTACGTAATAAGTTCCCCAGGGAGTTCCAGTCTGACTAATCTACATTATTGCTGATGAAGACCTAAGTTACTGGTCGAACATTTCAAGGTAACAACATTTGTGTTGTGAACTAAAGTTTAATCTCTTTCAAATTTTACTACACCAACAAAGATGAATATTTACAAACGTACAGAAAATATACATTCATTTTTCATAATTAAACAGGAAATAAAATAATGAAATTATTGGGGGGGGGTTCCCCTGTGCCCCTCCCCCTGCTACGGCTCTGTAAGCCACCTGTTTTCCACATTAGAGCGAAAAAAAAAATTAAAATCATAGTGGTGTCAAGGGGTTCACTTTAAATGTAATATCGGGGAGAGTGTGGCATATCCTCTATAGAAACGGCAATCGATCCCCGTCATACAATGTGTAATAAATAATACTAGGCAACTTAAAGACAACCATTCCACTCAGAAAATAGATGATTTGGTATTATGGATACATCCGTTTGTAACTTTGGTCGATCCCACGCTAATACCTTTAATTTTGCCGTATCAAATATCAGCTTTTAGGACAGAACTTGTTACTTTCTAGTTATTTTTACTTATTTTTATCATTAAAACTTCGTTTCAGAATTTTGAAATGTTGCGGGACTGACTGCTCAATAATCCGGCATTGTCTGTTGTGTTAGATCATAAAGCTAACATATCTTATTTACAGATATATTTCTGCAAAAAAATAACTAAATGAAGCATCAGTCAAAACTGAAATAACTTGAAGGCTAATTATCAAAAAATACCAAAAAATACCAAAAAATACCAATAATATTAAGTAGGAAAAAAGTGCAAATACATATATAACATATGTACAGGAATACAGTAAAATTTAATAATGGAAACTTTATTAATATCTTTTTGCCTAACTACAATTGCAAATCTCGCTACATGTATAGGTAATTTACAATTGCCTACTTGAATCGTATACAAATAATTGATGTCAACTTAGGAATTAACCACTTTTCAATTTTGACCTATTTTCATCCAAGTACCCCTTTAATGAGGGTAAAGACATTAATCACCGGTTACCCGGTAGTTTACATAATGGACCTCCAAAAGAAAATTTACTGAATTCCATTTGATCAGAGTTCGTACAAGTGAAGTAAATTCAAATTCAAGGACTTTTCAAGTACATTCAAGGTCATGATTACAAAATTCAATGACTTAGTTGGAAAGGCTTGAGTGTGCACTCACAACTTTATTTATCCATTTCAATCTGCACGTGCACGACTCATAAATAATCATGTGACAATAGGCCACAGTTTATTAGCTTTGGGTTATAAAACAAAATTCAAGTATTTTCCAGGCCTTGAATTTTAAAATTTGAATTCAAGCACTTTCAAGGACTTTCAAAGCTTGCTGTACGAACCCTCTTCAAGGAGGCTGGAAAGGGTTTCAATAATTGAGTACACACTGATAAAAAACGTCTAAGAACTACATATCGCCAAATAGGTTATATTGATGTGACATATCATATTAAAGCCACAGAACCATTTTGTGAGAAATAATAATGAGTTTGATGAGTTTTTATTGTTCTCTAAAAAGCTTTTAGGTACAATTAGCGCGCGCACTGAGCGCGCACTTAAGAACTATTTCTAGCCTCCTTAATGTACAAAAATTTAAAAAAATTAATGAAGATGATAAGTTATTGATAGTGCAAGCACGTTTAGTTTAGCAAGCAGATAAAAAACACCATCTTGACTTGATTGCTGAGCTGTCATGGCCAATTCCCTACAAAACAATAAAATAATATAAATTATGAGTACAAACTAAACAATAGATCACTAATAATAATACATATATATAACATACATGGAAATCAAAATATAATTTTATAAACAATATTTTATAACATTACCAAGTCATTATAGCAGATAATATCTATCTATTATTACAAACATCATATCTAGAACCAGTAGACCTCAAACATACAAGAAATACTAAAATTATTGCAATTAAGTGAGGTTTTGTAGTCATCGGCAACAAACCCTTTTTTGACCTCACAGGTGCTGGGTGTGGCCAATGTCGACACAAACATCATATCTAGAACCAGTAGACCTCAAACATACAGGAAATACTAAAATTATTGCAATTGAGTGAGGTTTTGTAGTCATCGGCAACAAACCCTTTTTTGACCTCACAGGTGCTGGGTGTGGCCAATGTCAACACAAACATCATATCTAGAACCAGTAGACCTCAAACAGTTTCAGGAAATACCAATTTTATTTCTGCAACATTATGCTTTCCCCACATCTGAATTTTGAGATGTTTTTCGATGGTACCTTTTCAATTTGGAGATATTGATAATGGAGAACATTATTTTGTCAGAAAAAATGCATGTTATTGTGTTTCTACAAATATTTCTTTAACCCTTTCACTCCCAAGAGTGCCTTTTGGCACTCTAGCTTTACTGTCACAAATTCCCAAGAGTGCCAAAAGGCACTCTGACACCTACCCTTGTTTTTAGCCAATCAAATCTCAAAAAAACTGTAACCCTAAAATTTATGTGAATATGCACACAACCCCATGGGTATTTGGGGCAGTAACACTATAGGGATGCTGGGAGTGAGAAAGTTTTCAGCCAATTAGCAATTCTCAGCAGACTGAGTAAACGACTAGTTCTGGAGAAACAGAATTTTTTGAGTTTTGGTCTCCACTGCTCATGCCTTGTTTTCAATATTGATGTCCAGGAATGTGATCATGCTTTTGAAATCAAGGTAATTTCATTCATTTTACAGAAAAGAAAAAATTTCAAGTTGGAAAGCAACACAGGTGTATTTCAAACTGGAAATGAGAGAAGATGGCAGTTTACTAATGGGCTATGGCTGCTATGGTAAGTTGCTAATATCCCAGCTGTTACGACATTTATCAAGGAATTCTAGCAGCAATTAAAAACAGTGTAGCATCAAAAGTGATCAACTCGAAATGTCTGCAAATACTTTTCAAATGGGCTTACAAACTCACTTGTAGTTTGTTTACTTCAAAGAATTTTTTTGTCACATGTTCAATATTGGCTGCCCATTTGAAGAGTTCCCCAAATAAACTAGTTTCTCTTAAATTTCAACCCAATATAGTTATTTGCATAAGGAAATCATGAATTCCGTAAATAAGAAATATGTAGATGTGATTATCGATAATGTTATGGCAATTTTCTTGTTTTAACCAATCCAATGACCAGTTCAAACAATGCTACAATTATCACCTTGCATTCCCTGTTTACACTTTTTAGATGAACCATAAACCCCTTTTTTGACCTCACAGGTGCCAATGTGACCAATGGCAATGTTTTTAGAAGTCCTAATCTAATAGACACATTTTACTGAACATATAATTACCTTAGGATAAAGAATAAGATGCTGCATCTTGGGTATTATCCAACAGTTAGGATACAATATCTGAATTGGTCATGGTGATCTTATTTGTAGGGTTAATGCACTGCTTGCTTGGACTAAACGTGATAGGAGCAAATAGCACTGATCATCTGCAGGCGATGTTTATCATCAATAATAACACACATAACACCACATCTGAGAAGGTTGTAAAAAAGAGTACAGTCATTATTAACTCTTTCACTCCTGCATCAGTGAAGATTGATGCATAAGTGTTATAGGGTATAATCCGGGGTATAATAAATAACAGAATACAAGTACACAGTAAAATAGAAAATCTAGGTAGACTATTTCACAAGAGAATGTGACGGAATTAAGTGAAATTGAAGTGAAACCATGCAAAGAGATGTACAACAAATTTTAAACAGAAGGTAGGAGATATAGATAAAGTGAAGTTTCATTTTTATTGATTTTCTACACATTTTAGGACTACTTGAATATATTTGTCATATTTTAAGATGTCTGGGCCTAATTTATAAAGCTGCAAAAATAAAGCGAAACATAATTTTAAACAGAAAAATACTAAAACAAAAAACAAAACAAGAGTTTGATGTAGTAGATGGAAGGTTGTTTTATTACAAACACTAAGATGTTGCAGAAATAAACTAAGGCAGAAATAAACTAACCTCGAGACTCAGATAACTGACCGTTGATTCACAAATAACACAAATTTATAACTGTCAGACTTCGTACGTGCCTCCATCCTCCTAGGCTTTGTATCTTTAATAAAGGGAAGGCAAAGTTATCATTTTCATAGTTATCCATTTTTCTACAGATTTTATCCTCTGGGTAGCACACTCTACCCTTTGCAAAGCCCACAGCTCGACTTTTCTGGACTAGTACTGACCGTCATCTTGATTTGCAAAAAGTCATCGACCACTCTCCCCTAGTATGGAGAGTGTTTAGCCAGGACAGCCTCACCACGTAATACCATTGGTGGATGTAAGCCTCTTCTTGATTGGTTAAGAACAAAGAAGACAGATCTACCACGAAGGACGGCCTTGCCACGGTACAAACACCTAGCGAATAATGCCAAAGTTCACGCTGTTAACTTCACAGAGGAACGCCTGGGTACTAGGCTGTAGTAACCCCTGAGTACATGAGCTCAGAGGAGAGTGACCTAAGCGATGGAGAAACAGGGCCAACCCTCTGGGGCTATCTAGTTAAAAAACTCCCCTTGGAGAGAACTAGGTTGACCAATATCAAAAGAATTCTAGATAAACAATATTTGGTGGGGCTGCCAACAAGGGCCAGAAGCATAGTCATGACTAGAACCTCACATTCTCAGTCTTCAGAGAGGCCCCTTCCAGTAGACCCAAAATCTTGGGCAGTTAGAGTGCCTCAAGCAAGCTCGCAAATGGGGTGGGGGTCATGCCATTTTGTACAACCAAAATTTAGGGGCTTCACCAAATGCTGCTTTCACATATTGATGGCAAGTAATCTCTGATTACCATACATACTCTATCGGAATTAACTTTTTTTTTTCATCATTCTTTTTAACCAGTACAGCTGTTTCCCTTCTAGTGACACAAGTGCATCCACATTAACTTCCTGGATAGGAGTTTTACCATCAGACAACCGTTTGGCAATTTGATGAACATTTTCTACTTCTCTATCTGCTTTTCTTTTCTGAGCCTTTCTTTTGTTTGTTATAGTGAGGGGTTGAATATGCAAAGGAGTATAGTTAGTTCTCTGTATAGTTGCTCTTGAAAACCCTCTAGGTCTGCAAATTCGAGAAATCCTTGCAGTGTTTGTTCATCTGCCATTTTGAAATGGTAACCCAATATTGTATTAAAGTGAGAAGTACTGGGACGTAGTAGTGCCAGTACTCCTCGTAGTGCCAGTACTCCTTGCTGTTATAAAGTAAATCATCCAAATCTTGGAATTAAAATATGGAGACGATGGAGATAAACGTTATTGTAAAGAATGTTGTGAGGAGGAAGTTGAGGAACCAAGTAGCTTTTCATTTTCTCAACTTAGAAGTCAATCAAGATGTGAGTCTTCTGTAGGAATACATCTTTGAAGCTCGCTCCAAACATGTTAGGTAGGAAATAACTTGGAAAAGCTAGAAGGATTGTTAAAAAATACCAAAAGCAAATCACTGGGCAAGGTTTTGAATGGCTTGATATACATAATGAATCAACTGTTCAAAGCAAGTTCAAAGTTCAAAGCAAGCATTCCTGTAAAGCAGTTGGTTTTATTTCATTTAAAGAGATTATCTGAGAGCAGACGCTCGCAAAAATGGCAATGATGAAGTCTGGTCTGCATTCAGATCAGTCCGCAACAAATTAAAGACAGTGATCAGTAAAGCAAGAAGATCCCTCTTGGCCAATGCCCTTTCTTCAAAACGACCAAAAGAGGTGTGGCAGGTCATCCATCGCGTACTCTATCCAAGTCCTAAGCCACTACGAGTAGATCCTGATGAATTAAATAAATTCTTTGTTACCACGGCTGAGAGAACTCTTGGAAGCAAACCTGACGACGTGCATGATCTTCAGAGATTGGTTCAATCCCTACCTTTACACTCAACACATTCAGAGAGTTTCTCCCTTGCACATGTATCACGAGGTGAGGTACTTAAGGAATTGGCACAGCTACGTTCAGATTCTTCAACAGGCTACAAATTCCAGTCAGATATATACAACTGGCAAAGGACCATCTCTCAGGACCCCTTGCTTATATTATCAACACATGCATAGACTCATCATCATTTCCAGACGCATGGAAAATCGCAAGAATATCGCCAATTCCCAAGATAGATCGTCCTGCATCAGAGAAGGATTACCGCCCGGTGTCAATTCTACCCACCTTATCGAAAATATTTGAACGCCTAGTTCTCAAACAACTAGTATCGTATATTGAAAAACATTCCATCTTGGCACCAAGCATATCAGGATATCGAAAGGGCCACTCAACTACAAGTGTATTATTGGGTATTAGGGACGACATTATTCGAGCCATGAGAAAGGGCAAAGTTACGATGATGGTCCTTGCGGATTATTCAAAGGCATTCGATACTGTGCAGTTCAGGTCTATACTATTGAAGATGCACGAGATGGGATTTACCAATGAATTTCTCCTGTGGTTACTCAACTATTTGACTGGCCGTCAGCAATTCGTCCAAATAGACGATAAGTCATCTGAACTAGCACGTGTTCATTTCGGAGTGCCCCAAGGGTCAATTCTGGGGCCAGTAATATTTAACCTTTACGTCGCAGATCTTCAAAGCCAACTTCAGTATTCTTGCTACCAATATGCAGACGACACAACCTTTTATATGCATACTAAAGTTGCCGAAATGGCATGCTCAACAACAAAGATGAATGAAGCTATCTCCCGACTTGGATGTTATTCAACCAACTCTAATCTTGCTCTGAATGAATCAAAAACCAAATGGATGTTAATATCTACAAGACAGATGTCACAGGTCCATGGTTTACAGGATGCCCAAGTACAGCTCACTTGTAATAATGTGAAATTAGAAAGAGTGTCATCAACAAAACTACTTGAGGTTCAAATCGATGAGAACATATCCTGGAGTAATCATGTAACTGCACTTCTGTCTTCATGTTACGGAGCACTATCTGTATTAAAGAAGGTACGTAACCTTGCACCGTTCCATGTGCGCAAACTACTAACGGAGACACTCATACTGTCAAAACTTGATTATGCAAGTACTGTGTTTCATCCTCTACCTGCATATCAGTTAAAACGCTTACAGAGAGTTCAGAACGTATGCGCTGGTTTTGTTCATGGTTGTTATGGACGGGAAGAGGATTGCTTAAAGTTTGGATGGTTACCCGTTGTTGAAAGAAGACAACTACAGCTTCTTAACACAGCATTCAAAGCCCTACATTATGAACACTGGACGGACTATATACAATTAGAGAAGTACATGACTACCAGAACACTACGATCTTCTGATGAGACAAAGCTTCCATTGGTTAAAGGAACTTTCCAAGACAGTGCTGCTGAAGTCTTTAATAGTCTACCAAAGAACATTATAAACTGTACTAATTTCAAAACATTCAGTAGAGAAGCAAAAAAGTATCTCTCTAATGTAGCTAGTAAAAGGGTTTTGAAATAGTATATTGGTCTAGGGCAATGCACTACCTTATTTATTTACTATTATTATTTTACATTTGAGTATCATTATATTATTTATCAGATTTCAGTCATATCATTAAGGGCAACAATTGATTATAGGGTGGGATGATTTACAATTTTAGGCAATAAGTTTCAATGAGAAGGGATTTTTAGATTTCAGTCATGTCATTTAGGGCTATTGACAATGGGATGGGGTAATTTACAATTTTTTTGGCAATAAGGTTTCAATGGGAGGGGATTCTAGATTTATATAATATATTTTAATTGTACATTGTACGTATGTATGTTTCTTAGATAGTTGATGGTTGTATAAGAGCCACCTAGTGGAATAGCCATTAAACCATTATTATTATTATTATTACTAGCTATTTCTAATAGAAAGTGAAGTGCTGCGAGCAGAAAACAGCTAGTGGTATATCCACGTTAGCAGAACTGTTCCCCTAAAACTCACGAAAGTACACCGCTTTCTCTGATATATCAAATGTTTCTTGTCTATCTCCTGTGCGTTGTGACAAACACTGCTAGTTGACCTTCAATATTGAATTACAAAACATAATTCTTCAGGATCAGTGTCGGACACACTCAGTTCAAAATATTTAGCACTTTGAGTAAAGCAATTTTCAAACAATCACAAACGGCTAGCGTTGGCAATGTGATTATAAAACTAACTGATTTTAAAAAGCTAGTTTATTTAGGAAAAGATGTGAATCGCTGATCGTATGTATCGCATGTTCGTCTAGTGACATCCACAGATTACACTGTGTTCCGAATAGGAGGCTACTCGCTTCGCTCGCAGCAATTATTATGTATCAATTCAAGTAGCCAGTTGTTTATTGCCTATACGTAGTGAGATTTACAACTGTATTCATAAGCAAATAAAGTTTCCATTATTATTAAAGATGCCTTTATTGTGGCTTATTTGATAGTTCTCCTGAAGAAGCTAAATTTCGCGATCATCTTCTTCATCAAGACCATGGCTTATGTGTTATCGTAACTAAAGTGCTTGAAAAACGCTTTATTGTATTAAAGAACGAAGAGGTTAGCATTGAGGATGTTTTTTTAGAGCTAGAAAAACACTCAGACGAAAATGCAATGAATGATTTGAGTACTCATTGATTTAATTCAATGGATACTGAATATGATCAGATGGCTTTAAAAGCAGTTATATTTGCACTCCATTCTCTATCTCAAACATATGAACTGGGAATAAAGCCAGACAGAGCAGTCAAGTTTCTTTCCAAGGTGTTATCAGTAGCAGATGAAAGTGAAAATGCAGAGGACATTTTAAAGCCCAGAACACGGACAAAGTTGAAAATGTAGAAAACAAGATTCAGAGTATTGATAAAACGCTAGAATGTTTACTTTCAGAAAGGCAGAAATGTGAACTTGAAAATGAAAAAGATTTGCTGATTATCTAGTCTAGAAGAGTTGGGAAAAAAAGAAACCCCCTCCTCACAAAGAAGAGCCCAGCAAACACAGCGCAAAATTGCCAAAGACCTGATTGCTGCAAATAGACTGAAAAGAAGAAAGCTAGGAGCAGGAGCACCACAGCTGATGGATTCTGAAGATGGAACCTTTATAGCAAAAGCGATTTCAACAAAGAGTACTTGTCATGGGAGACGCCATAAATACACACTTTTTACTAACCACAGAGTGAAAAAAAAGAGACTTTCTTTCTCTGGCCAACTATAGACGCATTAAATGTGGCAAAAAGCTAATTAAGTCTGCAACCACAGTAACCAATCGTGGGAAGCCAAAGAATGTGAGGTCTATTGCAGCTAAGTCACATGTTGGAAAATGGCTTTGGTGCACAAAAAAGCCACCAAAGATGGAAGATCATGACACAGTAAGCACACATCATCAACATGCTCATGTTTTGAATGCCAAGCTTACAATGTTCTCTGATAGTCAGAAAGAGCGTAGCCTTGTTGTAAGTATGCACGATAAGGCATATTTAAGACCAGGTACAGATGTGAGAGCAGGAAATACGAAAATTCCCAAGCGACCAACAAAGAAAGCACAAATGAATGTTGTATACTTTTGTTCATTCTTTCTTGGCCGCTTGGGAATACAGGGTTAGCCTCAATTCAGAGACAATGGCTAGTTGTGTCTGTTGTCAAATAGTACAACGATGTAGCATTATTGACAAACAATTTGAAAATGGAGTATTTTGTTCCACCCATGAAACTCTTAAAAGTTAAAAGAAAAGTAAAAATCCGGCTTTAATTGTATACTCTTGAATATTTGATTTCCAAAGCATAAAATGAAATGGGACTCTCTCATCTCAACACTCTCCTAAAACAAAGTATGCAGCTAAATTTTATATTTACTGTTGTGCATTCTCTCAATAGCAACTTGGAGACGTGTGATAAATGATTTCACAACTAAGCATGCCACCTACATTTTCCTCTTATTACCTAAAGCCTTCAGCTGTTTAGCTAGTAGACCATTAGCTAAAGGCTCTCGACAACAGTACCCCCACCCAACCCCTCATCCCCCTTGGTTTTGCTGCAAATATTTTAAAACTATTGAATTACAATCTTTAACTTTTGTCTTTTACGTAGCTTGGCATTTCCAGTAATCATAGAGAGGTTATAAACTACAACATTGAGGATTGCTGTGAATTGCTAGAAAGAGCGAACCTGGTCCACTTGGAGAACATTTTTCGTAAGGCTGAAGTAAATGGGTCACTCCTACAAAGTATGATGAATCCACATATCAGTAACAACATTTTAGAAGGTTTGGGGATTGTGGGTTTTGACCAGCAGCGTCTACTTGAGGCTATCAGAAAGGAAATGGCACTTTCAAGTACAAGCAGTGCTAGCATAAGCTTCACAGAATAGATGGAAAATGCCACAAACCTGTTTGTTTACCCTAAACTCTTCACCAACGTCAGATGAAGTATGAGGGATAGCTTACATTCATTTCAAAAAGAAAAAAGAAAAATGTCAGTGCTGTTAAGCTTTAAAGTTGGGTTTAATCTGTTCAAGAGTTTTTATCAGCCTTTTTCATTCAATAGATTATTTTTGTACAAAATAGAGGGGTGTAGAGATTTAGGTACAATATTGATGTTTGATGTTTTTGTGTCCCTAAAGGATTTGTTTTTGAAATTCCCCTTTAAAAGAAAAAAATACCAGTGGTTTGCCCTTTAAAAATTTTGGTTTGGACAAAAATATTTTCACAGAACACATGATTGAAGAGAGTATCAGTGATACTAACTGTTTATTTTGGCCACAACTACCAGCCAATACCAGACAAACACAAATACATGCTGCATAATATTTGTGCTATCATCTCCACACTTTACGTATAATAATGTCAATCAAGCTACATGTCATTATTACACTACTGATTGCTAAATAATTTTAGTACAAATAACAGCATCCTTGGCCTATTAGCCTCTCGTTGTGTTTTGTTTTCAAGCAAAGTAACCACAGCCATCAAAGAAACCAGAGCTGTGTGTGGCAGTAACCTAAAATAAAAAAAAATATGTTGATTTCATGTTGTAAAAAATGTCTCATATTTGCTTTTTTGTCAGTATTAGCCAGTTATGGCACCCTTCACCCCTCCCTCACCCCAATATACTGTGGCATTAGGAAACAGATTTCTTTTAAATTGTGGCCATGGCCAAGAAAGGTTCATGTACATGTCTATGGATGCACCATGATATCCCAGTATAAATTGGAGAGTTGAGGTAACAAAATGTTGTTTTTTGAAAAGGCTATACCTTGTCTAGGGCAATCTCAAAGCAGCGTTTTGGGTATGTTGTACATATGTCTTCATTTCTTTGCAACCACTTTTTTGCAAAGTTGAAACAGTCTTCAACTGGATTGAAGTCTGGTGAGTAGGGACTGGAATAAAAAGAAGAAAAACAGTGAAGAGAAATTTTTTAACATGGTAGATAGACAACTATATATTTTTACAACCTCAAAATTGACACCCTAGTAAAATCAACATGCTGGGATAGAAAGGTTTTTAAGGACTGACTGAAAATAAATGTCTTATACTTACGGTAGAAATATAACTATGCCACCTTTGTCACGAATAGCATTGATGATGTAATCTGAGTAGTGGATATTACAGTTATCCATGACAAGGACTGAGCAAGGTTCATGTCTAGCAGCAGATCCAATCAAGGGTAGAATAAAGTATTCCATAGCAAACTCAAATTGGTCTCTATCATACGCTCCAGTTATCACTTGAGAGGCCTTGACTCCCTCAATACTGATGGCAGCCAAAACACTATATCTGGTGCCTCTAGTAAAGTGCCCTTTTATAGATATTCTGCCCGTTCCCTGGAGGACCCTTGCATATCGGCGCTGAAAATCACATTTGAAAAGTCAGATAATATACAAATGCAGATTGCCATATTATTTCATTTGCTTTTCTTTTGCTATATTACTGACTATTAGTGTTATATTATTGCTGACTGTCATTCCATACTTTTTATCGCCCCACAGGTTTATGAAAACCACTCTAAAAGCATAAAACACTAAGTCTTAATTATTAAATATCCGTGAAACATTAGTTATACTAAATTTTACTATTTTATGCTAATTCTATTGTTTTCTATTGTTAGGCTAGCACTATTTTGAACAATTTAGCAATTAGCAGTGTTTCACGGAGATATTGTTTGCACTCTACTGCTAGTTACCAAACAATATAATTACATGTAGCATAGTACAAAATATATTGCTAATATTTCATGCTTTTACTGAATGCACTCTAAGCTAAGTGTTTGTTTTCTAGTGCATGTGAAAAAAAGTGAGGTGCAAATAAACTATGTATGTAGTGAAAGCAATGTGTAAACAAACTGTAATGACGTTATGAAACAGGGCAATAAATTCTTTGTCTTTCTATTAGTATAATTTGATTGTGTGTGGTTTAATCAGAGATGCAATCCTCAACAATTATAATGATAATTGTAATGTGTGGTGTAGTTGGTACCAATGTCTGCTGAGATCGAGGATTAGTAGGATTGTAAATGTAAGTTTATACCTGAAATGTCCTTTCGTCTTTTGCCGATTCATCAACAAACAACAATTGATGCCGGTGAAAATCGCTTATTCTTCGTCTATATTCTGCCCTCTTCACTTCGTTTCGTTCTTTTGCAATAACATTTAGCTGAAGCAAGCAAGTGAAAAGAACCAAATATTAGTAACTCACAAGGAGAAGCCTCAGCTAAAGTAGACCAAGTATCCGTTTCGAGTAGGTCACTAACCTTACGTGTGGTGTATCCCATTTTGGTCAAAAAGCGATGAATGGCCGACTGACTTATCACCTTTCCAGTGCCATAGTATATCCAATCGCAAATTTCATCTTCATAGGTTTCTGGAAAGTCGTCTATGATTCTCCTTATTAATAAGAAGTCTTGGGCTGTGAAAGAATAAATCGAGCAAACCCTCAGCACAAAATGCCTGCTATGCACAATGAAATGTATAAAAAAAGAAAAATTATTCTAGGTTTTATTAGTAGTTCGGTTGATCGGGGCATTTTAGAAATTAATTTTCATAATACAGTACTCACCGTCTAATTTTCGAGCTTTCCTGCGTCGTTTGCGATACTCGACAGTACCGGTAGTGAAAACGAAATGCTAACATTCAGCACAGTTGCGATTTCACTGCAACTTAAATAATCTTGTACCAACAAATACACAACTCTCCATCGAAGAGCGGCAGGATAACTCGCTATCATTTTGTAAAGACCCAGTCAAAAATGGTGCCATATACAACTGATTTGATTGACAGCTAAAAATCGCCAATCGCCATGCGCAACATCGAAGTTCGTGGTCGCGTAGCAATGCATACGGTGGTAAGCAAACGTCCTCAGCTTGATTTAAACAAGCATTATAGGAGTACTTTTATGAGAAAACATCGAGTTGTAGCCGATAAAGAAACTTTGAAATTATGGAATTTTACTTCCGGCTCATTAGATATTCAAGAGCCTCGTTTTGGTTTGTACAGCAATGGCTGATGAATGAGATAAGTCGGACCCGTGAGCGAAAAAACCAAGACCGTCAGAGAGCGAACTGGGACCGACTTCTGGAATCAGTCTAAAGGATCTGCATGCAATCATATTTTATGCATTCTTTACTATTTATATTTGACACTACAATTGTAGGTGTGATCTAAGTTTGCTGGAGGAATAATTATTTTTGAAAGCAAGAACATTGGTAGCCTTTGAAGCAATTTAAACCTCCATGCAAAACTAAACTGCCTAAGCAGTATCAGGGTTCCCACTCATTTTGAAAAACAAATTTCCCTGACTTTTCCATGACCAATACCCATTTTTCACTGACCACTCCTCCGCACACTTTTCTTTGGTCATTTTAATAAAATTTTACCACGAAACTATAACAAACATGGGCAAGTCTTTTTTATACTGTTTTCAGTGTCTTTCCTACACAGTCAATGTTTTTTGTTCATATCATTAGTTTCTTGTACTGTTTTCAATTTCTTTGTTAGACGATCAATGTTGTGTTGTTCCTTATCAATTTCTTTTATCTTTTCTTTTCCCTTGCAATGCATTTGACTTAACAAGAACACCTAGGTTGCTCTTCTTTTTGGCTTTTGCAGCAAGTTCATCTGCTTCTTTGACAAGGTTGTTAGCCACTGTTTCAAGCTTCTGCTTTTTCTTCTTGGCTTGACGAAGCTCTTCCTCAATCTCTTTCTTCTGAAGTGTTCTTTTTGGGTGACTTCTGCTGATTATTTCTTTTCTGACAATGAGGCATTGTATCTGGCACGAGCATGCTTGCAGGAAGTGAGCTCTTATGTGATGCTTTCTTCAATGGGACAGTCGAGACTTTTGATGCCACTATGAGCTCTACGGTAACCAACTAATGTATCTTGATGTATATTATTGCTCATGATCATGTCTTTATTGTCAGAACTGAATCCTCTTTCCATACAGGACAGACCAGGAGACAGAATGAGCAACATTTTCAACGTTAACCATGCATAGATCTTTATACTCTGTTTTGTTGTCAAAGTATTCAGCTAGAAAGACATCTAGGCCTTTGTCTGTTGGGCACCACAGAAAACCCATTTGAAGAATATAATTGTTTCAAGGGAACTTTTAGGTACCTTTCTTTCCAGAACAATACCAGATATAAATTCCCTGACTTTTCCCTGACTTTTTAGAAAAAATGAAAAATTCCCTGACCAAAATTGGAATTCCCTGACTTTTCCCTGACCTTGAAAAAATTTCAAAATTCCATGACTTTTCCCTGACCGTGGCAACCCTGAGTATTACAGTGCTAATGAATGATTCGATCGATTTGTCAACAACTGCAGTCTATTATTATATATTATATAATAATATCTTGTTTACTTATTGTCCTATGTTGTTAGTGAGAGAATTTAAATGATAAAATAATAAGTATGACTCTGAATGTAAAAAATGATTAGTTTCAACAAACAAAAAACTAATAAAATGCTGCCAAAAATTGTAAAATGGAACGCATCGAAATATTAAGTGTTATAATTAGATGTGATAAGAATAGTATGGTGGCCCATCTTTATCATAGCAATTTCAAAAAAAATTAGAAAATTAAAAAAAAAAAAGTGAAAATACCCCCAAAAATAAAAAAATACCAAAAATAAAAAATAAGAACAAAGAAACATCAAAAAAAAAATTATAATAAAAAAAACAGAACAAAATTTAAATATGGAATCAACTTTTAAAATCAACATTCAAAATTAACATCTAAAATCAAAATTCAAAATCAGCATTCAAATGAACTTTTAAAATCAACATTCAAACTTAATATCTAAAAATCAACATTCAAAATCAGAATGTAAAGAATCAACATGTAAAATCTCGATTTTCAATGTCTCGACTTGGCCCATCGTTATCATAGACCATGATGCATTGCGAGGTGCATTCTTTCTCAAACATGGCGGAGGCGAGAATCAGAAATGAGGATTGGCTTGAAGATGAAAGTCATGCAAAATATGAAGTGAGAGGAGGCTCTAGATTTTCTCCATCGGCATTACCCAGAATATGCATGTAGCCTACCAACTTTAAGCAGGAGAATTTATTTATTTATTTATTTATTTATTTACTAAACTTTCACCAATTAAAACAACAAATAAAAATAAAATAATAAATAAAAATATAAAATAAATAATGGTGAGGGACACGCAACAGAGCTGGGCTCCAATTAAAGCGTGCCCTATTAATAAAAACAATTTACATTAATTAAAATGGCATTCACAAGCCTCTAGGTAAGGATTTACAGTATGGTCAACAAGAACACGGCTAGCTTGTGAAGGCCATTTTAAACAATAATAATAATACACACACACACACAAAAAAAAACGAAATTCATAAAATATTCTACTATATATATAAAACTATGAAGGTAATATTCAGTTTCCTTTCTCCTAATCAGACAAAGATAAAAATATATATAGATATGTAAAATTTGGCAAAGTATACGTATATATATAAAAAATAAATACTGATATGTTTTTTTAACTAAGATATATATACTATTATTATTATATGATCTCTTAACTGATTAAAGTCTAAATCTACTCAGTAACAGCAAGCATTAGTCGTTAAAATGTTACGAGAAGAGCAGCATTTAAGACAGATGGATTTCCAAGTGTTAAAAGTGTTAATATCAAAGGCAGTCTTAAGAGCATTAGTATAATAAGCAATTAACTGTGTTTTAAATTGCTTAAGAGAGTTACAAGAGCAAAGAGAGACAGGAAGATTATTCCAAAGCTTAGGTAAACGGTTAAAATAACTAGTTTGAAAAAGTTTAGTTCGGCACTTAGGAATCAGTAGGTCAAAAGAAGAACTGTTACGAGTAGAACGACACAAAACCCTAGACTGTACAAACTCGTGAATAGGAAAATCGAAGTGACCTAAGCAACATTTATAATAGAAAATAAGATCCATAATTTCATGCCAATAAGTAATCGGCAGTAAATTTAACTTTACTAAACGATCATTGTAACTTGTGGTGTCACTCCACTTAAGATTTAAAATAAACTTAGTTGCCCTCCTCTGGACACTTTCTATCCTAGAAATATTTCCTATGGACTGAGGAGCCCACAACTCACTTGCATAATCTAAATGTGATCTTACATAAGCTAAGTATAACGATCTTCGAATAGTGGGATCAAAGCTGCTCGGACTATGTCTACGTAAGAAACCCAACATACGATAACATTTAGAGATGACGTTATTAATATGAGCATCCCATTTCAAATCATGTGATATTAAAATTCCTAAGTCTTTCTGAGATTCTGTATGAGCTAATGAATCAGATCCTATTTTATATATATATTCAATAGGGTTCTTTTTACGCGTAACAGTCAATACTTCACATTTAGAAGAATTGAAGCACAGTTTCCAGTCTTGACTCCAACTACTTAAGTTATCCAGATCATCTTGTAAAGAAATGCAGTCGTCAGTGCTGGTTATTATTTTACAACACTTTGAGTCGTCAGCAAATAGAACTAAGGTGTTATCAACATATGAAGGCAGATCGTTTACGTAGAGAAGGAACAGAAGCGGTCCCAATATGCTGCCCTGGGGTACTCCTGATAGCACTGGAAGGCTGCTGGAAGTAATTCCTTGCACAATGCAACGTTGGCTTCGATCCTTCAAGTAGCTTTCAAACCAGTGCAGAATCGAGTCAGAGATACCATAGTGACAAAGTTTGAACAGTAGTCTATTGTGGGAGACACTGTCAAATGCTTTAGCCAGGTCTAGATAGATAATGTCTGTTTGCATACCTTTATCCAAATTTTGTCCTACATTGTGATAGAATGATAGCAGCTGTGTGACCGTTGAACGTCCTTTAAGAAACCCATGTTGACAGTCAGTGAATGAATCTATTAGGTGGGCTTTCACACAGTTGAATATAGAGCGTTCAAGAACTTTAGAAATCACACAAAGTAGTGAGATTGGTCGATATTTAGATACATCTTCCCTTTTTCCTTTCTTGTACACTGGAACAACAAGCAACATTTTCCATTCTCTAGGTACAACACCAAGAGAAAGGGACAAGTTGAACAGTCCACATAATGAAGGCGTTAGCTCTTCTGAACACTCCTTAATAACGAATGACGGCAGTTTATCTGGTCCAGGAGCCTTATGAGGATTAACCAGTTTTAGCGCTTCTAGTACCTCTGTCTCAGTGAGGATGATACTGTCCAACAAAGGGATGTTGACAGCACTTGGAATTCGCAACGAAGATGGTAGTTCGTCATCATCTTTAGTAAAAGTGGAAAAGAAAAAGTTGTTGAACGCTTCAGCCTTGTCGACTTCGGATGTGAAAGAACTTTTATTATAAGTGACTCTTGCTGGAATAGAGTCAGTCTTCGTCTTGCAGCGAAAGTACGACCAGAAACGCTTAGGATTATCCTTGATAGATTCACCCAACGCCTTTGTATATTCCTTGAATTTCATATCTATCAGGTGTTTTAACTCTCTACGAAGCTGTTTAAACTTATCCCACATTGTGGAGCTATTTGATCTTTTTGCAGCCCGACGAGCCGTTTCTTTCCTTTTGAGGAGGTGAATAACGTCTCCATCAAACCAAGGAGGAGTTTCAGATGATCTTGCCTTAACTTTAGGTACATGGGCATCAATAATTTTAGTGAGTTCAGTTTTCCAAGTATTCCAGGCCTCATCCACGTTTGGGATATTAGAACTCTCCAATAATGTAATAGACTGACGAATGGCATCTTTTAGCCGGGATATATTACAGGCTTTGAAATTGTAAACATAGCGTGTTTTCTTTCTCATTCGACGATTCCATACAATCACGTCAAATTCCAGGAGGTGATGATCTGTAGAGATTCCAACGCTGTCAGGTGAAAGTGATTCAATATTCGTTAAGCGTTCAGGTTCATTAGATATTATGAGATCCAAGATGTTGCTTTTGTTATTCGAGAAATGTGTTGGAAGACAATTAACTTGGAAGAATGAATATTCCTTTAAACTTTCACAAAATGCAAATTCGTCGGATGTAACTGAGTTGGTGAATCCACAATTAGCAGTCCATTCAATGTTTGGAAAGTTGAAGTCACCTAAAATAATAGAATGACTTCTTGAGATCTTGGTTGAATTTAACAAGAACTTGGAAAAACTTTGAATAAACTCACAACTGCTGTCAGGCGGTCTGTAGAACACACTTAATAAAATCTTGGAAGTTCCCTTCAAGTTAATTTCTATGCATAGCATTTCTAGTTTTGTCTCCAAATCATGTCTTCTTGCCAGTGGAAGATTATTTCTCACGGCTAGCAGCACACCTCCTCCAACTCTTACCGTTCTGTCTCGTCTGAATATGGTATAACCTCTATCCAGAATTTCACTGTCCATGATTGAGTCGTCGTATGCACTTCGGCATAAAGTACATCGTCTATGACACGGATCTAGAACAAGTTTGACGAGCTATTCAGACAGAGCTCGATGGTCTTGGTAAGCTACTAGGTTATCGGAGAATGCAGAGAAAAGTTCGAGAAAATCATGGACTAGCTGTTCCGCGTGGACTAGTTTACGATGTCATGACTGATATCAACCCCGAAGGCCTTCAAGAAAGAGATTGTGTTGGCAAAGGTAGAAACAAAAGGAGAGGAAAAACTGGAATATTCACTTCCTTGGTAATGTCTTTTTTTTGTATCCTATCTACCTTTATACGCCATTTTCAGGGACCGTGGAGCACATTGAAAAGTGGGGGAAGGGGTGGGGCTGGCATTAAAATGTGGGGGGAGGCTGAAACCTCTGTAATCATTAAATATTCTTTGTATTTCTCAAGAACCCCCCCCCCCCCGGCTCCTCGGTCCCTGATTTTACTACGTTGTGCCATCTTCATCTTGTTTATTTGAGCTTGATCTCTAATGAGCTTCCCTGTACTTTTTATATCCTTTTTATATCCGACCTCTTTAAGCAAATTGTATTCATCACTGTTACTGTGCATCGTGGTGAAGTTCAAAGGTGTGTTAACTGAGGCATTTTTTATATGCTATCTTAATTTTAGTAATTTGTCTTTCAGTGTGTACCAAAAAGTATCCAGTTCCTCACCAGTGAAACCAGATAATCTGCCATCTGTGTCAATAGAAACACTATTCAAGTCTAAGAAAATATAAATTATGTAATATATATGTCAATCTTTTCCATCAAGTATAACCAAGCGGTTGGAGAGGACAGTTCTCAAATGGAATGCACCATTTCTGAGGACTAATTCAAAACAGTTTCCAGAACTGGGGCATTCCATTTGAGAACTGGCCTCTCCAACCACTTGGTCGTACTTGATGGAGAGCGGCATTAGTGATACATAAGAACAATAAGTACAAGTTCATATTGATCAAATTTATACACTTAAAATATACAATCAAACTTTTTATTCTAATCATGTTCTGAATTTAAGTTTGATCATACATATTTTGAAGTGTATATATGATATCGATCAGTTAATATAATGTTAATAATGTTCAGATAATTTTAGCACTTCTATATAAACACCAAATGTTTTTCAAAATGTTAAAAAAATGAAAAATGCTACCTAATAAACAGACACAAGGTACAAAAAGTAGGCCACAGTAAAACAAAAAGAAACAAGACAATTAGTAATATCTATGTTGCATGCACTTTACAGTAACTGAATTCAAATTTGAATTCATGCATCTAGTCAATAATAGAGTGCACATGCCTAGGAATATTGCATAATAAACTTTTATGGTATTTAATTCATTTTTAAAAGCATTGGTTGGTCTATTGCCTGCACATTATTTTATACATGAAGGTAACCCTACTACATAGGGGCACCCTCCCTAGGTGGTAAGGTGCCCCTTCTACTTTGTTTTGCAGTTCGTTTCACATGCAAGGGAGGGTGCCCCTAGGTGGTAGGGTGCCCCTTCTCCTTTGTTTTACGCACTTTGTTTATGGGCAACCTCCCTCGCATGTGAAACGAACTGCGTAAAACAAAGGAGCAGGGGCACCCTACCACCTAGGGTAACCCTACTACATAGGGGCACCCTCTCTCATGTGAACAGGCCCTAACATCAAAAAAAAATGATTGCCTAGTGTCTAAGATAACTAGCATTGTTCTCTGCATTGTCCGATAACCTAGTAGCTTACCAGGACCATCGATCTCTAACTTAACTGCTCGTTGAACCTCTTCCAGATCAGTGTCGTAGTTCACATACTTTATGCCAAAGTGGCGCATTCTCCTGCTTAAAGTTGGTAAACTCCAAGCATATTGTGGATAATCCCGACGGAGAAAATCCAGAGCCTCCTCCCGCTTCATGTTTTTTAATACGTACTTTCGAATATCCGAAGCTAACTGTTCATCATCAACCCAATCTCCGTTCCTTATCCTCGCCTCCGCCATGTTTGAGAGTGAATGCACCTCGCAATGCATAATGGTCTATGATAACGATGGGCCAAGTCACGACATTGAAAATCCAGATTTCACATGTTGTTTTACATGTTGATTTTACATGTTGATTTAATTTTATATGTTGATTTCACGTTTTTTTACATGTTGATTTTATATGTTGATTTTACGTGTTGTTTTACATGTTGATTTCACATGTTGATTTTTCATTTTCATTTTTTGTTTCCTTTTTTTTTCTGTTTGTTTGTTTTTTGGTATTGGGGGGGGGGGGTATTTTCTTCATTTTTTTTTATATTCTCTAATTTTCTTTTGAAATTGCTATGATAACGATGGGCCACCATAGAATAGTGATGAATAACAACTCACACTATGTGTCATTTCTTTTTCAGATGCAGAATGTCACTCCCAAGGTATTAAAAGTCCAGTGGGAGGGGAGCCTAACATTCAGGTAAGTATTGACAGTAACGATCTGCAGCTGTCTGGCATCAATTTTGATAGCGCATCCACTTGCCAGATGTACAAAGGGTAGTACTTTGCTAATGGTGAGTTTAGTATTGTTGCCTGCAAAAATTTATTCAAAATTACTCCAAAGCACAAACGTAGATTTCTCACATTCCATACTTGTAACAGAGTTGATGGAAAAGAAAGTACAACCAGAAGAAATGGTGGAAGTGGTCAACAATGCATGTGAGCTCTTGGATTCCTTTGAGTCAGATTTACCTTGGGAAGACAAACTTGACATCATGATCCAAGGAAGTGCTGGCCTTTCTTACTTACATAGCAAAAAAATAACCCACATGGATTTCAAGTTGGCAAATATATTTCGAGGATGAGAAGAGAAATTACATTGTTAAAGTTGGTGACTTTGGTCAGGCAGCATTTGATCACAATAAATTTTCCCTCACCCAATGAACCAGCAGCCAAGACTGCAAATGAAAGTGAGGGCTCAAGAGCACTTGTAGATACTGCACCATTTACAGCCCTAGAGCTATTTGAAGTAGGTGCACAGAGAAGAGAAGAGAAGCACAGTTCGAAAGAAATGATTTCCGTAAACGGAAATTGGGTTGGAAATTCAATACTATTAATTTTCCATCAAATTTACGGCGACGGAAATGGATTTATGCGAAACCCAGTTCATCACCGTGTTTCCGTTATACGTTTACAGTAATTAGCATCGTATACGTACTGATAAGTGTTTCTGCTGCATTTAACCCTTTACCTTTACCTTTTACCATAATAACCACATGTTAAGTCTCAAATTAGTGTATTTCTTATATATATTTACTGAATTGAATACTTGTATTACTCAAAGACACTCGAGATTTTTTATATGAGTACATTATATATTGTGGCCCCAAATATAGACAACAGGCAGTCTTTAGCTTCCTTTGCCCTCCTGATTCAGGAAAGTACCAGAGTCTAGAGTTTGCGACAGACCCGTCTTTCCAAAATTCAGATGGATTGCTCGCAGTAAACAAATGTAGTTAATTTGTGCATTTATTATAACGGTGGTTTTGGCTCAATGAGATTTATTCGTCGTCTCAAGACTAGTACTTTTAATTTACAGCTTTGTAGTCAAACTGATCTATGCTAGTAGATAGCCTTATTTATAGGAGTTCATTAGCATAACCCACTCAACTGCTTGTAGTGAGTTTTGCTGAAGTCTCATCTTGACCTGAATAAGGCCTATTGACTTCAAAAAAACTCTTTGTAAAAAGGATTAACTTAACAAAGCGTCGATGACAGTTGCTTGTACCTTTAAGTCAAAACAAACTGAAGCTTAATCAAGATCAAGTATATTTTTCTCAAAGTCTGTTGGTAAACAAACCAATAGATGATGCACACTTGAAATGTCAGGCAGAAAGTCTGCTACTGTGCCTGCGTCGTTACTGCATCCAAAACCAGCTGAAGTACAAAGTTCAATTCTAGTCCTAAGCCTTTAAAGTTCCGATCGATTCAGTACTGACCTATTGACACAAAGGTGTTGTACTAGGTCAACAGCTCAGTTCCTATTGTTCTTAGAATTATTACGTTCTCAAGGATAGATCATTGTCATGGAAACCAGAATTAAAAATCCATTCTTTTCTTAGCCTTTTCTCACATTGAGAAGCATCAAAAACTTTTCAATTGTGCCATCTTGGGTTTCTTTGTTTCTTTGTTCAGCTACATTTCAAAATAAGTCTGTCGTTTTTCATCAACGTTGCGCTGCCAGCTTTT
The DNA here is from genome assembly GCA_029948255.1 of Telmatactis stephensoni. Taxonomy (NCBI): domain Eukaryota; kingdom Metazoa; phylum Cnidaria; class Anthozoa; order Actiniaria; family Isophelliidae; genus Telmatactis; species Telmatactis stephensoni. Next base: position 138,386 of record JALIZF010001516.1, read on the forward strand.
TCCTTAAGTTTCTTCGACACAGTGACAGTTTTTCCTTTCATCATGCATGTTTTCTAACAGCGTCCATGATATTCAGGTTCTTTTAAAGTAATTACTGATATAATAATACTATAGCCTGTGATCAAGGGTCTCGCGGGAGGGGAAGGGAGGGGGAGAGCCTGTAATAAGCATAATAAGCTTGTTTGTTGGACAATTCGCTCTCTGCAGGATTTGTCGGAAAACTGTAATAATATTTACTTCCCAAGTTACTCGTCATTTTCTCCCTCCTTTCACCCTCCTTCCCCCTCCCAAGAGTCTTTCAACTAGGGTATCTCTCTATTGAAAGAATTGCCATCAAGCTTGCCAAAAGAGCGGGAAATTCAGTTGCTTCTGTTGCTTCGAATAGAACGACACCAGCAAAGTTGACTTGTGTTGAAAGCCAGGCTTTCTTCTGAAGCTTATGCGCTAGCTTACTTGAAAGTCCGTTGAAGGGAAATTATTTTGAACATGAAGTTTAAATTTTGAGTGTTATTATAACTAAAAAGATTTATACATCAATTCCTGTTGTTAACTTTGAAATATTATGCTTTATTAAGCACTTGTTTACTCACACTTGTTACCCATTTACAGTTGTTAAAAATATGATCGGAGCTATTTTCGTAGTGATGATGGGCGTGAAATCTTGAAAAAAAAGTCCTGGATATAAGGCGCATTTTCAAGTCTCTAAAAAATGTTGTACTTCACAAGGTAATTAATTTAATCTTTTATACATTTAGATGCAATTCACCAATACTGGAAATCATTGAGTGACGACCGTACAAAATGTAAAAATCAGAAATTTGAACAGCACAGAACTTACCTCCATCTACAGCAGAGAAAAAAAAATACTATTGTGTATATCCAAAGGAAACAGAGCCCGGAGTTTAAGTGCGGTTCTGTCATTTATGATACAACGGAAACGTGAGTTTAAGGTACGTTTCTGTCGATGTATAACCACGAATCCGTAACGGAAACACTACCCTTTTCTCGTGTTTCCGGCATGTTTCAGTTGACGGAAATCAAGGATTACTGCAGTCCAATACTATGAAATGATAACTGACCAATTGTTCCAGCATTAAAAAATAAATACCTTCAACAGGCATTGCTGAAACTAGCAGCAACAGATGTTGCATTAGCTATGTACACATGAAATCCATTCTCCATAGTTATAGGCACTATAAATGGAACATGCATCATCATTGACACCAATTGTATTGACAATCACCTTGGCAGTAATGGAAATGCCTTTGTAAAGCTTGTATGTTGTATAAAAGAGGACACTGAGTTGAAAGTAGAGGGTGCCCAGGTGATATTGGAATGGCTACAAAGACTCCTGGCAATACTTGAGGAAGCATCCGCACCAAAGGAGGCCAATGTAATGTCTGCCTGCGCACAGTCTGAATTTAGATGATCATGTCAAACCAAGTAAACACCTCAAAGGAAGACTGATTGCATTGACTTGATTGACATGTCAGATACAGACGATCAAGAAATGCTTGACATTATTAACGAGATGGATGCAGAGTTACCAAAAGAAGATGCTAGCAATACATCTAATGACAATGAAGACTAAGAGCTTTCCAACGTAAGCACGTGCAGTTGGAAAGCGCATTCATTACGGTCCGCAACAATGTTAAGTTGATGTTTTGGCTGACTTAGTTCACATAATGTGTTATTAGTAGTTAATTTGCTTATGAAAGGACTTGATCTAGTATATAAGTAATGGGAATAATTCCAGTATTCCTCTCGCTTGTTGGACAGCCAGCTTGTGGTAACCAAACTTAGTTTTTAATGGAAGAGACTGTTCCTCTTATGGCTTCCAGGTAGTCAGCATCTCCTGCCGCTGAGACTTCAGAAATGTTTGCGGAGTTCAAAAGTTTCTTGTCGTCAGAATTGAACCATTTTAAAGACGAGTTAAAGGCAAAGCGATGACTCTATCAATAATGCCGTTAAAAAGATGAGGGTCGAGCAGTCTACTCGACATTCTTTCAAGTCCAAAGGAAATGAAGAGCAGTTTCGACACCAAGAAAAACTTGCCAATCATGTGGACAACGCTTTGGATGCCCTACAGTCGGGAAAACTTGTAGAAGCCCAAGAAGCTCTTGAGGAAGGTAAGGAGTTAATTGCTTTTAGAATGAAGCACATTATTCTTGCCGATTTGCATGGTTGGGACTTTGTTAATGAATATAAGATGGACCCCATTGCCGAAGATGATTCAGATGAGAAAAGAATTCGTAAAGTTCTCAAATCTGTAGAGACTCAAAGAGAGAAGAGAAAAGCAGAAAAAGTCAAAAAGACTAATAAATTCAAATTTGAATCAAGTAATAGACGCCCTTTTTCTTCCACAAGGTTCTCTAATGATCCTTCTGTTATTTATTCTTTGAGCGCCTGTTACATCTGCGGAAAGCCTGGACACTTTTGGAGAACGTGTTTGTACCAGGGTTCCAGAAACCAGCGAACTAACCCAAACACTGGATATGTTCAACGCCAACTCGTCCAGCTTCAACCACAGTCCACTATCATCCCTGCCACTGCAGTTCAACCCAAGTGAAATTTGTCATGGTTCTTCAGATTGGGACGAAACGTATTCTGGTCTTTCTTGTGCAGAGTTTCCATTTACTGGCCATTCAGGTGTATCCAATTTATTTGAGTACTTTGACTTTAAATATGCTGATGTAATTCAATCTGACGTGCCCGTAGATCATTCCGTTCAAGGGCGTATTGCTCGTAACAAGGAGTGGTGGTTCAAGAACTTGCAGTTATCTATCTGCTTTAGTGATTGGAGTTTTGCATAACAGTTATTGTATTCCATTTGTAGCCTTGCCGCCTCGTTGTTTTCTCAAGAATAATCAGAGTGCTTTAGTCCAATCTGATTTTGTAGTTGCAATAGAAGAATTATTGTTCAATAGATGTATCAGAGGTTTCTTCGCCTCCTTATTGTTGTAATCCACTATCCGTAGTGGTAGGGCGCAAGCTACGCTTAGTTTTAGATCTCAGTAGATCAGTTAATGCATATGTTAAGCCATTTAAGTTTAAATATGAAGGTTTACCAACTTTGTCTGTTATGTTTAGGCAAAATTTTTGGTTCTTTACATTTGATATTGAGTCCGTTTACCATCACTTGGATATTAATGAGAATTTTTGGAAATTTTTAGGTTTTTCTTGGTCTTTTTAAGGAGTGGAAAGATATTTCGTCTTCCGAGTCTTGCCTTTTGGTTTGTCATCAGCTTGTTACCTGTTTAGCAGGATGTTTCGACCTTTTGTAGCCCGGTGGAGATCACTGGGTATATTTGCTATTTTGTATATTGATGACAGTTTTTTGCTTGCAGAACCCTCGGCGACGCGAAACGTGGGAACCCCGACAGCTAGGTTGGGGAGTGGTTGGGTGTAGTGATCGATACTATTTGTATGCATTTCATTGTGCCGGAGAAAAAGATTGTTAAGCTGAAGTCTATTTTGACTCGGCTAGTGAAAGATTTTCCTAACCTACGTGTTAGGGACGTTGCCAGCGTGTCTGGTTTTGTAATTTCCCTTGGGGTTGCTTTAGGCCCTGTTGCTCAATTGTTTACTAGACAAATGTATTTTTTCATTCAGACGAGGCAGTTATGGAACGATGTACTTGTTGCCAGTGAAGGCGTTTTAGAAGAATTAAAATTCTGGTTGAATCACGTCGAGGCCTTTAATGGCCATCAATAGACCTTTGTCGTCTAGCGCAATTTTACATTGCGATGCCAGTGGTTTTGGTTATGGAGCGCACGTTTCTTTTGGAAACGATCGGAAGTTTTGTTCCGGTTTGCACGCTGGGGCCAGTCCTTACCGGAATTCGGCCACTTACGGAGCGCGCGGCATCATGGGTAACTCTGAGGGGAATCCAAGATGGCGGATGCTCTCTTCAGAGAAAATCCTCCTTCTGTGTCTTTAAGACCTACTTTACTCAGAAAGAAGCATAAATATTTTGAGCAGACTAACGACCCACAGCAATTAGGCTATATTTCTCGTTTTTTGGGGGAGATCGATGCGTGTATTGATGTCTTTGAAGAGAAATATTCACGAGAAAAACTTCAAAATGTGCAGAAACTGCTTGAAAGCCATCCGATGGTGGAAAGGACTCTTATGAAACTGCACTCTAAAATTCTGCGAAAGCTACATAAAGTGCCAAATATGTGCAATCCATGGAGAGGGGAAGTAGAGATGGATATTCCCATTGAAATTTTGGCATTATTAACAACGACATTGTCAATAAAGTTGGTTATGGGCACACACAAAAGGAAACTAAAGCAGTAGTGGAAATCAAGATCACCGAAGTCAACAAAGCTGCATATATTTTTGACAAGATGAACCTAGATGGCCTCCAAATTGCAAAGAATGAGCTACTGAAGAAGATGTTCGGAGATGATGAAAGGTGCGAAGTGATAGCAACGGAAGAGAAACCAATGACCTGGAGATATCTAAAAAACAGAGAGGTACTTTTCATCACTTTTTCATATCGATACTGGAACAAAGAGAATATACCTCAACATTAGTGTGATTTCAATAAATGTGGGCAACTAATTGACTGACAAAGCCAGTCTAACAATTATTTTCATTTCGATTCCTTATATAATGTACCCAGGTTTATTGAAATCACTCTAAATTGGGCTATTGCATTTTTATATCCGCACTCCCCTTGTTAAGGACATGTTTTCCAAAATAATCCCTACTCCCTTGGATTTTCCATTTATTTTGATGAATTTTAAACCCTACTCCCCAGGATTTTTCAGTGGATTTTCAATGGAAGTTGAGTCCAGAGGGGTTTTTATACCCTTTCTCCCTTGGAATTCATGTGTCCTCAACAGGGGGAGTGTAGATAAAAAATGCAATAGCCCAACTTACTTTTTACATCTATCTAGGTTCATCTTGTCAAAAATATATTTATAGCTTTGTTGTTTTATTTACTGCAGCGATTTTTACAGCTGCTTTAGTTTCCAATTGCCCATAGCCAACTTTGTTGCATAAAATTGTTAGTAATGCCAAAAATTTCAGAAATTCCCCTTTTTGTGGTTGCCGGCTTAGTAGCCAGGCAACCACTATGCCATCGACTGTGATAGTCCGTAAATTCCGAAATCCGAAGCGATTACGAAGTGAGGACTGAGTATACAAAATCATTCCGAGATTTAGTCGAACTTTTGTATTCAATTTTCACCTTTAAAACACGATTTTTAAAATTAGATGTCTGTATTTTACAATATGTACATGATAAAACTTCATTTAACACTACTCTTTGACTAAAAAACTACAAAGTTTTATTGATTAATATGGCTGCTATACTTGTCTACGAACAAACCACGAACACAACCAGTCCGGTTCATATCCAGCTTTGATGATATGACTGGCGTGACAAAATGGTGTGTGTAAATAAGATCAAGTTGTCTCTACAATTTCCCTTATTTCTTTGAAATGGCAATGCACAAGACAGTGATGATTTCGTTCGGGAGCCAACCCAAAAGTGAAGGGGCCAAGACTTGTTTATATTTGGACGGCCGAACTATTTGCAAGTCAAGAATTGTGGCTTGTAAATCTCGAGTGCTTGGTCATCTCTTTGGTTGGCTAAAATCAATTCATTTAGGATTCTTGGACAATCGCTATCGTAAAGATAAAGTTTTGGAGCAGCTTAAGAATTTTTGGGTAGGTTTTAACGATATTTTCGATTGTTGCAAGAGTCATGAGTTGCCGTGACAGACTGACGGCCAAAGGTCGTGAATTCAAAGTTAGCCATAAATTTCAATGAACTTGCTTAAACTATTCGACAAATTTAACAATTGTATACATATTTTCCGGAGACCGTAGCTCTGTAGAGGTAAAAATTACAGCTGTATTGAAATGGTAAAAGGTCTTATCGTACTTTCGCAGCCATTTTTAGTCTCGTCACGCCAGGCGAATCCTCACCTGGCGTGACGAGACTAAAAAACGGCTGCGAAGGAGACTAGTCTTATCGGTTCTTTATTTCAAATAACTGGCAACCACATGTCCTCTTAGAGGACTATTTTTGTAGATTGCACATGTTTGGCACTGCTAATGTAGCTTTCGCAGAGTTTTGGAGTGTTATCATCACTCAGTTTTCAAGCAGTTTCTGTATATTTTGAATTTTTCTTGTGAATATTTCTCTTGTGCACTAGTCAGATGTTTCCACCAAGGAGGACTGATTATATACAGGTATTACTGGTAATACTACATTTTCAAGTTACATGCATGTGTATTTGACATTAACAATTTGAAACTGTAGTTTTATCATTATAGAGTTAAACCTGTATGTGTAACATATTGCTGACAATTTAAAGAAATAGAAGTTTGACATTTGTCACATAAATGTCATACAAGTTTAATACCATTATCTTTTGGTATTTTTAACATTGCAAAATTGTCATGAATTATCAAAAAAATTGTTTTGATACAATGCATGAAATTGACACAGCATGAAAGTTTTTATTTGGTTGCTATTAACTTGAGATTATCACATTGAATAAATGTAAAATTAAGGAAAACATGTATATAGCCAATTGCCCTATTTCACTATGACGTCACAGTTCAGTGTTTACAAAATGCACAGAATTATTGTCTGGTACAAATGCTATTTCCACAAATGGTGATTATGGTGATTATGCACCTGATGGGAGTAATCACTTATCTTTGTTCTATAAAACACATTTTCTTGGTATTTTTACTGAGTTGTCCCCTCTCACAACGATGATTCTTAACATTGAAACAATAGATTATATTGGTGTGATGTCATAGTGAAGATAGTGATAGGCAATGTGCATGAATGTCATTGTCCATAACACAGCATGATGGGAGACTGAGTATTAAATACAAAAACTGACAAGTACAAGACAATATGGAATGGCTTCGTAAGGAAAACAGTATCTGGAGGGTATGCTCACACTTGAATGCACAAACAACGTAAGGACAGAAAAAAAGGTGTAGACCCAACAACTCAAGTCGAAGGTGAACTAAACTGGGCTTTCAAGATATCAAACCAACAACTACATGAAATTACTAGATCACAACCTATCTAAACATTTTGCCACATACAGTTTCTAAAGTACCTAGCATATGTTTGCCATATGGGAAACAATGCACTGTAGAAGCAGGTGCTGTTTGACAAATGATCTACAAATATAATATGGCAAAAAATTGAAGACATCCTGGGGGGATCAACAACAAGCAAGAAGGATGATGATGGACAAAAAGAAGCAACTCCAATAACTAGCTTGCCTTATGGATGTTCTGGTGCCAAAAGGGTAACTATGATGATGATGATGATGATGATGATGATGGGCCTATACTTTGATTTTAAAAGAATTTCTGACATTTGGCAACATTTAAAGCTTTTTTGTGGGGAAAAAACCTTGCATTTTCTGTAAAGAAAACACATCAACAGATTCTGGAATTGATTCAGTGGACCTAAAATGAACAACAGGGCTTAGTGTCCCATCTTGCTTGCTCATGCACATTGCCTATTGGAATCTCATATTTATACTTGATATTTATATTTATCTTTGTATGGGAATGACCATGTGAATTATGCTTATTTGCAATAAGACACAGGGATGGCGAAGCTGGAGGGGGGGGGGGCTGAGGCCCATTTTTCTACAAAAAAAAATTCATGGAGGAAAAGATTAAACATTCATAGAGAGAAGAATTTTAGTCCCCCATTCCCCACTTTAAAAAATTCATAGAGGGAAGGATTTTAGCCTTCTACTTTAAAAACTGCTTTGCCATCCCTGAGACATAATGACAAAGACTAAACCAATGCAAATAGAACTAGTGCTATGCCCCACATTATTAAAGGAGGCAATTATTTAATAATAAATTCTTCTTTTTATCAGACTGAATTAATTTGATTAATGAAAAAGCTGGAATTCATGTGTGTTGAAGTTCCCCTTTCACATATAAAGAGTGTACCTTCTATCTTCCCATACCTTGAAGTGTTCCATTCTGATAGACTACAAGTCATGTACTTTGATTCAGGTAATGGTATACAAAGAATAGTAAGGTAAACCTTCCTGACAGAGGAGTGCATATTTCATTATTGAATAGTAATCTCCATGAAAACTGAAGTGTTCCATTTAACCACTGCTTGGACAGCTCAGTGGCAAATTTCAGTGTGTGACGTCAGGGGCTCAACTCCCAGATGGACTGGTCAACATTCATAGGGTTAATTACTGCATGTGGGACCCCATTAAAAAAATAGCCAAATGTGGTACTTTTAATTTTTTATTAAAAAAGACAAAATTATTTTATTTTAACATTTTGAGTCTACTCAAAGCAAGGCCACACCAGTAGTTATTTATGACCAATCAAAATATTTGAAACTTATATAACTATCACAAATTTGTAGGATTGATATTTATGAGTAAAATTCAAAGTTACAATAAAGTTAAAATAGCCAATGCTTACATTGCAACAGATAAATATTATAATGATTTTCCATGGACTGTGACAGAATAGCCAATAAACACAGAAAACATACACTATAAAGTAAATGAGTGTACTGCAAAAGGATGGAAGAAATATTAAGGATTAAAAGATCTTCACAATGCTCTCTAAAAAAACTTAGTTTGAAAATAAAAAAATATGGGTGATAGGGGATTTAATGATACCTCTGCTCTAGCTCTCACATAATCCTGCTTGTATAAAAACAAACACTATTTCTTTAAGAAATAGACAAAGATCATTTGATGTTTATCTTTCTACGAAAGGTCAACTCAACTGCATGAAACGAATGCTCCTCTAGCAATGAAATATTAAGAAAGCAACTCAATACCTGTATAATAGCTGAATATCTCAATACTTTAAAAAGAAACAGCAATTATATATAACAATAAGAAACTGCTATGATCTCTCAAACGCTGTAATTTATCTATTTGCAAGCTTCGTCATGACACTGGAATGGCTCGGGCAATTTCGCGCGCTTTCTTTGTTTTCCAGCTGATTTGACAATATGACAACAGAAAAACTATCCAAAATCATAAAAGGTACGATATCGAGAGAAAAATGTGAATTAGAAGTCTATTGGACGTTAAAGGATGTTGACATTTACATTCTTTCACTTTCGCTGACAACAAATTCCTCTTCAAGGTCTTTGTAAGATTCTGAAAACAATAAAAATCATATCTTATCAGTCTGCCGAATTCAAACAGATCCACACGGATCCAAACGGTCATTCAAATGCCCCAAGAAAGTGCTTGGTTCAAAAAATTCGTAAATCGGCCACGATGTTTTGTGATGGCTAGTTGAAATCTACAATGATGTTAAAGTAATCGTATCGTTTCGGATTTGTTCATTTTGATTCAGTAGCCAAATAAATCTAAATCACACAAAGACCAATTTTCTTACCTTTTCCGATGACAATAAGGCTGTAAAACGTCCAAAAAATGCTTTTTTTCCGTGCGAAAACTCCACAACTCCTGAACTTTGCACTTCCACAGAACGTATCAATCGTCAAAGCTACCATAATCGCCAATCTGCAGTTTCAGTCGTAGTTTGATCGGCTTTTACGATCGTTTTATTCGGGGTACTTTCGGGTAACGCAAGGCTACGCTTTCTCTCATCGTGCTTTTCGCGCCTAAATTCCGCCATCTTGTGACAGAAATTGGTGTCCGTTTTTCGTGAACCGCGCGCCCCAGCGTGTTGTGGAACGAATGTGATCGTGTTAAGAGTTCTTCTTATCACGAGTTAAAGGCCACTGCTTTTGCTTTGCAAAGTTTTTCAGGTTTGGTGGTTGGTCACAAGATCAAGATCTTTTCAGATAACCAAAATGTGGTGCGTATAATTCATTGTGGAAGTCCCATAGCAGAATTGCTAAGATCGCGTTAAGAGTTCTTCTTATCGCGAGTTAAAGGCCATTGGTTTTGCTTTGCAAAGTTTTTCAGGTTTGGTGGTTGGTCACAAGATCAAGATATTTTCAGATAACCAAAATGTGGTGCGTATAATTCATTGTGGAAGTCCCATAGCAGAATTGCAGGAAGTTGCGTTAGAAATCTTCAGTTTTTGTTTGACTAATAGCGTTTCTTTTCAGGCTCAGTGGATTCCCAGAGCAGAGAACGAGTTGGCGGATTATTTAAGTCGTCTGGTGGATTCGGATGACTGGATGTTAAGTCCCGAGCTTTTTAAGTTGATCTCGAGCGTGTGGGGTCCTTTCGACGTGGACAGAATGGCGTGCCATTCTAATAGTCAATTGCCGAGGTTTAACTCGAAGTTCTGGTGTCCAGGCACGGAAGCCGTGGATTGTTTCACTCAGGACTGGGGAGGAGATTGTAACAATTTTGTGTGTCCGTCCCCTTATTTAATTAATGCGGTTCTCTTCCACATGATGTCGTCTCGCGCCAAGGGCGTGGTCGTGATCCCAGAGTGGAAGTCTGCCGCATTTTGTCCTTTGTTATGTGGGTTTGATCGTTCACGTTGTTTTTCAGACTTTGTTCGCGAATGGTTGTATTTACCCAAGTTGAAGGACACGTTTCATCCAGGGAGAGGATCTTCTCTCGCGTATGCCAACAAGACGTCTGTGATTTCAGGAAGCCCGAAGTTCAACGTGGTAGCTTTGAGGGTGGATTTTTCCACTGCACGATAATCTACTTGATTTGTAGTTGAACGTGTTTTGTACTATTTGTTGTCTTTCACAGACGTGCTGAAATCTGGAGTGTGGTCCAAGAGAGCCGATTTGAAAAGTGCCAAATTAAATCATCTAGCCGAGTCCCTGCCGCGTTTTGTTCTCGGTTCCAGAGCCACGTCAACGAACGTTAAGTATAAAAATGCCTGGCTAAGTTGGAAAAAATGGGAGAAAACGAATGTGGGTTGTAATGAGTTTCCCGTGTCTCCTTTTTTGCTGTGTTTGTACATACGCGATAAGGTCGAGTGTTGTAAGACGGCTGCCCCAATCGAGGCTGCCATTTATGGGGTTCGTTGGGCTCACCAGATCGCGGGAGTTCCTTCCCCTACGGACCACATCATGGTGAAACAAGTGCTGGAGGCATCGAAGAGAATTCTAGGGAAACCAGTGGAGGGCAAACAGCCGCTCGATATAGACGTTATGCCTCATGCGTGTCTGAGTGATCTTCGTACATGTTTTGTCTTTGTTATAGCTTTTGCAGGTTTGATGCGCTGCGACGAAATCATCGTCACCCGTCAACACGTGACTCTCTTTCCAGATCACATGACGATCTTTTGTCCCAAGCGCAAAAATGATCAGCGTTCTCGAGGTCACACTGTGTATTTTGCCCAATCTGGTAAAATGACTTGTCCCGTCAGCATAACAGAGAAGTTGATGTCTAAATTGTCTAGTAATCCCGATCAGCATTTAGTTTGCAGGTTATCTTCTAGTGGGGGTGGTCTAGTGCACCCTATTAGTTATTCCCGTGTGCGAGAGATTTTTCGTGATACTGTACGTGTTTTTGTTAACGATGCTACAAAGTATGGTACCCATAGCTTGAAGAAAGGTGGAGCGACTGTTTCGAGTGCCGCCGGGGTGTCTGGGAAAGCTCTAGATAAGCATGCTGGTTGGAAATGTGCTAGTTCGAAAGAAAGTTATATTCAATATTCTACTGAAGAGAAGTGTCTCGAGCTCTGAATTTGTGACGTAACCAATTTGATGTTGTGCTTGAGTTTTAGGTTGGCAGTGTCGGCCACTTTTTCGGTTCTCGTCTTTGTTATCTTGGTGTGGTCTTGCTGTCCACCAAGCACCCAGCACAGTCACACTCCAATAGTGTCGAGTAATGACTTGTTTGCGCGTAGCGCGCGTGTGTAGGTTAGGAATGAACAACAAATGTCCCATTCAAATGAACAGCCAATGGTTGACATCGGAAATAATATGGAAGCAGAGCAACCAAAATAAGAGGTCAGAGACACATCTGGTGAAACAGGTGAAAACCAAATTCCAGTGATATCAGGACATGCAATCCTTAAAGACGCGAACGGAGATGATCTATATAGATTGCCAATAGAACTGCCAGACGTATGTGATGAAGATGTGCTTTTATGGAAGGGCCACTTAACCAAATTTGGATTAACCTCTTTAAAGGAATACCAGATGCAGGCCATTCAAGGCATCCAACATGGAAATGATGTCAAAAAACTAGAAGTGGCAAAAGTCTGTGCTTCCAACCGCCTTCCCTATTTGACAAGCAAAAGTATGTTGTGGATGTAAGTCCCACAGTGTCACTGTTCAATTCACAACTTGACATCATATGTAACAAACATCGAGCACAATGTTGTTTACCAACTCTCCAGCACTGACATCAAACTTTTTTTTTTGTATATTATTTTATTGTAATTATATTGAGTGCAAATATAAGTCAAAAAGTTTTGATCCGATGACTTACGTTCAACAACGTGGTGGTCTGTAAAATGTTGCGACCAATCATTAACTTTATTTATAAATATTTTTTTAATAAACAACTCGCATGGCCCTCGGCAAAGGTGACTTGGACAAATGTTCAATTATACTACCTCAGTCTACATTTGTATCATTCATGTTTAATAACTTCAAGACATCAATGACATTTAATGTACAAACAACTCAAAGTACTATGGTACCTTGGTACTGTGGTACGTGGTACTGTGGTACTTGATACTTGATACTGTGGTACTGTGGTACTTGGTACTGTGGTACCTTGGTACTGTGGTACTTGGTACTGTGGTACTATCGTACATCAGAGTACTTGTTTTCCAGAAAGTGCTTGACAGTATTGATAAACAAGGGTCTCAAAATATTTGTAAAACTTTGCAAAATTCTGGCAGCTTTGTCAGACTGACAAGACTCGATCTCCACACAGCTGTGATTTCGGTCACGTTTTGGTCATGTCACGAAATGCAGTCACGTTTTAAATTCATATGCTGTTTTTGTGGTAAAAAAACACATGGTCAAAATTTGTTATGGACTCACTCGGCTACGCCTCGTGAATCCATAACATTTTGACCATGTGTGACGTAATATCGTGGTAAATAAGAGTACACACCACGGCTGTCCATCGTAAATTTGTTAAATATACCAATTTCAAATTTCTCTTTCACTATTTCTTCTTTTGTGGAATTTCCACCATCATTTAGTAGCAATACAATTAGCATAAGCAGTCATGGATGTCATCAACCGACGAAGCTGTCATTTCAACTTGCAATCTGGCTTCATTTATTGAAGTTTATGAAGAAGATTATAAAACAAAGATCAAGTGGCACTCTGATCAGCATGCCTTGAAATGTTTTCTTGAAGAAAACTTAAAATTATCGGTTATTTGGAGTTTTGTGCTCAGCAATGGCGGCTACCATTAATTTAAAAGTTCTGTGGTCTTGATAAATTTTTATCCAAAGACTAAAACTGTGTTCATCCAAGGAGCAAAATCCGACAGCATTAAGAAGCGATTCATCGAGCCATTCCTCGCCGCGTATCCCGGTAATCAGCCCTTGAATTGTGAACACGACTGCATCCAAAGACGTGATAACATGGCAGAGATTCAATTTTTGAACGTACTTAAAATTACGGACTTTGAAGTTGTGGATTTGCAGAGAGAACTGGAAAGAAGAGGCTTAGATAAATCTGGAGTGAAAGGTGTAGTAGTTGAGCGCCTACAGAAGGCATTAAACGCCCTAACAAATGGTAGAGATGTTTCAGTAGATAAAATGAATGAGCCATCAATGGCAGATGAAAGCAGGTTTCACGAAGTATCAACACCTACTGCTGACTGTTTCTGCTCAATCTGCTCCTCACTAGCAAAAGATGTTGAAGGGCTTCGTAAAGAAATTATGAATCTTAAAGCTACGTTTGAGCAAAACTTTCAAATTCAAGCTTTGAAAGATCAATCTCTTCATTATGCTAATGAGGTGAAATTGCTCAAAGAAGAGAATAGAAGTCTCATTAATGCGCTCAAAGTGATTGCAAAGAACATTCCTTCTACTGCCTCTTATCTAAATCTATTATCAGTAGACAATGAAAGTGGAAACAATGAGATGCCAAACATTGACAAGTCAAGCGAGAATCAGTCAGTTGGCAACAAAGGACCAAATAATAATAATAGTAGTCAACCAAATGACAACGGAAATCAGTCTACCGGAGCAGGAACGTCAAAAAAGATTTACTACGCCAAGATTATTTGCTGATGACACAAGCCTTACGGCCGTCAGAACCTCTCTCACTGAAATCGAAGTGGGACTGAACTACAATCTGGATAATGTAAGAAAATGGCTGGCAGCAAGCAAACTCAGCCTAAACATAGCAAAAACAGAATATACCTTGATTGCATCAAGAAATAAGATTAATAGTTTGGCAATCAAACCAAATGTTATAATAGGAAATAATCACATCAAGAAAGTTCATGAGTGCAAAACTCTTGGTGTTCATATTGATGAATCTCTGACTTGGCAATCACATATCAACAAGATTTCATCAGGTATTAGTGCACTGAAAAGGCTTAGAGATTATGTTAATAGAGACACTCTTGTCTCGGTATACAATGCATTAGTTCAGCCCCACTTTGATTACTGTTGCGAGGTCTGGGACTCTTTGGGAACTGGTCTATCTCTATGTCTACAAAAGTTGCAAAATAGGTGCACTACGGTCATAATGCGTTATAAGAATGAGTCTTGTGAATAGGAGAAAGCATTGAATGCCCTCGGTTGGGTCACACTAGCCAAACGCAGGGCTCAAATTAAAGCTACATTTATGTTTAAAGTTCTTCACGGCTTGGCTCCAGATTGTCTGCTATTTTCAAGGAATCGAATGCAACCACTTGTACTTACAGTCTACAAAATACATCAAAAACGGTTGCTCTTCCTCTTCAAAAGACAGACTTCTTGAAGAAAAGCATTAGCTATAGTGGTGCCAAGCTGTGGAACTCTCTACCTAATGAATTAAGAAATTGCGATTCACTATGCTCTTTCACCAACAAACTAGCCAGTGCCACATGGCCCTAAACTAAATCAATATTAATATCTAGTTATATAGTTATGTATTTTTAGAAAATTTCATAGTTTGAATTAATCTAGCATATTTATTAGAATTAATATTATTGTATATTTAACATTTTTACGATTTAGACGCCCCTATTGGAAATCACTATATATATATTTATGTTGAATAGGTGAGCATCTTTAAATAAAGTTGATCTCGTCTCAAATACAATGGTTACCTGATGGATGTATACCGAACTGATGGCATTGGAATGTAAGTACTCCAGTGATACCGCCGAAATTCCAATAACATGTCCAATTAACTTAATCATCAGTTGCAGCATATTAAACTAATCATAACTGCATCATTTCAAGGACATGTTTTGTGACCTGCGAAGAATTAAGGTCAGCCAAAGGGTTCCTCATGGCTCTTAACAGGACGTTCACCGCTAAGGGGGAATCATGTGGCAGTCGGTCACAGATTCTCAACTTAGAGAGCTAGTTATGAAAGAGCTGGATAATTTTTGGGGTCCCAGAGGGTTGGCCAAGAAAAAGAAGGCAGCGCTACCAGTTGGACAGCAACCATCTTGGAGGACTACAAACGACCCATCAAGAGACGTTTACATCCTAAATCAAAACACTGTGAACCTGTGGTATCTTGGTTCCTGATACTATGGTACCTTGATCCAGTTGGTACTGTGGTACCTTGGTACTGTGGTACCTTGGTACTGTGGTACCTTGGTACTGTGGTACTGTGGTACCTTGGTATTATGGTACTTGGTACTGTGGTGCTGCGGTACTGTGGTACTGTGGTACCTTGGTACTGTGGTACTGTCGTACTGTGGTACCTTGGTACTGTGGTACCTTGGTACCTTGGTACTGTGGTACCTTGGTACTATGGCAATGTGGTACCTTGGTTCTGTGGTAATGATAATAATGAATTATCCACTGTACCAGCCAAAACACCAAGGACAACCAGGATTTATAGCAAGCAGTCTAAATCCTCTTCAGATAATTTGCAGCTTAAAAGGAATAAGAAAACTCTTGCTGCTCTTCGACCAATACATTGTAGTGCAGCTGTAAAACAGCATGACAACAAGCCAGTACTAGATGGTATATGGCCAGCTCTCGTTGCTAGCACTACTAAACAAGAACTTACATCATATATAAGCCACTCAAAAGCCTGTACATCTTTGATTTTGCCAGCAATTGTCAAAAAAAACATCAAGGATTATGAAACCAGTGAGACTAATTCAATCAGAAGCGTTCTCATATTGTACGATGGGGGTGTTCTTAGCAAAAGGAAGTATACTACAATGAGAAACGGCACTGACAAAGTCAAAGATACTGACACTGACACTAATAATAAATCTAAACTCAACACAGAGTTCATGAAACAATGTCATATTCCCAAACCATTACCATACAAGAAACTAATGAAGATTATAAACAGTATTGATATTGGGAATGTTTTAGATTTAGAACCTTTTTTGCAGCAAGACATTCTGTCCCCCCTGTTAATGGAGTTTACTGGCCACTCAAGCCATTTCTTTTGCGACTCACAGATATGTACTTGACTGCTCACAAGAAAAATCTCTTTCATTCAGCCATTTCAAAATGGAATTCTCTAGAAACTTGTGTTAGAAACCATGGATCAATACAATAGTTTAGAGAATATATTAACACACTCTTCCTCTCTAAAAGGTATAATGAAATTTTTGATGCATCTCTGAGTCCTTATGCTTCCATTTTGCATAAAGTCTGTTTGCCCTGTGTTATGATTTGAAGCAGCCGGTCTTTCTCAAGGGAACAGTTAATAGAAGTAACATTAAATGGAATGTCAAGACATACAATGTCCAAAGAAAATTAAAAAGTGACAAGCACAGCGAATCTGCTGAACAAGGGGAGATTTGGGATTTGCGTGCTTTAGATATTACAAACATTGTGCATGATGAGTATACAATTGTGTTTGTGGACTTCTGTCATGATGTTGAATTGATGTGCACAGCTTTGGCCAAATATGTTGGTGATGAAAACGTGAAGCCTTTTTTATGGGAAAGGGATGAGTCTGACAGAAAAAAAAAGGAGTGAGATACAGACTTTCGAAATTAAGAATTTTGGTGGCATCACATGAGGTTTGAACCCACAGTCCACATGTCCAAAACATAAAGGGCTCACTCCAGCGTATTTCAAAGATTTATTTCTACCTCGAAGGACGACTCATAATTTATGTGACCAAGAAAACAACCTTTTCATTCCTAAACCACAATTATTTAAAACGTCCATTCAGCTACAGTGGTGCTAAATTGTGGAATGACTTACCCCAGGAAATAAGAAACTCTGGTTCATTAACTAGTTTTAAATATTGTATTGGTTCCCACACGGCAATCATGGAAAACAGTAACTATCATTTTAATGTATTTTAATTTTTGATATTGACTGATGATTTATTCCATGTTTAAATAAAGTTTGTATGTATGTATGTATGTATGTATGTAATACAAATTGGTTGTATGCGAAACCTAAGTGTGCTCATCCAAGAGTTTGGTATAGCTGCTCATGATTGTAGTAAAGCAGATGGGTTTCTATTTGTCAGTGAAAGAAAAAAATGATCAACAACTTGCTTTTTGGACATTGAATTGTTTCATGGAGGAAGATAAAAAAATCAAGAGTGAACTTCTCCAACCATGGAGATGGCTGTACTCAATACATACTGAGTGTTGTCCACGCCAAGAAGCAGTCACTATATTTGGCGAGGAAGACATTGAAATAAACTGTATGGACGAATGCTGCACCAGCTGTGACAAAAACCAACCAGGCTTCAATGTCAAGAATCTATTGCCCCTCTTGACACAAGCAATAACAGACCTCAGCCAAGTACCACCTTTGGATCAGTAGCAAAAA
Organism: Telmatactis stephensoni; assembly: GCA_029948255.1. NCBI lineage: Eukaryota > Metazoa > Cnidaria > Anthozoa > Actiniaria > Isophelliidae > Telmatactis > Telmatactis stephensoni. The sequence goes on from JALIZF010001516.1 coordinate 156,224, forward strand.
ATACACACATTAACTGCACCACTGCATGGTGGTCACAACTCCTGAGACAAGCGGTAAGTCTGGGCTATGTTGAAATTGATTTTAATGTAACAAGGGGATCATCATTTACAACTGTATGGAGAAAATACTTAGTTTCAACAAATGGCAGAAGGTTCATGGAAACTCCTGTCAATGTATGTATACTTGACCCAATAGATAAAATTACTACAAGCACAAAAAGAAATAGAGCTGGACGAGGACATCACTATCTGCCAAAAATAAAGGAAAGCCTTGCCAGCTCAAAAACCTGGACCAAGCTCAGCACACACAAGCAATATGAGTACCCTGGTTGTGAAAGTGTTGGACTCTCCTATACTGATGACTTTAAAAAATTAGAGTTCTCATCCGAAAGTCAACAGCATTTTATGTGGAAAGACAACCAGTTAACAAAACGTAACACTAAAATGAAGAAACACAAAGTAACCATTGATGGGGTCAAGACAGTGGTAAATATCAGGAGAGCACCTTGTGTTCTTGTCCAGAGTGTAATTATATAGTTTCCAACAGACAAAAAATGAACAGATGTGGTCAACACAAACAGAAATATCCGCTTAAGTCCACAGGCTTTTGCATGGCACAAATGCTGTATATTTGGTCTGAGGATGATGATGGAAGGTGGGTTCGAGCAGTCCCAGGAACCAATCACAACCACTCAAGACCAGCTGCACATAATATGTCTAGCAAGGTAAAAGAGGACATCCACAGAATAATGTCAGACGATAGTTCTAGAACAACAAAAGATTTGACGAAGGGTCTAGGCATGGGTTACATCCCAGGTGAAGGCCGTGCTGCAGCATCTAATCGAGACAGGACAAAAATGCAAAGAAAAGATGCCCTCAATAAACACAAAGATGTAAGATGTAATCAAGTTACTGCACAAGTAAATGAAATGGTTGGTAAATAAATGGAGGGATGTGAATATATTTTTACACAAGAAAGAAAATTTGCTTTCTTTGAACCACTCATTGAGACTACATCTGCACCAGGGACTGACGTGGAATCAGTGATTACAGGTATATAGTATGTATAATGTATAATGATTACATGAATCATTAACTGAATCAGCAATTGAGGTCGTGCCCCAACCCAACAAAAACAACGCCACAGATAGGCTACAGAGTCAACCAACTGTGCTCCCAATGGGCCACCTTGAAGATGAAGCAACAGTCTTGTTACCATTAGCAACATTTAAAAATGAAGCTGAACCCCATATCGAGATTACATCTGCATCAGTGATTGAGTTTGAGTCAGTGATTTCATCTGTAATTGAATTGTGTCTCAACCCAACGAAAACAATGCAATAGATAGGCTACAAACTCAATCAGGTGTGCTCCCAACTGGCCACTTTGATGCTACAACAATGGTTCCATCACCAACAACAGTTAGCCATGAAGCCAAACCACATATCAACTGAGGTAAAACCTTGGATGCAATAAAAGTAGCAGAGATCGTTCAACAAAGTATTTGTAAAAATGTATTTATATATTTCAGATTTCTGCATACAAATACGTGGAGAAAGCAGTCAGGAAGAAAGATTACGCTCATTCTTACATGATGTGTCCATACCCAGATTGCAATGAATTGTCGAATTCAATTCCTATTTTTGTCGACCATAATATGGCATTTTAATTCAAATGTCGAATTTAATGTCACTGAATTTAATTTCAAACCTCTCGTCCCCACAAATAGTCCCACTCGGCCCTTTTCCCTAATATGGCAGCCAACAACATGGTTTCTGAGAGATATGAACACAATTTTTTTTTAATTTCTATTCAGTTGTTTTTATGGCCATGGTGGATTCAAACTACAGATTTGTTTGGGGTTCATGTGGATTTCCCAGCAATTCACATGATGCCATTATATTTAATTCCACAAACTTATGGGAATCTCTTGAAAATGGATTGTTGCCAAATATTGCAAAAACAATAGGTGAAGTTAACATACCTCCATTAATTGTTGGAGACTCTGCATTTTCCCTTCAAGCATAGCTAATGAAACCATACACTAATTCCACCCTAAATCCACAGCAAACATACTTTAATTATCGACTCAGTAGAGCTCGTATGGTGACTGAAGGGGCATATGGCTAACTGAAGGGAAGATGGCGAATACACCTTCGAAAACATGAAAGTAGCAAAGAGCATGTAAAGATTGTCACCTTGGCATGCATGGTCCTTCACAATATTTGTATTAGCCAAGATGACTCTCTTCAAAGAAAGCTGGATTTAATAGTTGATAAAAGAGCGAAACAAGTACAAGGCAAGATTCCAATGTTTAGATTGTGGTGGCTTTCTTCTTTGTGAATCTTGTTGTCTCAGCATTCACAGAACTGAGAATATTCTCCATTGCCCAGAAACATGGAAGGTGAATCTTGAGTTTGTCAATTATGAAATACAAATGCAGCTAAATTATATAGCTTTATCGACATGATGATATATATATTTGATTACATATTCTTTGTGAAAAGAGAGTTTATATAAATGATGATGATGTGCTATTTTTATCTCTTTATGTAGTTATTACGGTGAGCACAAACGACCCCAAAATTACTGGGGTTAATTTCATATTTTTACTCTAACCTTCGTATCTTTAACAGTTTTTCATCAATTGGGACGAAATTTTCAGGTTTTATTTTGTCATGCAAATAGTCACCATTGTGGTCATTATGACGTCAGAGCAAATTGTTACATTTCATGAGAAATCCTATGCTTTTCAACTTTATAAAAACATATACCAGTCCCAACTGAACAGCCTGAACAACATACCACGTTCAGCAAATATAATCTATACCCTATTTTCAGAGGTTAAAAATATTTTTTAAATGTTTTCTTTAAATATCAAAAAGAAGTAGCCACATGCAATTTTATATCGCTATTTTCTTCTTTGAATTCTTTGACTCTTCAGAGTCTAGGCCAAGTAATTAATTCTGAATACATCTTAGGCTGTGAAGCCGCAAATTCAATCACCGGGGCTCCAGCACACTCACCTTTCATTTCCCCCAAGACATTTTGGGTTTTGGTGCTGTAGTGAAAGTGGTCTTTGGGATAATTGGATGTGTCATACAAGTCCTCTTTCGTTTGAAGGTTGTGATCCATGTCTTTGGTCTCAATGTCCAACATAACGAATTGGTATCAGTATAATAAGGCAGCACTGGTCGCCATAGTCCTGCTTGAGTACCTCATGAAAGAATTCATACATCAAAAACTTCGACAAATCCAGCACAGAAAATCCAATGTACACCAGATTATTCAACAAAAGATGGGCTTTGTTGAGGTAAATTGCCACCAACTGGGTAGGGAAAGAGGGCATGCCAGTAAACCCCTAGCTTTTCCATTGCTTGTGCAAGGCAGCATGCACATATTTCTATTGGTCAAAATCCATAATGTTGAAATGTGGGTGTTCTTGATTGACAAGATGATGGACAAGATGGCAAAACCAAAAAAACGGACAAACCTTTCTAGTGACTCAAAGTGCTGAGGATTATAACGCATCGCCTAAGTCAAACTCCAACTTTGTCTAACATTCAATGTTGAATCCCAACAACCCCTATTTTTTTTAGCCCTTATAAGCTGGTCATGATAACGATAAAAATACAGTATTGAACTCTGGATGAATTTGTTTGGTTTGACAAAGTCACCAAAAAAATAAACAAAAAGGGAAATTTGACAGACTCAGATCAAAGTGGGAGTAACAGAAAAACCAGGGATTTACAGCACCTTTTTTTGAATTGTCTTTGTAACTTTCGAATCCATGACTGTTGAATCTTTGTTGGTGTTTTCGGGTCGAAGAGCCTTAGCCCTTCTTGGGGGACAGCTTGATCTAAAATATTTTCAGGTTCCATATCGCTGAGCATGCTGGGTTTTTTGGGGGCAATCAACTGAGGTCAATTTCAAAATAATGATGCATGAGCCTGGTACCTAATTTCTAATAAAACATAGCAGCCACTTGAGGGGATGTGCAAAGGGAAATTCATGTCAACAACACTCATGCTATGACTGACATCTCGTGTGTATTTAGAGAAATAGAACAATATTCAGAAAATACTTTGAGTGCAAATTTGGGATGTCAACAAGAATGTTATATATATTTTCGCGCATTTGATCATATCCACATGGAAAATGCGCGTTATAAGTAATAAATATTATTATTATTATTATTATAAACTTAAGCTTCATGCAGTATATCCAATGCTTGAGCGAAAGATCAAGTGCATTTATAAAGCAATTTTGCAAAGAATGACACCTAGAATGAGCAAGATCCACCCATGGTTGGTTGTTTGTAAATTCAACTTGTGCTTCAAACTATTTGATGTTCTCATTCATAAAGTTCTTGGAGTGGCAATCTATGGCCTGGAAGTAACAGAGAAGGGTTCATTGTCTGTGATTTCATTTCATGGCAAAATAAGACTTGAACGGCTATTTGAAAAGTTTGTTGACAAACAGGATGACAATGTCAGTCTCCTGTCCAAACACATTTACCAGATGGGAAAAGTTTCTGCTATCACTAGGGAGCATAAAAAGTGTTGTTTTTTTTTCTTCCTTTATGACAGAAGAAAATAAGACTGTGAAACTAAATTATGGTTTCTGCAACAAGAAAGGAATGCCACAGCATGTGTAAGAATTATTAGGTAAGTGAACAAATAGAAGTTTTGAACAATGTAGTGCTTTTAACTACTATAAAGCAGTCGTTCAGACATCTTTCTTTCAAAGACAATGGAAAATCACTCTATTTTGTGAAACATTTAGTAATTTGTACAGTATTCCAAGTTTATATATTGTTTGTGCACAGCTAATGTGGATTGATATAAAGTGAACTGAAAAACTAACTAGTGGAGATATTCACCCTCTTCCTGGGACAGTTCATGGTGTTTCAAGTGGCGACACAGGTAATCAACCCGCCAATGGCGAAGTAACTCGTGGATTTTAGTTAAATAATGAGTTTTTTATTTGAAGGCAAAAATATAAATCAATTAATTCAATATGTATTTTTCTAAATGATAAATCATTGCTCTCACAAATCTAAAAATTAAGATTGGGCCCATCTGTAAAGAATTTTGAAAGAGTCATTTGGATAATATTATTAATAATATCAGCTAATGTAGTTTCTTTAGTGAAAAAATAATTGACTTGAGTATGAAAGAACAAAAAAAGATAATAAAGCAAAGGAAAAAGAAAAAAAAAAGAAAAAAAAAGAAACCGGTCTGCCCGTGATTCGAACAGGGTACCTCTGGGCTCGCAGCCAGCAACAAACCACTTGAGCCACTGAGCAATTTAACGCTTGGGAAGGTTATATTTTTATACATATTGTAAATTTATGGCTGTACGCTTAGCAAAGCTATTGAACATGTACAAATTATGAAAGAAGTTTCTCTATGAACCAAATATCACTATGAATAAAATAAATTACTCCATAAAAGTACTCATAATAGCCACCAAACTTAAACTCAAATACGCTTTTTTGATGCCGTTTCGGCCAGCCGAGCCATAGCGATTCCACGGCCATGCAGTTTCTCCAGTTTTAGCAGCCGTCAGTTCGTACTCAAATATGATTTAGTTTGCTTTTTATTTCAACATTTACTCTCGTGCTGATAGAGTACAAACACTAAATGCTTGGATGACTCGTTGATATTGGACTTGCGACGATTTTTTTTGTTTGAAGACAGCGACTACAAAGTCCATTGTTTTCACATCCGAGTATATATCGAACAGCTCGATCAACTTGGAGATGCGATGAAAATTATTCCAAGCTGCAGAGGGAACTGAGAGTAGTTCAATACAGAATGTGGCAATGAATAAGAAACTATTTATTCAAATCTATTGGCAATTTCGCCTAACATCCGACACATACAATCGATCTTCGCGGAATGCAGACCCGTGTACATGTAACTTACATGTAGAGCACGAGGTAAAAACTTGTATTACCTAGCTTAGATTGTGTGCCTAAAAATTGTTGCTTGTACACAAATCTAAAACAGTTTATACATTACGTTCAAAGCTCTGGTTGCCGAAAATTATTATAGAGTATGAGGGGGAACACCGTACGGCCTACGATACGATACGGTTACAGCAGGAATTTCTAATGTTTTTATAGAAACTATGATACTGGTACAGTTACGATACGGTACGGTAAGTTTCCCACTCATACGAAAACGACTCTAACGCAAGTTAGCACCGTATCGTATTATCACGAATAGAAAGGAAGTAAAGTTTGACAGACCGGAAGTTTACAGGAAAGTGAGTGAGTGAGTGACACAATAGCTTACTACTTTATGTATGGCACCATTCTAGTTAGACAATAGATTGAATAGTTGTTGTCATACACGAAGTAGTAACCTGACTGATTTGCATATTCGACCCCTCACAATAACTCGTGGATTAACCAATGTCCAGTTTGTTCGAAAACTGTGGCGTCAAATCATAGAGCAATATGCTGTGATTCGTGCACCTGTGCTGGTACCACATCAAATGCGGCAATGTGAAACCATGTGTTTACAAACTGCTCCAAGTGATGGATAACTTTGACTGGACTTGTCCTCCTCGCAACTTATCCGAAACTCAGGATATGAACAATGATTATAGTACTTTTACAAGAACGCAAGCCGATTTACATGCAAGAGATAAACACAAAGTGAAATGTATGTTAGCTAATGCTCGCTCCTTAAGAAACAAGTTACTGGAATTTTCAGGCTGTTGTTTATGCTGGAAGTTTGGACATCGTGGCGGTTAAAGAGACTTGGCTGGATAATTCAATATTGGACCATGAACTACTCCCAACTGGTTACACGATCTACAGGAAAGACAGAGCTGGTCACATGGGAGGAGCCAATCTGAGAAAGTATCAAGACATGTAGAAGATATGACCTCGAAACAAACTGTGAACTGCTTTGGAATGAGATGTACACTACTCTTGGTCAACAGTTACTTTTTGGAATATATTACCGTCTGCCCAATACAAGCACAGAATACCTTCAGCTGCTGATTGATTGGCTGAACAAAGTTGAAACTCTCTGTAACTTTGACAAAATCTTTCTTCTTAGCGACTTCAATACCCAATTTCGATTGGATAAATCAAGTCCCACTGTCAAATGAGCATCTTTATATCAAGATCTACAAAATGCTGAACAGCTCCTTAACTCAGGTGAATGAACACGTCCTTCCTGCTTCATTGACTCGCAAATTCATCTAGAAAAGGTGGGCTCAAAAGAAGTAGGTACAAAGTGGACCAATATTGCCAGTACTCTCGACACTCGTGTGTTCTTTAAAGAGACCCCCAGGGATCAACAATGGGTGAGAGAGATTCACTAGACTTCTGGGTGACTTTAAAGTAAAGATAAGAAATGAGGAATCCCCTGAGCTGAATGAAAAAGAGCTGATTACTCATGCCCAGGCCTTTAGGCCGGCACGAGTCTAGGTTTAGGTTTTCTATCAATCTATCGTCGTAGTCGAGAATGTGCCATGAAAACGAGGCCACCACATGGCCACTGCACACTAGCGACTTGCTTGCTCAAAGGTTCGATGCTTTGTTGTTGTGCTTTGGATTCCGCCTTTGGAACACGATTATGGTGAATTTCTTTCCCGCTGGGACGCTCAAAATACATACAAGTGCACACGCTGTTCACGGTAGAACCATACTAAAAGATGTCGAGCGTCAGTTTCGGAACGGGTCGTTCCGCGAACTCAAAAGCCAAAAGAATTCAAAAGATACTCAAACGAACTCTAATGAAACTCAAATGAACTCAAATGTACTAAAATGTAACTCAGAGGACTTAGAGGAACAACGAAATACTAACTTTCTAGTAAGCAGGTACTTCATTGACAACTACTCTCACGATGAGAGAGAGAAAAAACAACATGGACACCATATTGGAATCCTTCAAGATAACATTTAAAGGGTTTCGAGAATCAAGAAGGCCTTGGACTTACATTTCTGGCATCCAGGATAGTTTTTTATTTTGTTGTACATTTTTGTTTTGCAATTTTGAGTGGTTCTTAAACAGTTTATCGTTTATTCAACTGTCAGTAGCAAGCCTGTTGATCGCTGTCTTGTGCATGGTTCTCCTTTGCAACATTTCGTAATGTCAACAAAATCTTTGCTAAATTCTTAGAAAATGAATTGCTGATTTATTCGAAAAAGCTGTACTGCTATCTGTTTATGTTCATCCCAATAAAGAGTCACATTTATAGAGGAATGCAGGTCTCGTTTCCAATATATTTTGGCTCAAGCAGCTTCAAGCGACAGCTTGTCTGGCTCTTTATTTGAGATATCAAAGAAAATAGGCCGAGGTCAAACAGGTCATCCAAACAGGACGGTGTGCTTTCGTGACTGCAACGTCATGCAATACAGTCATTCGTCAACGTGAATCACTGTTACCCTAGCAGCTATAAAATTACTTAATAAATATCAGACATAATAGTTGTATAGAGAACCGTAAGACAAATGCTGTCAAAGGCAGCTCGTATATCTAAATTTTAAAAATGCCTTTTTAGCCGATATTTGGCTCGCTTTCAATTTCATTTTGGTTAAAACTCAAAATTTCAACCTTGAGGATGTTGTCACCATGGGACACCATCACAACATCCGCTCTATGGGGGACTGCATGCATGGGCATGAGTGAACGACTAAGAGTCGTCTAGTTATAGAAGAAATTAAAGAAATCATGGAATCCAATAAACAGACTTAGTCTTCATCAACAGATGAAAAGAATGAAAGAGCAAAAGCAATCACAATGAGACAAAGCAATGAAAACTTGGGATAAACACAGAAAAGGGCAAGAAAGCAAATCAGATGAAAGTGATTCTGATAAGTCTGATGTCTCTGATGTTGAACCAAAAAGGAAGACAAGAAAAGGGGGGCATCTGAAGCACTTGAATACATGCAAAGGAGATACACTGGTGAATATGAATTGCGACAACAGGAGCTAGATATTAAAAAAACAGGTTGAGATGGAGCATAAAAGAGTAGAGATGGAATTGAAAAGCAAGAGCAAAAGCAAGACCTCGTGGTCAAACAACAAAGACAGATGGCTGCTCAACAACAACAACATCAAATACAACAACAAATGGAAATGCAGGGTCAAATCACTTTATTGGCAAAATTATCGAAGTGACTATCTTCACACATACTTGTTTTAAATGCATACTTCTTCAATATTTTAAACTTATATACACATATAGACCAACCCCATATTTGGTGTTCTAACTATTTAGCTAGCTAGCTAATTTTTTTCCAGTTGTTACATTATTTTTCACATTCTGATTTTCATATTTTGAGTTGTGTGTTTAAGTGCTACAAGTGGGGCATGTCTTTCCTGGTACTTGTTTAAGGGTTATTACTGGTATAGAATTTCAACAGTATATAATGCACTAAATAATGCACTAAATGCACCAGTGCCAAACAGTGTCACAGAGCTAAGATCCTTCCTGGGTATGCTACTTAAGCAATAGAAGATAGATTTCTATGACTCTACCAGTGAAATAGAGCACGCGTGATGTTGGGAGAAACACGAGAAAAGTTTGAAATCACGAGCCGTAGGTGAGTGATTTTCAAACTTTTTCAAGTGTTTCTCCCAACATCACAAGTAATATAATGAAACAATGACTTGGAAATAGACAAAAAGGCCAAATATAACTTACAGGTCTTCAAGATTTGGAAATGTTTTCTTGCTTTCAACAAATCAAGCAGCATTCTCTATGGTAAATTGAAAGCTGTGTTTTCGGTTGGAAAAAGCTGAAGTTTGAAAGAGGCTTACAGGATAAGGATTTTGCTGATGAACAAGAAGCTGTTGATTTGAATTATTTGTTGGCTGTTCACCGATAGCTTGTGTCAAAACATCTCTACACTGGCGTAGTTGGTTCATACAAAGGATGATTGAACAACAGAGATTGAACAAGTTGTCTCGTGGCGACAGTCAGTTTTGGAAATCTTCCGCCTCTCTTTGTAAGTAAGAAACAAAACTTTGTTCAATGAAAAATAACTCTTATTTATCGAAACTAATCTAATTGTTACATTTTTGGAGAACATCCAGATTACTTCAAGAGATTCTCAAAACTACATAGTTTGAAAGGAAATGCCATTCTCTAAAATTTGGTGCAATTTTTATCTCGATCCGACATTTCGTTGTTGAGGGATTTTTGTTTCACGATGAAGTCATAAAAGTGACGTCACTAATAATCATTAAAAGCCATTAGAAGCCATTGGAAATGGCAAGTGATGATGCAACGAACATGTATTACTATTATGAAGTGTTTCTACATAACTAAGTTAAAACTTTTGGTCATCGAGCTTTATTAGGGATATTTCAAATTATCGGTGACGTCATTATGATGTTAGAGGATTTTGCTATATATTCTTATTAATGTTTTATCTTCCAAAAATCAAAAATCTAAAAACATACGATTTTGAGGACATCGAAGCTCTTTCACTATGCAAAGTATAAGAACAACCGAACTTCAAACAAAAAAGGAATACAGATCAATTATACTTCATTGTCTGCTGAATGAAGGCTCTTGCAAGGAGTCACCTATGGTGGCCAAGGTTGGAATCTGCTGTTGAAGAAATGGTACGTAAATGCCAAGCATGTCAATCCGTTCCCAAGAGCCTGTAACTGCTCCACTTATTCCTTGGAAATGGCCAACCAGAGTCTGGCAAAGAATACATGTTGATTATGCTGAATTTGAAGGAGTCCATTAGTTGGTTGTAGGAGATGCTCACTCAAAGTGGCCTGAAGTTTTTGCAACAAGCTAAACAACTGCTGCAAAAACTATTGAGCTGCTGAGTGAACTGTTTGCAGCCTATGCCCTGCCTGAGGAAGTGGTGTCCAACAACGGCCCTCAATTCAGCCTCCCATCTTCGTAAAACTGCAGTTATTGCCAAATTGTTTTAATAAATAACTGAGGCATGAAATCTGTGGTCATTTAATAATAATATGTATGCATGTAACATCCAGTCATGGCAGCGGCAGTGTAGTGGTGACTAAATTTTGCCATTTTCATTCACAGTCTACTTTGATGTCTTTCTTTTAGTTAATTCTGTTGTTTTTGGGGTATGGAAATTCCTTGTGAAAGGAATTTGTTACATGATCTAACAGATGCTAATAACGCTGTGGTTCCTAAATTAGTGGAGCAAGGATCATTGACCTTCCAAATTAAGGATCAGAATGGCTTTTCATTATGGTCTGAAGCAGTCAAGATTCGTTATTGGGTTGATTTTGGTAATCGTGAAAGTTTTAAAGTTGAACGGTTGAAAAAGACTGACTCAGAGGGCAATATCATTGAGATTGTGATTCATTTATGTCAATGTAATGGCAAGAAGTCTAATCCTCGTTTATTCACAATTTGTGTTGATATTCTAAAAATACCGTACTCTGTGGAAAGAGTATGGCACTAGAACACCCTAACATTCTACGCCACATTGGTATTGATTTCTCACGTTCCATACTTGTAACAGAGTTGATGGAAAAGAAAGTACAACAACCAGATGGATTGGTGGAAATGGTTCACAATGCACGTGAGCTCTTGGATTCCTTTGAGTCAGATTTACCTTGGGAAGACAGACTTGGCATCATGATCCAAGGAAGTGCAGGCCTTTCCTACTTACATAGCAAAAAATAACCCACATGGATTTCAAGTCGGGAAATATATTTCTTGGCGAGGATGGGAAGCGAAATAACATTTTTAAAGTTGGTGATTTTGGTCAGGCAGCATTTGATCACAATCAATTTTCCCTCACCCAACAAACCAGCAGCCAAGTTTCAGAGATGTATGGCTGTCTTTGCTAAAAAGTTGTTATGCCCACAACAAAGATGATCGGCCGTCAATGAATGGCAGTTTAGTGCCCATCAAGTCAGAAGCGCAGTGCGTTTCTTGTGTTATTCCATGGTTTTGGTCACTGTTTATTGTGCAAGAGATGCCAGTTAAGTGTAAAACCCATTTGGCTGCCATTAGTTTGGCAAGCCATATCATTATTGTTAAATTCCTTGGATCAAAGTGCATTTCAATATTACATTCTTAGAGTTTTTTCCTATTGTAGTCGCGTTGCACGTCGGTGGAACGCTTATGAGTAACAAATGCATAACATTCTCTACAGATAACGCAGCTCTTGTAGAGATAATTAATCGTCAGACATCAAAGCACAAATTAGTCATGATTATCATTTGTGATTTTGTTTTGACAGCGCTTTTGCATAACATTTCATTTCGGGCTAGGCATCTCCCTGGGGTGCTCAATACTCGCGCAGCTCTCAAGACTAAATATGAAAGAAGAATGATTTTGGTAAGACAATATTTTTAAACTCAAACAAGTCAATATAATCATTTGCAGTTTTGCCTATCAACTAGGGGTATCTGTTAAAATTTATTCCTGATATCTGATGGAATACTAACATGTGGTATTGTGGACAAAAGGTTAAATACGTTTTTGTGTCTCACATGTAGAAAGGGTACTATATCTTTAAAATAAACAAAAAAGAAAAAAAAGAAATCAACAAAAAGAGGACGTTGTGGAGACGCGTAAAGAAAAACAAAACTTCTGCGAATATGGAAAAATTTCGCAAGATGAGACGGCATATAAAAAACTGGATTCGTTTCGAGAGAAGGAACTATGTCAAGACCATTGCTAGTGAAATTCATACCAACTCTAAACGTTTCTGGACTTTCTTTTCATTCAAAAATAAAAGAAAGCCTATCCCAGAAAAAGTTATTTACAACAACATCTCAATCTCTGATGATAGAGCACGTGCAGAGGCTTTCAGTGGTTTTTTCAAATCTGTTTTCAAAGATCACTCAGGATGTGAGGTAAACTTGGATGAGTCAGTGCTTCCAACTGTAAACTCACGCTTGTGTTACATTCAAGTTACTGTTGATGAAATACTTGACATTCTGAGTTCCTTGGATGTGCATAAAGCAATTGGCCCTGATAATTTACCAACGATAGTTTTGAAGGAATGTGCTCAGTCTCTAGCTCCATCCATAACAGCTGTAATCAATTTCAGCTTAAGAGAAGGTGTGCAGTTAACTGAATGGAAAAGAGCAAATGTATCACCTATTTTCAAGAAAGGTAACAAAAGTCTTGTTGAAAACTATCGTCCAGTATCCTTACTACCGGTAATCTCTAAGGTCCTGGAGAAATGTGTCGCTTCGCAACTCGTCCCTCATGCAATGGAAGTACTTTATCATAATCAACATGGTTTTCAAAAAGGGAAGTCATGCTTGAGCCAGCTTCTTGAAGTATTCCATGACATTGGGCGTGCCTTGGATCGGGGTATTGAGACTGATATAATATATCTGGATTTTGCAAAGGCTTTTGACTCAGTGTGTCCTGCTAAGCTTGTAACGAAGTTACAGATGTATGGTATTGGAGACCCTTTACTCACGTGGTTTTACTCTTATCTTGTTGGTAGACAACAGAGGACGGTAGTGAATGGTGCTTGTTCCACCTGGACAGACGTTGACTCTGGTGTTCCGCAAGGATCACTATTGGGACCGATATTATTCTTGTTGTTTGTGAACGATATGCCAAATGAAATTTCTAATGCGACGCTTGCCATGTTTGCAGATGACTCTAAGTGTTATCAAGTTATAGGGAAAGAGTCTGATTTTGTTAGTTTGCAGCGGGATTTGGATGCGGTTTTCGCTTGGTCCTTGCGTAATGAGTTGTATTTTCAACCTTCTAAATGCAAAAATTTACGTATATCTAGGAAACGCATAAGCCCATCGCGTACGTATAAGTTAGATGGTATTGACCTGGAGGTGGTCAAATCAGAAAAGGATTTGGGGGTTGTTATAGCCCATGATACCACTTGGAAAGAGCACATCGTATTAATTGTTGCTAAGGCAAATAGAATGTTGGGTTTCATCAAAAGAAATTGCGCGGGGTTGGTGGACAGCGAAGCTCTCCTGCACCTTTATTGTTCATTAGTACGCTCTCATTTATGTTACTGTTCGCAGGTATGGGCTCCCCAGTCAGTTGTTAATCTTTTATTTTTAATTGAACATGTACAGAGGAGAGCAACGCGCTTTATTGTAGGCAAAGGCAGTAATCTGTCTTATAGAGATCGCTTAGTCAAACTTAGACTGCTTCCCCTTAATTACTGGCTAGAGTATCTAGACTTAGTTTTCTTTTTCAAATGCAAGAGTGGAGAGGTCAATTTTGCTTGCCAATTCAATAAGTATTTTTCTTTTGTACAGGGATCCACTCGTTGCGGTAGTTCAAACTTTCATCTTAAAACAAATAGTGCCCGTACTTCTACTTTCCGGGACAATTACTTCAACAGAATTGCTATATTGTGGAATAGTATTCCGGATTCTTTTAAGTTAGCTGATTCCCTGGGGTCCTTTAAGCGTAAGCTTAAATCGTTCTATTTAAGTCGCTTACATAAGGTTTTTGATGGAGACAGTGTTCGCTCCTTTAAGTTAATTTGTCCTAAATGTAGAAGAGTTAACGTTTTAGAAGCTTGTTCTTGTTAAGTGTAAAAGGGTGTCTTGTGTAATCCACGTTCTTGATCCTATTTAGTCCCCATGACCGTTTCACGTTTCTCCCATACTCAGGACGTAGGAGTTGCACTATGTTATACACGCTTTTTAACTTTGACTTTCTAAAGATATTATTTATTATTGTTATTATTACTTTTTGTTAGGGGGAGGGATAGGGATAGGGCTGTTTTGTTTTAAAGGGGTTGGGTATGGTGGTTGAACCTTAGTAGGGGACGTCATGTCTTTTTGTTCTGCTACCTGTATGTATTCCATGTATATACAAATCCTTAAATAAATAATAAATAAATAATAAATAAAAAAGCAGTTACTGGAAATGTAAACTTCCACATGACCCACCAACAATTTACAATGTTTGGAATGACTCAACCCAATGCTGCCATACCTATAATAAAAACAAACAAAAAAGCACCTCAATCACCATGCAAGATTTTGTAATTGACAGCTCTTTTATTGCTCTCTACCTGGTTACGCTTCTTTGATAAGGTCGAATTTCTTTTGTTTTTGCTGAAATATTTCAACTTTGATAAAAGTTGCGATACAATTGTTTACTGTTAAAGCCTTTGAGTATCTCCCAAAAATATTTTTCTCCTAAGTCTGAGCTCTGAAAAGTCGACTGATAAGTTCCTGCTGTCAACTCATGCATTTGCTTAGATTGAGGCACATCGTTCTCTCCAAAGTTGACATTTTTTGACATAAGAAAGCATTGTAACAAGTTAAAATGTACCACTTCATATTTAAAAATGCACTTCCAGTTGTCGTTAAGCATTACTTCCGGTTTGTTAACTGTGTAGTTTAAAGGCGATTTATTTGGCTATCCTTAGTCTAAAAATTCAGGACGATCAAATGTAATAGAGTTCCCAAGAGGCAAGGAGGTTGAACATACAGGAAGAGACGACATTATAGTTACACCGGCAATTTACGAATAGTTAACACCGATTTACAACAATTATTAGATAACTGAACCGACTGATTTCAATATGCGATGTTAAGCGTTGCCAGACGTGGAGATTTATAGATATCGTCAAGGTCGCTATGTAATTGTTAATTGAAGGTTATTGTTAACCGTTGTTAACAATCAATCATATGTAATACTCTTTTACAAACAACAAAAATTAACAAGCTTTTTGTTAACCGTGTTTAAAATGCAAACAGCACTGATGAACGTCACGCAATTGAACACGGATTGTGTTCTGTAAAATTTCTGCAAAGCAACTTGGGCACAGTGGAATAGAATGCTGCCTTCACTCAGGAATCTGAACTTTAAACTCAACAATCCTCCACCTCAATGCAATCTTTTCGCATTTGTGACCATTTGAAGTGATGATTGTGCTAACATTGAAAGTCTGTTATGATATCATATTTCAGGTGAGCCATTAATTGTGCAAAACCCCAGGCCAAGGTATTTATAACAGCTAAAAAGTTTGGTTTAAAATGTATAGCTCTTGGACTGATCACTATATAAATCCTTACAATACAATCACTTACAATACAATCACTTTAATCAATTTAAATGTATGTATTTTTGGTTTGTACTCATAACGCATCACCTAAAAGACAAAAGACAAACTAACCCTACGAATTTCACGTATTGCGATGTTTTTGATTGGTGATCATCAAGTCTTTATAACATTCGAATCTCAATAAGGCCTCAATATTTTTCAAATGAATCTATAACTTTCTTTCTTTCTTTTTATTAAAGATTTATATAAATTATCATTTCACTTCAGAGTTAAATCAAAAACATTTATAAATGTGTCTTAGGACATATATTAATAAGTAGGCAAAATGACTTTTTCCATAGGCGAACTGGCATAGGCAAACTGACACGTAGGCAAAACAACTGTAATTCAATAATAATGAGAACAATGTAACAGAATGGTGTTAGTGATAAAAAAGAAATGACAAAAGCATCAATTTGCCATTTAATGAGATCACCAAACCAATTTAATACCTTGACTAGATTCGTGTCAATCTTGGTTTGAAGTATCACTGCACAGCTTTGATTGCTTAACATATTGGAGATTGGGGCAATGTTGCCAAAAAGAATCTCATCCATTTTCGAGTTGCCGCTTAACTGGTGAAGAAAATTGGTTGTTTTTATAAAACGAGACCCTGATTCCAGGGTTGACTCGTGCCCTGAAAATGAGTTGTCAAGGCTCTTTCAGTCAATGATATGAAGTTTAAGCATGATTATACCAGATCTTTCAGGAGGACGGGGTAAGATATTGCAAGTGTTGTCACATTCAACAGGTACATTACAAATAGCACCTTTGATATTTCTTTGCTGACCTTTAGGCATTACAACAATTTTTTCAAAGAGAGTCCTCTGTGATATAAGGATCTGTTCAAGCTTTTCTAAAGATGCAAGCTCTGACGGTACAATATCAACATACATGTCATTACAGACTGCTTGACAAGGAAGCTTTCCTTTGATTACCTTAGAATGGCATGTTTTACATATATATTCCTTGTTATCAAATGATTTTTGTCCGTAAAAACATTTTCAATATCACAATTGATATCGTTGCCATCGTGATTCCACTTGAGTTTTGAACATTTTATGACGTCAAGAGTGTGTCAATAAGAGGACAGACAATGAAAAACCATCTTCCATTTGTTAAATATGCAAGACCTCCTCTCATTGCATTATGTTGTGTAATACAACTAATAGAAATATCATTAAAACAAATCAGAAAACCAGTAGTATTAACTTATGTATTTCCTAACACTTTACCCTTACCAATTTTTTTTCCAAATTTTTTTTTTAAACAAACTAATTAACTAGCCATTTCTAACAGAAAGTGAAGTGCTGCAAGCAGTTTAAGTAGTCATATACTGTATTACCCAAAATGTTTTCAAACAGGTTGACTAAAGCTTGATACAACAACACAAGTTTTAAGCAAAATGTATAAATACATTTTATTTAAATTTATTGCCTTTTCAAACAATCACAGTCTTTATTTAATAGCATTCATTATAAAACTAACCGATTAAAGTTTGTTTATAAAAATATGAATCGCACCCTGTGGTGGATAAAGAATACTTTTGTATTACAGAGAATCTAATAAAGTGAATACATGTAAATGGTTGCAGATGTGCACATTAAACATCTGTCAATTTAGCTGAACTAGTGAGAGCAGTCTGTGTAAATAAGTGGCTGTCTGTGAGATTTTACCTCTTTGAGGAATGTACGAATACAACTTATCGTCTTGCAGCTTCAACTTAGCTTCGATTGATCAAAAGCTTGTAAAAGAATATTGTCTTCCCCTAGAAATATCACTTCACATTTTGTGACCTTGATGTATACTTCTAGTAACATAAACAACTCGATAATAGTTGTGAATAACAATGGTTTACCTCAAAAAAATACCCAGCTGAATCCTAATTTATATCATGTCGCCATTCTCTTTCTCACATTGTACAAACACTAAATATGCCTAATCTTGCAACTGCTCTTCACCAGTTGTAACAACCAGTTGTCGCATGGCGAGTGCAGTTGTCATAATTTTAAGTGATGTCCTTTGACCATTAATTCCGATCATTCCCAAGATATTTCAATGACGTCACAAATCATCTTTCACTCTATCTACTAGGATTGCATAATAAGGTAACAAGAGTGTATTCAATAATCGAACGAATCTTAAGAAAATATCCAATCTTAAATTTACTGTCATTTTTTCTCTTATTCACCTTATAAACTGAGACTTTGCACTTTTACTAATATCGAGGTGCTCTTTCACTTTTTGGAGTTCATTTTGACGGTGCTGCTTGATTTAGGGGAGATAGGGTCACGTGACCTGTTAGTGCATATGGCCTATTAAGCCAGGAAACAGGAATTAGTGAATAGCTCAAAATTACACCAAATACACAATGGAAAACCAATGATTTTGTATTATTTACTTATAAATATTTAGTCCAATCTGTATTTAATTTTGGATAGGCGCTACATAAATGATCATTATTATTATTATTATTATTATTAATACAATGTCATGATTATATTGAATGCAATTTTAATACTGTCAATCATGCTCAACATTAGCATATCAAAATATGAATAATCATGGAAATGATAGTAATGTTTATGAGACCTTATATTAGTAACAATTGAAGAATAATTTTAGAATCTACAAAATGATATTTTCAATCAATGAAAAGTGCTAATCAGCCACAAATTTGTACAAGCTTTGTGCAACCATGTTCACAGAAACAAGATAAAGTGGATGAATTGAAGATGTTACTGTATGTAGTAGTATCAGGTTGATGTGCACAGAAGAGCTATATATGGTAACGGTAATGAGCATACATTGTATTACGTTACACTTTGAGTATTGAACTTCATATAAAGCATCAGCAACTGTCTACTGCTGTAATCATTAATCTGCTCCATATTAAAAACATAGAAGTACATGCATTGAAAAGTTCTGTTAATAAACTGAAATATACTGTACTAAAATGATTTCATGAATCCATAGGAAGGTAAATGTGGCACTTCTATCTACCAATGTGATGACAGCAACATCAAAATTATTTAAACTTTGACATTGAAACAGTCTGCTGCAGTTTGTAAGTTTTGTTTCCATAAATTTAATCAAAGTAAAAAGTACTGAGAATATAGATCATATTGGATCATTTGGCATTTAGCAAAATAATTACTTTATATGTCTGGTATGATAAAAAGACCAGCAGTACATTAATAACTACCAATCAGGTGGTACAATTATCTTCAAAATACTTTCTCCCCGGCCAATATAATTTGTGTTCTACTCTGGGAGTACTTGTCAATCAAAAGACACTCACAAGTCAAACTGGTTTCCATCAACTGCTGTTCTCCTGTTACACACAGGTAGCCCGAGTGAACGCCTATTAAGCGTCTAGTCGTGCTTATGCCAAGTTCTTATTACAGTCGAAACTTTTTCACGCTATTTCGGCAAAAGACTATTTCGTCGACAAATATCGGCAGCCATATTGCGCCTACATATCGGTTTAGCAAGCGATATTTTGTTTGAGCGCCAAACGATATTTCAGTCGACTGAATCCGATCTTGAACTGCTCTCTCTCAAAACAAATACAGCTAAAATCGCCGAACCGAGAAATAAATACATCGCACCGTGACTAAAACAAGCGTAGAATGTTATATCCCATGAATCAATAAAGTTCTTGAGTTCTTGTCAATGGTAAGAACAAGAAGAGGCCAACAACTGCAAGCGAAGTATTCACGAAGCAGTTCATTTGTGGCGCCACTTCTCATCGCTGGATTTGATGTTAATTATGTACACGACTGGGACCATTTTGGACTCAAAACATCACAATGACAGTACTAATGCATGCATTGTGTAGTTATGACCATCTACTGACCTGAATGTTCAAGAAGAAGTCCTGCAAAACCTTTCTACGACACCATTTGTAATCCCCAACACACATCACACCACGCTGTCGATCCCATAGTGCATTGGTAGCCTCTTTCATATCGTGAGGGACTGGGGACGAGTTCCCGAATATTGCGACGTCAATCAACACAAGATGCTAGATCCACATAGCCAGACGGAGCACATCGAGCTATATAAAATTCTGAGATTTGGTGTTAATCGAATCAATATTTACAAACCTACAGCCATTCAAAAACTCAAAAATTTACTAAGAAATGTTTGGGTTGCCAGACAATTGTTCGCTTTTGCCCGGTGCTCCATACATTTGTTTGTAAATTCTATCATATTTGAATGGCTGTAAGTCGTTCAATATTGACTAAATTCACCCCAAATTTCAGGATTTTGCATAATTCGATGTGCTCTGTCTGGAAACGCAGGATCTCCAATATTTTTTGCGTGTGGCTGATTTATTTTGACGTGAAACGTGATTTAAGGTCCAAAATCTTTTTTGCGTCCACGCGAAAGCAACTTTTGACATATTTGATTTTTTTTTTAACGTTAAAGAGGTTTTTTATTATCCGTGACGCGTGAAAAAAATATTTTTTAAGTGATTTCATTTTGAAAAGGACTATAGGGGACCCTAAAAATCAAGTGACAATCAAAGATATGCAAACTAAACTGCGCACAGGAAGCTCAACACAATCGACGGGAGAAGGGTAAGACTCTTTGTTAACGTTTTCGGTCACCAGATTGGGACTAGGTCGGGTTATTCAGCAATTTTCAATTATTTATCAATTAGAAAAAGTGTTATTACCTTTCCTTGTACAGGGCCGTAGCAAGGGGAGGGGCAATGTGGGCGCTCGCCCCCCCCCCCCCCCCCAATAATTTTTCAACGGTTTTTCAATTTTTGAATTTTTAAATTTTAGATGAATACAATATTCAAATGTCGTATATATAACACATTGCTACAGAATTTAGTGTAAAAAGTGCATTGTTAATACAGTTCTAAGCTGACCATGTCGATGAATATTATTCCAGACTGATGGAACTGTAAAATGGTATTCTCTTAGATATGCTGGGCTGTATTTAAACTCACATTCCAAAGGAATGATCGAAGGTCAGTGCTGGTTTCTGCATGGGCTTTCGCCGCCATCTTCAAACAGACTCCAAAAATAACAGGATTAGTAGAAACCTATGAAATTACTTCAATACTAATATTTAATTTTCACTATTTACAACGTAACAGCGAAATGTAATTTTGTTACCCTGTCCAAAAAGGATGCGCTGAGCAGCTCGCGCTTCGCGCTCGCAAGTAATATTCCATGTCAACTACATGGTTGAAAAGTGGTACTTTTTTTCGGAAATCTAAAGATGGTACCTACATTGCTATTAAAATACAACCGAGCTCTTGACGACTAACTACATCACGTTTCATTCCCCCAAAAGAGTTGGAAATACTCACTTTTGTAAAAAATGGCCATTTTTTTGCCAAGTGGCTCACACTTTGTGCTCAATGTAGCTATTAACAATGTAACAACTTAGAAACGGTGGTTGAGAACTCTTTTTCTACCAAAATTCGTGCCGAGCGCTTCGCTATAGCTAAATATTGTATTACAAAAAGATCAGGTTATGAGTACGATTTGAACCTCAAAAAACATGCAAGTTTGACTACCATCGAAACGAAGGCTACGTATTAACATTATTATCATTAACAACCACATTTCTGGTGGAGGGGGGATCGTCAAAAGTACAACCGTCATTAAGGAGGATCATCAAAATGCTGTAGCGAATTACAGGGGATCAGATGAATTTCACTGAGTCGCAACAAAAATCCTCCACACCCCCCAGGCTCACGAACAAGGGGAGTCACGTGCACGCTAGGACCCTACGGATACGCCCATACATAAAGCATCACGTGGTGCAAATTTACTTTTGTCTTTCGCTCACTATAATGTGACTTGAAATCCCGAGAGCGCCCCCAATAATTTAGACCTCGCTACGGCCCTGTTGTATACAGTATGAAAGGGGTGCTATTTTCCACAAAAAGGTGTATTTTTGGAGCTCTCTCTCTGTCTCTCTGTCTTGATATGTCTGGCATTCTTTGCAATGTACGGGGAGGGGATTGTTCTCCAGTTGTTCGTCCCTCAGCAATGAGTTTATATATGATTTTAGTTATGATTTTGAAGACAAATATCACATCTATTTTCTCGTTCATTTATGTATTTTTCAGTTCATTTATTTGGCTAAAAAGTTTTAATCTCAGTATATATTATTTTGCGTCACTTTTTCTCTTTGTTTATATCTAGTTATCAAACCTGTCTTCAACAGCTAATTGATTATTTTAAGTAGCTAGTTGTTCGTGGCTAGTTCCCTTGGCTTATGTTGCATTCTTTTCTATATAGTGTAAAACATCATAGTTGTAAAATAACATCTTCCAGAGAGAGGGGGGAGGGAGGGGGAAGGGAGGGAGGGAGGGAGGGAGGGAGGGAAAGAGAGGGATTTCGCTGTATATCAATAATTATATCAATATGTACCCTGATAAAACATTGCAAAATCAAACTAAGTAAACATATTAATGACGTAAGTCAGTGAGCCGTAAGTGATGCATTATTTTTCATATAGGTTGAACCAGAAACATCAAAGCTAGATTCGTACGGGACTCGGCCGAAAGGGAGAATTGTTTATAATATGATCTGCTCTTTTTTTGGGAGGGAGGGGATTTTCTGTTAACTGTCCAGTTTTTTAAACGTTTGTGTGTGAGCGTAACGTTGGAACAAGAAAAAAGATAGAATATTTTTAAGGTGCTCAATAGCATTGACAGTGTTATAGTGCATTTCTATGTCTAAGTGATTTCTACCAATACTCCCTTTCAAGCCTGTTGTAGGGAAGTATACGTGGATCTTTGGTCCGACAACCATTTGTAATAGGGTGTGTATGTTCATTTCTATCTTTGGTTTAAATCTTATTTTCCTTTGTTGTATACATATTATTACCATACACCAAAACAAAGGGGAATAAATATTCAACCAAGGATAAACTTGATAACACAACATGCATGTAACTATTTCAAAAAGGTTGACGGGACGATCGCTGAATGGCGATCGGCAATTGGTGATCACACGACCGAAAGGAACTGTGGTCACACTATTAGATCTCTATCCGCCGCGGAGATATGAATTGCCCGTCGACCACTTTGTCCAACAAGGTCTTTACTGCATGGTCCGGCATTGCTTGGGTGTTTAATTAATGAAAATGAAGCAATTCTTGTTCCCAAAATTCCTTTCGGTTGTGCAATCACCAATCGCCGATTGCCATTCGCCATTCTCCCCGTCAACCCTTTTTGAAATAGCTATGTGTGTTTATCCTACAGCAAAAAAATACAGCCGCAATGCCTCATGGGAAGAGACATTTCAATACCGCCGAATATACAACGGCTTTCCTGCCTTCTGATTGGCTGTATTTTCTATGGTGTGGGATAAATATTTACAGTCAATGTCTCTTGCAGGTTAAAAGCTCTTTACAAATCAGTGGTTGGTTTACTATCAGATTCACTGGTAGCAGTTTCTTTGGTTGTTTCGTCTGTAGGACCAGACTCCTTGGGAGCGCCTGCTTCTTTTGATTCACCCTTAGCGATAACTATTGAAAATAAATGTTATTTCGTTAATAAAAATAAATCGGAGTCCGACGGAAGGGAGAGGTTCCTTATGTAGTCCAAACACGTGACAGAGGACTGAGTTTCGACCTTTAGAGTAACATCAACCTCTTTACGAAGTTGTCACTTTATCAAAATGTGCTTATTTTCGTTATTATTATTAAAATAATATACATGAAAAAATTTCTATATTTTCTTACTCGCTTTCGCTAGCATTTCATGTTGACGGGATTTTGTACATTCAAACGGCACGCGTTGCCAAATTTCCCGCCATTCAAACAAAAGCGATTGTTCAAAGTGAAGTGAAGCTCAGACAAATTTAGTGCAGTATAGTAAATTGAAGTTATCTGTGTTTATTACCTCAATGGATTATAAAGAAAGTCTTTCTTCCCACTGGGGGGTCTAACGTTGTCAAGTGAAGGAGCCTAGACTTTATTATAGGTGGCAAAACGTGCAATCGTAACGTAGCAAAAAAGCAAAAGTGCGCCCGTCAGGGACGGGATATTCGAGTTGGTAGTTTGTGTTACCTGCATGTAAATTTCTGGGGGAGGGGACTAAGAAAGGCGATCATCAAAGATGTTGATAAATCAAAAATGCTGCGATTTTCAAAAGGTAGGAGCAATATTCAAACGTTACGTCAACTATCCAAGCAAAGCAACAAAACAACAGTTTAGTTTTGAAAAATGTATTTTTCGTTTCACATGTACAACTTGATACAACTAGCATATTAAGTAATCAATTTTAAATCCCAACTTTGCAACCAGGGACAAGGGCAATTTGTGTCATATGATTGACTCCTACATCCCCACTCCCGGGAATTTGAAAAAATGAACGAATCCCTCAATCGGCACTCATTGATGAGGCTTCGTCATTAAATAAAGTTTTGGCACTCCTTTTTTCTTTGTCTTTGTAAAAAAAAACTGAATTACAAAAGGATCTATAGTATAAATGTACACTACATACCTTTTTTGACCAAATCATCTGCAACTTTGTGGATGTAATTTTTGTACCGTTCATCAACGCTCACAATTTTTCGAAATGATTCGGGGATGGATTTTTGAATAGTCCTCCTGCCCTAAAACAAACATTTAAATGTCGAGTCAAGTAATAGCTAAAAATGATAAAGTCACAGATTAAAAAAACGGATATTCATTGTAAGTAGGTAAGGCGACGTAATATTGCAATTGGGTGCTGTACCGCCACGGCAATGATTCCCACAGCGGAAATTAATTGATCTCCTCCGTGGAAATGATCCCGTTGATCGCAGCGGAAATGGTAACCGGAAAATGAGAAAATGGGAGAATTGGAACAAGCAAACAAACAATGAGAATGTTTCTTTAACTTAACCTGATAAAAAAAGCTGGTTTCTTTCAATTTATATAATATTAGTTTTCGATTGAATTGACTTTTATTTGTGTGTGTGTGTGTGCTTTGCGTTTTGGTTTGGTTTTGGTTTGGCTTTTTTTTCTGCTTTTGCTTTTGCTGCGAGATTTTTTTAAATATTTATTTATTGCTCGTGCGGTGTACGTGAGATCGCAGGCTCACAAATTCGTCGATAAATACTCGCGCGAGCCCATGCCTTAAGGACGTTCGCGGGCATTGTTCACGCGCACTTTTACTGCGCACGCTAGCGCGCGCTACCTCGACTAAATCCAAGATGGCGGCCTAAAAGAATTTTTTTCGGTAACGACTTTTTCGATTTTTTTTAAATGGAAATTATTTAAAAAAAGAAAAAAAAGTTAAAAAAAAGGAATTTCACTGAGGAAAAAAAATCGTTCAGGTTGAAAAACTGCAGAAAAAAGGATGGAAAAGATTCTACTAGACCCAGTCTCCTCTCGGTATTCAAGATGGCGGCCAAATTTGCAAACTTTGCGGCTCTTACGGCTCAATATCTCGGAAACGAATACGGTGACCCCCACTTTTTATTTCAATGTTTGACAAAGAATTACATAGGCTGTTAATATTCTAAATTTGAGAAAAATATTATGGTAAAATCATAATAAAAACACGGATTTCCGTGACAAGTTTGAGCGAAGTCGCGGCAAAAGCGTCGCTCATGACTGTCAATTCGAATTAAAAACAACAGCTATTTTTTAAGTATTTACGAATATTTTCACACAATATTATTCCATGGATTATTGAGTGGTCGTGTAAATAAACATTGAGCAATCCATTTAGTTTTTCTACAAAAAAATGACTTCTATGCTCGACTCGTATAGATTGGCGCGCAAGCGATCTTCTTTGAGAAAGTGGGTGCACTTTGATGTCACCTCACTCCTCAACGAGCACGGTGACCCCCATTTTTTTTTTGCTCTTTGAACTTCTATGATGACATTATCTCACCATGCGAAGTATGAAAGAAAAAACATGGTAAACTTTTTTTCCCGCGAACGTCCTTAAGTGACCGCGACGACGATGATGATGATGATGATGTTGACGGTAGTTATGCAAGTATATTATGAATTTGTTAATTCTTACGTCTCTGGTCAGTGATTCCAGGTTCTTGGAGAGGAAGACAATCACAACCTCTCTTGTCATGATGAAACTTGTTTCCTCAACAACAGCCTTGATATCAGCATCGAGTTTCTAAAAGGGAAAAATAGATTCTATTAACCTTTTTAGTCTATTTCTTCTATATTTATATATTTTCCATCCTGATATTTTCTGTCACGTAATTCTAGTTATGTAAAGTCATTCATTCAGTCAGTCAGTCAGTAGGTAGTAAGTCAGTCAGTCAGGCAGTCAGTCAGTTATTCAGTCATTCAGTCATTCAGTCAGTCATTCAGTCAGTCTGTCAGTCTGTTCCTGTAAGTCAGTTTGTCTGTCAGTTTGCCTGCCTGCCTGCCTGCCTGCCTGCCTGCCTGCCTGCCTGCCTGCCTGCCTGCCTGCCTGCCTGCCTGCTGAATAGTTTTTACCGGGAGAACTTGGTCCTTGCAGGTTGTCATGATCTCAGCAGCAGTCCTGCCATTCTTTAGAGCGTCAGTTCCTTTGGCAAGCTCTGTGAACAGTTCTTCAAATGTATAAGCAGCGCCATCGTACAGCTATAAACAAATCAGAGATCATCAGTTCTACCATAAATATCAGTTTACAATAAATGTTAGTTTACAATATGTTTATGAGGAGTGATCACTTAAAAGGGGTCTTAAAGGTTGACCATAAGATAGGCTGTAACGCACGGTGCGCAAGTCAACCCCGTTTTGGCATTCTTTGCCGAGAAATGACCAAAGAAACCCTAAAGATTGCTGTTAAAGCGGCAAATCTGGAAGATGGTACATCAAAGGGGTCTTAGTAGACAAGACCCCTTTTGTGTGATCACCGCTCTTATGTTTATTAAGCTTCGCCTTATAGTAAAAACAAAAATACATATAAGGCAGGGACACCACAATAGTGAAACCAATTACTGTGGGCCCAAAAATCAACCTATATTTCAGTTTACAAAATAAGAATAAGGACAGGTTGGTTTTTACAATTAAAATAATTAAAATTAAAGTTATCTCAAGTGTAGCCTCCCAGTTATGAGTTTCATGCTGCAACTTTTGTCCTCGTTATTTTATTTTTCCGCTAAAAACTTTTGATAACAGTTATTATAATGTTTCCTGAATATCCGCGATGAATGGATGGGACAAACAGGCAATATTTTCAACACTGTTACGTTTGCATCTCGGAGGAGCAACGATGGTACAGCTTGGTGCGAGAGGTCCCTAGTTCCGATCCCCAGTCCTGACCTCGTATCCTTGTTTCGACTTCTTTCCTTTCCGTATAGCTTTAAGTAGCTTTAAATACCCTTAAAACGGGGCACTGATGGAGAGAGGGGGTAAAATGAGCGCACCGCCGGCTTCCTGGAAGATGAACTCAGCTAAAGAAACTGCCGTCATTATGTCATTAAGCAACATCCTTTACCTTTTACCATTTACTCCCCATGCAAGACCAGAATGAAAGCCTACAAACCTAAACCACTACCAAAGGGCTGACAACTCTTTACATATCTAAACTTACATTTTAGTAAAAATTTTGAAGCTCTTTGCATTTCTATAAATCCCTTCATATATTTCAGAACAAATTTTGGAAGACAATGACCGCCGAGTTTGAAAGGCATTTTTGCTTCCGATTACATTCAGTCGACGCTGGCGCATCAAAGGTGGCGGGAAAAAGTGTGAAAGTATTAGTCAACTGCATAATACTGGAATTCCCACTCTTGCCTCATTTTGTCTTGATCGACATTATCTATCTTAAATCATTATCAATATTGTACTATTATTAATACTTTTTTGTTAATTATTCTACGACTTACCAAATTAATAGCGTCCTGACCCATCATGCAAATAGCGCGAGCGGACTGATATATTTCTTTCATCAATGGATTCTCATTAATCACGTTAAATGCTGGACTATACAATGTACGCATTTTACCATAATAACGTTCAAAATTCTCAGCTTGGTCCAGAATCTTGAAATACTGAAAGAAAAAGAGAGACAGTTTGTATTTTATATTTTAAAACATTTTAGATATAACGCCCGCGCTGATTGGTTAACTACTGTTCTTCATTAGAGGACAGAAACATATTTCGGTCTCAAACGTTGAAAAATATTCAACAAATGCAAATGAAATAGTGGATTTTGGGGAGGGGTGCAGGGGGTGCGTGCCCTCCTGGAATAACTTTGAATACTTATTTCTCATTATTTTTTCCAAAATATCCTCTCGGCAACTTCCAATAGATATAATGATGGTGCACCTCCTCCTGAAGACGGTGCATCCACTCCTGAAAATAAACCTTGACCCGTCCCTTGAAATGATCGTTTATACTCTGTACTGTGTTATGAACACTCTGAAAGATACCTGTAAAGCACTCGAAAGCAAGAGCATCTTTCTTGCATAAGCCTGATTTTCTTGTGTTATACATTTTCCACCGTCTTTATATCACAGTACAGAGACATGCACGGGCATAAAATATATACTTCTATTATACAGGCAATGAGGCTAGGAATCTAAAAATCAGATGACTATGAACAGACGTAGGGTGAAAACCTTAGCGTACCTTAGGCAAAGATGCTTCAACATCGTCATTATCTTTGGTATTTTCTGTTACATGATCGTAAACTTTGACAATACATTCACGTAACAGCTGTGTGGACTTTTTGAGCTGTAGAAAAAAATAATAAAGAAATTAATGTTTTGCTCATTACTTCCAATTCAACACAAGGAATTGTGAATGGAGGGTTGGCTACAGGAATACATCTCCAAAACAACAACAACAACAACAACAATAGCATCATCACCAACAGCAGCAACAACAACAACAATGGATTGATTGATTGATTGATTGATTGATTGATTGATTGATTGATTGATTGATTGATTGATTGATGGTCAGTCAATTGGTTGATTGGTTGGTTAGTTGGTTGGTTAGTTAGTTGGGTGACTAATGGTTGGACGATCGAATGAGTGAATAGATGGATTGCAGCTCCTAAATGGTTACGTACAATGTCCTTTAGTTTAAATTCCAGTACGTCAATATCCTTGTCAATGTTACCAATGATGTCTCCCAAAAATCCATTAAACTCCTCTGAAATCAAAGAAATAGTAATAGTAATTGGTTTTAACTTATTCACGTTTACAAATTGGATATAAATAGTGAAAACGTCAAGAGGAACGTGTTCTCAAAGGCGACAAAAATCTTTGACAGCGTTTTGACGTTTTTGTTTGATGCATGCAACGTTTTCTGAAACACATGATTGCCTCGTGTGTTTCAACCCCTCCAAGACTGCGTGCACTACTGCTGCAGGGGTGGACAATAGAAAAAGTTCAATATCTCAGAAGCGAGTTCTGCCTCGTGTGGCTCTTCTCGATCTCTATATAGTTGACAGGAAGAATGACCTGGGATGGATGCAAGTGCAACAAAGTAAGATGTTAATTAAAGGAAAGGATAATACTATACCAGCTATCTGTGTTGATACTTTATTTTGAACACCTAAAATATCATCTTTCTTTTCCATGATCATATCTTCAATAGGCGTTTTCATTTTAGAGGTCGTTTCAACTTGTCCTTTGTATGATGGTACTACCATTGCCATCACCAGTGAATCGAGGCTTTTTCGCACCTAATAATTACATTGATTGAAAGAAACAGGTAGTACTGATGAACCGTTTACAATCGTTTAAAACCAAGAGGCTCTTAGGGGCTGCTTTTCCAACTTCTAAACAGGGCCGAGAAATGTCACAGTTAACTTTGACATTATTCGTCAGAAGCGCGCCGTCCTCTTTTACGCTGCATTGTGTTTGCCAAATCCATCTAGAGTCTTACTAAAGTATAACTTTGGTAGTAAACACTCCATCGACCTACCTACTTCACCCATCATGATCAAAAACATACATTCAACTACCAAATCCAGCTTAAAGTTGTTCACTGACTCTCACTCCCCACTCCCCACCAGTCTTCTATACTACATTATTCGGTGTCACATTGACTTACTTTTGAAAGTGTTCAAGTGCGAAATGACCACCTAGGCCTTCTAAAATTCGAGCGCTTTACTGTGGTTTTGGAATTTATTTTTGCGTCAAGAAACAGAATTGTTTTATAAAGAGATATTAAGCATTGATGGTAAGGTGAAATAGGGTACATGGACTCTACCTGTTCGCTAACTTTCTTCCTCACGGCATATCCTCCAGGCATAGTAGAAAAGTTGCTGTAAACATCGTTCATAACTCTGTAGTCTATCGCTGCAACAATTGTTTCACTAAGAATCTAGAAGCCCAATTATTATTGGTAAATAATTTTTAAAGTATCACAACAAACAATAGTTGACCCTGTATAATAGACAGGGTTATATCCGTTTTAGTGACCCTCCAGTTTTTATCAAAGAGCAAGACCGACTGAAAGCATGGCCGGCTACGAACCAAAACTCTGCATTAATATTTTGATCCTCTCAATAAACTGCAATGTCAGGCACGCGAAACGCAGGAGCCCAATTGAAAAGTTCATATGATTACATCGTCTTTTCCATCTGTTTTTTTTTTCTCTTTTTCTTCTTCTTTTCCCATGTACATCGTAATTACATTTAACAAGTATACCTGTTCCTCGGTGCCATAACAGCTTGCATAGTAGTAACCACAGCTACGTCGTGCTACATAGAAGGCTTCTTTAAAAGCGACCCTTGCGATTGGATCAGGATTCTTAAAGCCTAACAAACAAAAATTGGGTTCAGTCTCCTCCCGTGTTTTTATATAAGAGTATACAGATTATAGATTTATAGATTATTTACTATCATGCTCATTCACGGAAATCACTTTTCCAGAACTTTTGATATAAACTATTCATTATAAAAACGTTGTGCAAAACGCCGAAATTTTACGCGCGAAATCGCGAAGGACCTAGAGAGAATTCAAACAAATTCCCTCCATATATTGTCTCTCTCCATATATGAATAGCATGCCTGAATGAACACTTCCAAGATATCAGGCAATATCTCAAATACATTCTAGGTCATCACAGACTACGCTATCTTTTGGACTTGAGTCCCTTCGACGTTAGGCTGCTTGTTACTCGGTTATTTGTGTAAAAGTTACTAAATAACTGAGTCAATTACTCGGATAAGTGAGTTACTGTGGATGCACCGATTTACTCAAGTTTTTGAGTAAATTTACTCGCACGTTTTTGCAGTGCAAACAATGCTTGATTGTGTTTGGTCAATGAAACATTTGCCGTTTGGCCAGGCCTTTAGAGAATTGTATAGGAAAAAGCGAGAAAAGTTCTGGCCTATGGCGTACCATAACTTCGGCTGCAACATTCTTTGGCAATTCGTATCCATTCTTGCATCTCTTCTTCGTTTTCTGCAGTTATATAGTAAGGGCGTCGTCTCTTATGGAACAATTCAAATGTATGATCAGGGTATTTCTCTGGTAATGGCAAATCGTTCTCATCAACACCTAGAGAACAAATTTAGTTTGAGGTTCTGAATAGATATATAAATAGAAAAAATTGATGCCGGGATAGGTCAGGCTGATAGAAGATGGATTAGTTGATGGTTTACAAAGAATAGATGGATGGATGGATGGATGGATGGATGGATGGATGGATGGATGGATGGATGGATGGATGGATGGATGGATGGATACATGGATGGGTGGATGGACATGCATGCAAAACTGTGGAAATTACCTAGTTTCTTGGCAAGATCTTTCAAGCGCTCAAGAACTGCACCGTTCACGTTCTCTTCTACACGATAACCAGCGGGTACAATGACTCCTTTGGGTTTGAAACCTTTTTGAAATGCCTGATAATAAGACAACAATAGTGAGCTTTCTTTATGAACTGCAAGGTCGAGTGTATGCAAATCAGAATCACAAACACTTACGAGGGTCTGGATGGGGGGGTCCGCATGTCGGTTGTCGGTTCAAATTTGAGCAATTTGTCTGTTGTCAGTTAAAATTTTCGGTCTTTGTCCGTTGTCGGTAAATATAGGTTAATCATTAAAAACATTAAGTTTAACTATATATCGAAATATTAAGTCTAATATTTATAAAAGTGCATTTTATCGTTATTCATAATTGCTCTTTGTAGAATGAGATGCAATTGATGTCGATCTCACCTTTACAAGTCTTACAATGGCACAGAAAACAATTGAAATTCGTATCTTGACTTGCCTGATCTATGCCCAGGCCGGACAGAAGGTCAAAGCTCTAGCCACGTTCCATAAATAATTATTTCACTTGATATGACTAACCGAATCATTAATATAATGTCGGTAGTCAGTCAATATTTTTTGTCGGTAATCAGTAAACGTTTTTCACAAGTTTGTCGGTAGTCAAGTTATTTTTTTGTCGGTTTGTAGCTAGTCGGTTAACCCCATCCAGAACCCTGACTTACGATTTCAAGTCCACACGGCTAGACGTATGGATGGTTGCAAAACTTATTCACTATGAGCTTCAGACGTCAACGTGTAAAGCTTTTTGGATTTTAAAGGCGGGACAAGTTACAGGTCTAAAATGTCGTGCTGGTATTCGTGTGGATTTTAAAAAGTTCTAGTAATTCTACCCATACTTCTTTCTGGGTCAGTCGCGCAGGTTTCGCCTTTTTTCACAACGTTTTAAGAAATAGGTTGTAAATATATACTACTTCACTGACCAACGCTCTTGGACATTACCCACAGCCTTAGCCCTTCTCCTTTAAAGCTAGTGCAACTGAACCCTTGCTTCAATTTAACAGTCTGCATTCAACACTATGTGTGTATATTGTGTATATATGCCTGGAACAACGTTTCTTGGTTTGAGCTCTATACTCGTGAGTTATGAAGGATTTATGCTAATTAGATGACGTCTACCCAGGAATTTTCAATATTTGTTTATGCTTTAAAAGTGCGCTTGATACTGATATCCAAGAAAACACTCACGAAATCCTTTATATACAAACACAACAAAACAGTGATGTGTTAAAAAGATGCTTCATTTACACCCAAGGCCTTTTTGTCGGTATATTAAATGACTCCTTAGTAGACGTCAATTAATTAGCATATGGCAAGTTTAAACCGCTCTAACTCACCAGCGTGATGCTCAAACCAAGAAATGTTGTTCCAGTCATATATACACATAGTGTTGAATGGATACTGTTAATTTGAAGCATGGGTTCAGTTGAACTTTAATACTCTTCCAGGTCCCCTCTCGGGACTACAATAAACGTCGTTTCTTAGTGTAAAAAAAACACTTTCCGGATCAATAAAAAATAGCTACGAATTTTTTGCTGTCAAATAGAGTGTCTCATACCTCTTCGTTTTCATAATACTCTATAGCATAGTCCCGTCTAGCAACAAAATATCTCTTTTTCCAATTCTTGACAACAGCTCCTTGTTTTACCATGTAACCCATCTTGAGTGGATCAGTGGGCACAAAATTCTGGAAAATACATTGATATTTATTGTTAATAAATATAAACTTTATATATTGATAATTATTAAATAATCAATGGCATAGTGCACGCGCTCTGATTGGCCAAAACCGTGTTCAATGACAGTATCAAACACGTTCACGTCATTTTTCGAGTTTTTCGTAAATTTGTGCGCTTGTTATTTTATAAAAGAAGTAAAAACTGTTTTTCTGTGTTTGATAGCCTGATTAAAACACTTGTGATGTTGGGAGAACACTCGAGAGCTGTAAAAGCTCTCGCCTACGGTTCGTGCTTCCACTATACACTCTCTCGTGTTCTGATCAGTTCGCGTGTTTTGATCAAGCTACCAAACTCGGAAAACTGTTTTTTTTTTTTAATTTCTTAATTATTATTGCGCTGCGAGGGGTCCCTAAAAATCGACAAAATGGCCTGAAATCGCTACCAGAGAACACTAACACAAGCAGCTCTACCTAAAGGCTAGAGTTTATTTGTTTCATTATTTACTGAGTTATAGACTAATACTTCTTCGGACCCTGAACTCGAGTTTGGGCCTCCTGTGGTGTGATTATGTGACGTCACGCAACGCGGTGTGATATTTCAATTTCCGGTTTAATAACTTCCTGAGAGTTGTGCAATGGTAATGATTTCTTGACTTTCTCGATCTTACCTCCCTATACTGAAGTTGTCTCTCTTTCTTCGCTACGGCAAATGCCTCTTTATCGATTTCCATGAGTTTTAATCTTGTAACTTCGACGCCATAGGCCTGAACATAGGCAGCTGAAAACGTTGCTAGAAATTCCTTTGCAATCCCTAAATAAAAGGAGTGATAAATTAGTGGCCAATAACAACTGAAATTGATTCTGTTTATAATACTCGATTTTTGAAGCCGTAATTAAAAGTTCGTCTTTATTACAGTAATCACTAATAGACATGATGATGCAAGAGATCAGTCGATTTTTTAAACTGTACGGGCACTCAGAAGAATACACCAAGATCCTGCATTTTAAAAAATACTTCTGTATCAACCTACCTTCAATCAATTCTTTTTTCTCGGCATCCAGTCCTGGCATAACATTACCCATGATCAAACTCTAAGCGTCCGTTCGTTTCAACTGACGATTTGTACTGAGCGCTAGCAGTAGTTGTTTGAGCAACCTTAAGAAATGAAAGCCAAGAGTATTATGTTAGTTTTTATGGGGAGGAGCGCTGTTACAGTGCTAGTCATGCTGAAACACATCCTGGATGGAATTTTCCGGGTCATCGAAAAGCATGTCTCGGCTCGGTATTGGACGCGATTATGGAGAGTGTTTATTTAGGACCCAACCTGTTTATAGTGTAATGTTTTAGCTCATGAACTAGGAATACCCCGCAAATTATATTCATGCTATTCATCCCATTGTGTTTCTATTGTGTTTCTGCGTCGTTTTCAAAAAGATCCACTACATGATCGTTTGCGGGGCGTTCTATAGTTATTCTAGTCTGCGTAGCGGCTAAGGGGATTAGGGAGAAGGAATGGAGAAGAGGGGGATATAGTTATTCCTAAAAAAAGTCACTAGTTATATCAACATTTTACAACTCTCAGAGGCCTGGATTTGTGACTTTTTTACCAGTTTCTTTGAAAGCTATCTTGAAAGAAAAAAGTTACTAGTTTAGGAAGGAGCATGAGAGAAAATGGTCATGGGGTTGTCCATAATCCAGTAGTAATTTTTCCAATTCCAATTTTTCGTCTATTTTGAAAAAGAAATGTCACGCCAGTCATATCAAAACTGGATATGAACCGGACTGTTGAAAATTATCAATCAGCAAATCACTTATAGACATGATGACAGTACAGAACTTTCGAAATCTGAAAACTTTCGAAATCTTGTCAGATAGCAAGTAGTCGGTAATTCCTTGTAATTTATTAAGACTGAGAGCTTAGAATCGATCCTAAAATGGTGCCTATTTGATTGACATCTGTCAGATTGTGGCGTCAAAAGATCCCTCTAAAACGTTTGCATATAAAGACCATTCCCACACGTCTTAGCAGATAGCAGACGTTTCAGACGTGACGCAGGGCTAAAGCTATTTCCCAATGTCTGAAATTATGAAAATGAAAGAGGGTGAAAGAAAGAGACAGAGAGGAAAAAAATCATTTTACTTCGGAAGTGGTTGCCTAATTATCCCGGGTCAAAGCTCCACGGAAAAGAAAAAGTTGAAACAAGGATGTGAGGTCACTGAGAATCAAACTTGTACATTCCATTTAAGGAGCAAGGATGACACAGTTGGTTAGTGCGCGGCCTTCGGTGCGAGAGGTCCCGAGTTCAATCCCCAGTGACTTCACATCCTTGTTTCGACTTCTTTCCTTTCCGTGTAGTTTTAATTAGCTTTAAATACCCTTAAAACGGAGCACTGATAGAGAGAGGGTAGTAAAATGAGCGCACCGTCGACCTCAGGTTTGTCAGTTGAATTACTGTTACGAGTTATCGACGTTAAATATGGTTGCTTTACTTTTACTTTACTTTATTCCTCATAGAAGGCCTTGCCATGTCCCAACTGTGCCCCCTTGCATCTGTCAAGGGGCAAGCGAGTGAGTTATAGGGGTTTTAACATTAAAGCTAGTTAGTCCACCACCGAAGTGGAGCCAGTTGATCGACCATTTCATTTCATTCCATTTCATTTCATCTCATCTCATCTCATCTCATCTCATCTCATCTCATCTCATCTCATCTCATCTCATCTCATCTCATCTCATCTCATCTCATCTCATCTCATCTCATCTCATTTCATTTCATTTCATTTTTTATTTATTTATTTATTTCGATGATTTACATACGTGACCTGACAGTGGTCTTCCTGTGATATTTCGTCACTTTTGCAACTTCTGCAGTTACGAAGCGGGGTAGGGTAAGGGAGTTGTTCAAAATTCAAGATGGCGGACGTGGAGGCTGATGAAGGGTTAGAAAGTCAGTCTTTATCGAACGCTGATGCAGCACAAAATGTCCCAGATGATACAGAAGAGGTATGTATTCATACATTTAACAAATAAATTTATTATGACAGTGTTTAATTGGAATTATATTTTACATAGGACTTGCAAGTTGATCTCAATTTGGGCGAACTTGATCTCACATCACAAGACGAATACATTTTGGATGAAGTTGATGGTAAGTAATGTACACAAATTATTTCATTAAGCTACTAGTGCTGTACAAGCTTTCCTTTGTATTTCTTCTTTTAATGGGAAAAGTGCAGTTATATAGATGCTAAAAATACAAGATACTGTTATACGTGAAGGCGAGTTGTCCCTGGCATAGCTGGGACAATCAACTCTTTTGTTTAGTGGCCCTAGGATGAAAGAAAACAAAAGAGGACAACTTGCTTTCAGTTTAAAAAACCCATAAAATATATAACTTAATTAGCTTACCAAATGATGAAATTTGAGTTTGATTTGTATTTATTATTTATGTATTTATTTTATATTTTTTCTGGCAGTTCACATTCAGGAAAACCTAGAAGATGAGTTAGTCAAGGAAGCACTCAAAGCTGTAAGTAAGACTAAGAGCAATTAATCCATAAGTGTGAAATGAACCACACCATGCCATGAGTGTCATGATGTTTATAAAAACAATTCTTTTAACTCCTGCTGTATCTGTGCCATATGCTGTGACTGTGTACATGTCGCCATACAAAATCTACTTTAACTATTAATGTATATTTCTATGCTCTCTTAAAGTAATATCCTTGTGCATCCAGGCCATGAATATTAATCATCCACAAAGTAATTTAATTAAGTAAAAATTGATGTTGATTGGTATTATTAGTTATGAGATATGCTACATAAGTTTCATATGCTTCAACTGCCACATACAAAGAATTTAGAATGAGGGAACTTGCTAAAACGTTTGTCTTGTTACAAAATGACTGAGCTTTATTCATGTAGCATCATCTTGATACTTGTGTATGTGGTAAATGAAGTATATATCTTAGAAGTCAGCTATTGGTGATCAATTATCTATGGACATTGAATAAAAAAACTAGACCCACCCAGTTTTTCAATGGAAAAATGCGCAGTGATCATTATACTGTACAGACTATGAGGTAAAATGAATATATACAGATATTAAGGGTTCGATTGCAAGTCAAATGCTATTGTATAGATAGCTTCATGCATTCATGGACGATTTTAACAATCCTTTAAAAATTTGTTCATCAGGGTGTTGATCTCCGTCAGTATTCCAAGCAAATTGAAGCAGACTTGCATGATGTTGAAAATGCATCAATATCAGACTGTATCCTTTACTTTCAGTTCTATCCAACTCAAAACATCAGGTGTGGTCATAAGGTGTCAGTTGAGAGAAAGCAAGTCGGGATTGTTATTATTACATATTAAGTGTTATTTACTTTTGAAGTGATTATGAAGGGATTCATTTTCTGTAAAAACACCAATGTTGACATCAAATATCAAAACTCTGATCTAACATTATTTACATTTGGCATTTTCCATTTGGCCAAAATTTTCGATATTTTTTTAGGAATATACCAAATGGAACAGAACAATTCCAGTAAAATGTTAAAATTTTGGAATGCATTGCAAGCTATTCCTTTTTTCTGGAAATTCCAAAATTTTGAAAAAAGCAACCATTCCATTGGATATTTTTTTAGAGTTGTATTGATCCCAGTCTTGCTCAAAAGCTAATAGTAGGTCCATCATTTTGAAAGTGGATTAGGTTGCCTGTGATGAAAGTGGATTAGGTTGCCTGTGAAAAAATGTGATCTGAAACCTGTTTCATTTGTACACAAAAAATGCTGAAAACTTATACCAGAAATTTTTGAGGAATGGAAAGTGTCCATTATTTTCCTTGCAATTTACATACCATCAGGCCATCATTGTTACCTTATGGAACAAATATTACCCGTCTGTTTACCAACCACTAGTTGACTACTTGTAACCAACCACTTACCAACCACTTATTGACCACTTGTGAACCATTTACCCACCACTTAATCTTATTCATCACTTATCACATGGTTCAAATTGTTCACATTTACCAATGTTAACTACATTGGACATACTAAATACACTGTAATATGTAGCAGTTGTGTCATTAAATGAACCTACATACAATGTTTGGTTTGGTTGGTCACCATTCTGCAAAAATATACTCCTGTTATACTGTAAAGATGGTTTATACACATATTAACCCTATTCTTGCCAAGGGCCGATTAGATCGGCCAAAGAAACATACCTAGTCTTGCCAAGGGCCGATCTGATCGGCCCACGTTAACATCGCATTTGATTGGTTGAAAATCGGCTTTGTTTGTTTATTTTAACGAATCAAAAGCTTTGTTATATAAACTTAATATCATGTAAGCGAGGCTTCGTATTTTTGAAGCGAAATTCAAATCAAATCATCGATAGTTTGTGGTAAGTTTGCGAGCGCTTCGCGCGAATTTGTCAATAAAGATGGCGGATTTACGCACGATTTTTGTTGTTGTTGTTGCTTGAATATATACTTGTTGTAAATGTCTGATCCAGAGTTTGATAGCGGAGACGAAAGTAGTGATATTTATAGTGATAATTCCGAAGACGAAGACGAAGAATCGAGCTCCGAAGATGAGGATCAAGCTGTTCAAGTACCAAAGATCTGGATTCGTGTTTATCCTCCTGAGGACAAAGCTTCTTTGGAGTTTACTGCCAGAAATGTGGGCCCTAGAAATCCTCCTCCTCCTGATTCGCTACCAGGTACCTATCTAAGTTTGTTTCTAACTCCTGAAGTTCTAAGATGCATCGTAAGTGAGACTAAAAAATATGCTGATCAAGAGATCAACTCTATTATAACTCAAGGTAATCCTCTCTCTGTTCGTCTGCTAAAATGGAGACGCTTGAACTTTGATCTGACTCTGTTGAAGAAATTTCTTGGACTGATCATTAACATGGGACTAGTTGCTAAAAAGGACTTAACTACTTACTGGGAAACAAAACATCCTAACACTTCTACTCCTTATTTTTCATCTGTAATGTCAAGGAATACTTTTCAACTAATTTCCAGATTTCTGCACTGCTCTGACAACACTTCTGTCCAGGCACAACATGATCCTCTCCACAAGTTCCGTCTACTTCTTGATTCTTTGAATGCTGGCTGTAAGAGGTACTATGTACCTAAGCAGTTCATTTCAATTGATGAGAGTCTTATAGGCATGAAGAACAGAACCCAGTTGATACAGTACATCCCCAATAAGCACCATCATAAGTGGGGTGTCAAGCTTTACTCAGTAACTGAGTAATCAACTGGGTTTCCTCTACATACTATAGTCTATTGTGGCAAGAGGCGTGAAGGTCCTGCCTCAGAGTTTGGACATTCATATGATGTTGTTGACAAACTTATCAGTGAATCTGGCTTAACCCACAAAGGCTATCATCTATTCGTCGACAACTTCTATACAAGTGTTACACTTGCTGAGCACTTGTATGAGAAGGGGGTTATGCTCACTGGTACAATGAGGTCCAACCGAAAGGGGATACCCAATATGATTAAGGAGGCCAAACCTAAGATTCAGGAATGTTTTTATGCCAGAAATGATCAAACCCTTGTGCTTAGTTGGAAAGAAAAGGCTTCTCAAAAGAAGCCTTGTATCATGCTCTCGACCGGTCTCCCGTCTGGCATGGTTGAACACCAGGTCAGGCGGGGTGGTACCAAGACCAAACCACAGATCGTGTCGGAGTACAACAAGCACATGGGAGGTGTTGATACCCTGGACCAGAAAGTGGATTTCTATGCTGGGGAAAGGGCTTTCCACAAATATTGGAAGAAGTGTTTCTTTGCACTCATCGACCGGATGTTGGTGTGTTCCTATATCCTTTATCAGGCCAATACCTCGGACGAACCCCCCCTTACCAGGTATAGGTTTATGTGTGCCGTGGTGGAGGAGCTGTGTGGCAACCCAACACAAGAACAACAACAACCAGCAACACAACACAAGATCTGCCAGCTTCAAGGGCGAAAAGAGAAGGACTGTGTTGTTTGCTCCAGACGGGATGTTCCTGGGGGCAGAAAGAGAAGCCGCACAGAATGCCAGGGATGTGGTGTTGGTGTGCACCTGGCATGTTTTGATCAGCTGGATCATAAAACAAAGAAAAGGAAGGCATAGAAAATTGAAATTCCTACTAGAATGGCTTTCTTTGCTTTGTTTTATGGCTCAGTTGATCAATTTCATAAGTGATTCATCAGTTTTTATGGTCAATTTTATTATATATTTGCTACTTTTTT
This sequence comes from Telmatactis stephensoni, assembly GCA_029948255.1. Lineage (NCBI taxonomy): Eukaryota > Metazoa > Cnidaria > Anthozoa > Actiniaria > Isophelliidae > Telmatactis > Telmatactis stephensoni. The sequence goes on from JALIZF010001516.1 coordinate 196,900, forward strand.
AGTCTGTTTCCATAGCAACATGCTTCTGTCGACACATATATGACTTCTTATGAATTCTCTGAAACAGAGGAATAGAGACAAACACCATTTGTTAAAAAGACACTGTTGTAAAATATATTTTAAAAATATTTTTATCACATGAGTGGGATTTATGAAATTTTTACCATTCGCTAAATCTTGAAATATTACCAAATTTTTTAAATTCAAGTTATTTATAACAATTTTTTTCTATTTACACCTATTTATATTGAGATAAAGATTAAATTATTTGATTGTACCTGTAAAAAGCAGTAAATTAAAAGTCTGCAATTCTTCCAGCTTGATATTGGGTTAATTTCTGTCGTCTGATATTTTTGAAACATTTGTCTTGGTAACCATGGTAACATGTCTATTGCATCAACATGAACATGGCAGATTCAAGCTGACATCATAAGCTTCAAATTGGTTTATCAGTCACTAGGTAATGATCCCTTTTACTACTGATGTAATTTTTTGAATGTTAATGCTATTTTTTCATATATTTTGCCTTGGCAAGTCAGGGGGACCCCCCTCAAAAATATTGGCAAGAATAGGGTTAAATAGAACTTCTTGGGTGGCATGGGTGGCATACGCTGTTAACGCTTCGTCTTTCACCACTGTAGTCTAACGGTCTAGGGTTCGCTGGTTTCGAGCCCCGCTGTGACCAATGTGAATTGAAGTTTGTTGATGTGTTGTTCTCTCCCTTGCCCGCGAGGGTTTTTCTCCGGGTTCTCCGGTTTTCCTCCCTCCATAAAAAATCAACATGTGAGTTGAGTAGTTGTGTGCTAAAATAAGAAATGTAGTGGTAGTGAGTGTGAGATGAAAGACGGCCCAATGGAAGATTAGCGAAAGCTAAATTGGCTTCCGTCTATAAGTAAAGACTGTTTTTTTTTCCTTATATTGTCCTTGACACTACTACTCAGATATCAAAGAAAGTAGAAACATTGCCAGTCTTCATAATCAAATTGCATCTTGTGATACCATTCTTGAGGTTGGTAGTAATTAGAGAATTAAACGATTTATCAATCATAATCACAATCACATTCATAAAGATTACTCTCACAAAGGGAGTGAGTGAGTTAGATATTTCAGGATTTCAAAATATTTTAGGATCTTGTTGCAAATCCTACAGGATTTTGTATAGGATCTTACTGAATCCTACAGGATCTTGTACAAGATCCTGTTCAGGATTTTATGTAGGATCCTAGTAAGGATCCTGTTAGGATCTTTGACAGGATGCTGGACAGGATTTTCACCAGGTGGGATCATAGAGTATTGTCACAGATATTCTAAGGGGTGGGGTTTTGATGAAAATTTGAAGAGTCTACTTAGTAAGGTAGATATGAGAGAAAGGGATGGATATTGTCATCAAAGATTGTTTCTAAAAATCCCAAGATTCAATGGATATACATGTAGTGCAGTGTACATAGTACAGTACTGCCATCCTGTAACTATAGTTGCAAATTGTGATTAAAGTTAAAGTGTATTAACATTAATTTTCAGTTCAAACCACAAATGAAATCCAAATGCATATTCATTGTTTGTTGAATTCTCTCATATTATTATTTATTTTTTAGAGAATGGAAAAGATGCTGACTAGTTTTCAGGTAACAAAAAATTCTCATTTTGGAAAATGCTACTTAACATTAAAGGTTACCCTGCTCACAGATATTGCTTTGAAATCCTCTGTATCACTTAGTAGTGAGGGATTAGAAAAGTAACCTTTACTTGTAGGGCAACTGAAGGTCATTACATACAAAGGGAATTATGCTGCATTGATGCATGCCCTGAGAGCATGTTCTGGGACAAATCCTTTTCAGGTGTTTCATGAACAAAAGGTTGTTGTCATTTCACAGAGGTCTTGATATATAGAGTAAATGTATTCATGAATTAGATTGATAGAGAGGATGGTAAATGCTGGCAGTTGTGGAGAGATAACCAAGGCTGTAACTGTATTTATTTTGCATTACGGAAATCCTGTAAAATCCCTCAGGACAAAATTGTACATTATAATGTACAATTATTGTAATGACCAGAGCCATCCGATAGTTTAAAATATAGAAGGCAGAGTGTGATTCTGAGAAAGCTAATCATCACATTCAAAATTAGTAAATTAACTTGCCCAGGATGCGGTGAGTTTTAAATGTATATAGAGAAAGCTGATAGATCGCTTGCTTTTAGGCTCAAAGAGTATGCAAGTAGAAATGACCAACCGATGCATAGACATCTTTCAAATTGCTCCCAGTTCATTAGTAAAGTAAAGTAAAGTAACCATTAACATCGATAACTCGTAACAGTAATTCAACTGAGAAACCTGAGGTCAACGGTGTGCTCATTTTACTCCCCTCTCTTCATTGGTGCTCCGTTTTAAAGGGCATTTAAAGCTAATCAAAGCTACACAGATTGGAAAGAAGTTGAAACAAGGATGCAAGGTCTGGCTGGGGATTGAACTTGGGACCTCTCGCACCAAAGGCTGTGCACTAACCAACTGTGCCATCCTTGCTCCTTGATTCAACAGACCTCAATTGATTGCCAAATTGTTTTGGTCATCCTGCACGTGTTGATTTTGGTAAACAAAATAATTTTCAACGCCATCCACGGAAACTTTGAGATCATGGACATGAATGACCACTGGTCCCAATTGGATTTCCTAGAGTCCTATTATATCAAGAATCTAAATCCTACAATTAATGAAGGAATTGCTCTAAGTACTTTGTTATTTTTAGCCATCTCATGGTATATAAACCACAACTTGTAATCATCCCATTGACATGATTATGACTTTGGAATAAAGTCAAAACATTATTGACATCTCTCGTTGTTCAATAACCCAAAATTTGGATTTTGAATGCGACGATTAGCTTTCTTGGAATCAAGGGCATGGGTGGCGTTACGCTGTTAACGCGTCGTCTTTCACCACTGTGGTCTAGCGGTCAAGGGTTCGCTGGTTCGAGCCCCGCTGTGACCAGATGTGAATTGAGTTTGTTTGATGTGTTGTTCTCTCCCTTGCCGCGAGGGTTTTTCTCCGGGTTCTCCGGTTTTCCTCCCTCCATAAAAATCAACATGTGAGTTGAGTGTTGTGTGCTAAAATAAGAAATGTAGTGGTAGTGAGTGTGAGGGGCAGCAGGTCCACATCAGCGAAAGCTGCCAGATATCCAACCTGCTTAAACAAATAAAGAATTATTATTATTAATTAAGGACTAGACAAGACCTCTTGATGAATTAAAACTCGAACTCGAACATATACAACCTTCGCGAAAATTTTTCAGCCTGTCAGCATACATTTCTTTGTAAAAATTCTAGGGGTTCCAAAAATTCACGTCTGCTCAGGGTTCTGATAACCTTCACGAAACATCACAATTTTACTAAAATGACAAATTTTGTTTGTAAATAGAAGACAATATAAAGAGGCATGTACAGCATCATGGAACCTCCATTTTCAAAACTATCAACCAATTATTCACCATTATGATAGTTTGAAGAAGTAGCTCTAGTCAAACTGACACTGACAGCTGTTGTCATTAATATATTGCTTGATGTCTCTCATCATTTTGATTGGATAGTGCAAAAATTATTTGACAAAATACACTTGCACCATGCTACAAGTTTGAGGTGCCCAAAACAAAGAAATATTAACATTTAATATTTTACATACAACTTACTTTATATTGTTTAAAATGCAGGCAATAAGAGGAGAACTGAGTCAGTTTATTGATGAAATGATGGTGACAGATACGTTGATAAAGTAAGTTGATATTAATCTACCATATTTATTATAAGATAGTGGACAAGGTACAAAATGTACGTCTCTAAGAAAAATCTGGAGAAGACCAATCATATACCTCATAAAATTGTTATAAACAAACAGATTTGTCCTAAAGAGAAAATGATCTAAGTTGGGTATAAAACCTCATCTTTTTTCTGCTCACCATAATGAATGGTACAAGGCACATGCCTATCCAAACCCCTGCACTATTTGGGATTCTTCATTGATGAATAATTGTTTTAATTTATTTGAATGGAATTGTCACTTAGAAATGTATCTACTGACATTACATGTACCAATATATTGTTTTCTTTTTCTGTGAATCAGACATATTTGTGATACTCCTGTAACTGAGCAGAGTTTTATAGAACAACTACATGAGTTACACCACAAGATTGATTTTGTTAAAGAACAGTCCTTTAAAAATGCTTTGTCCTGTAATGATGTTGGTGATATATTAGAGAAACTCAAAGTCAAGGTACATTTATTAATCATTACTAGTCATACTTGAATTACAATGCTAGGGGTAGATGTCCTTTGAAATATATAATCATGCATTGATTTTAAACATATTAAAATGATGATAATGACGATGATGATGATGAATGTCAATCATTTTGATGCATCACTGACAAGAATTAGTAAAACCATCTTGTTGTAACTACATGTTAATTGCATGCCCTGAGTGTTTGTGATTAAACAACATGGTTGTGTGACATTTGTTCTTCACATTGTAACTAATTCAATTGCAGAGCAGCTGCAAAATTATATCCAGCTTTATCCAAAAAAAGTACCAAATTTATCTAGTGATCAATGTACATGTATACATGTGGGAATTGCTGGATTCCACATTGCTAAATTCCACTGTATACAGTGTATATAATATATATATAATATATGTTAAGTTTTCTAATAAATTGTTGATGTTTGAACATATTTTCAAATTGTGCATGTACAAATTATATAGACTGGAATTAAAGTGTGTACACTCTTTATTTTTAGGCTGTTCAAAAGATTAGAGATTGTATATTACAAAAGATTTATTCGTTTCGCCGACCTAACACAAACTATCAAGTACCCCAAAATGCTCTCCTAAAACACAGGTAAGGATGCCATACATCTCCTGATGTCTGTATGGTCCACTGTATGCTCCACTTTAGCCTGTAATTATAATTATTCATTGAAGCATTAGACTTACATTTGTAGCTCAAAAGCCATTAACCAGCAATGTGCAATACTAAACTGTCATCTGAGTGAGTAGCTAAAGAATGGATTACAATAATGCTGTAAATGATTTAAAAATGGGTATTGGGCAGGCATGTTATCAGTAAATTGCTGCACCAGGCAGTGTTCTCAAGATATTTTAAAAGTAGGTGGAGTTAAAAGTCTGAAATACTTGGCAACACTTGCCAATTGAGTGTCTTAAGGGAGTTTAAAATTAAATTAAATTCAAATTATAAATTATAAATTCAATTAGATTTAAAATTACATGGTACTGACAGTAATAAATTTTCCTTGCAGATATTTTAATGAGTTTCTATTGGCACACCACCGGCAAGTTGCCAGAGAAGTTAAAGAAGAGTACATTGATACCATGAGCAAAATCTATTTTTCTTATTTTAAAAGTTACATAGCAAAATTGATGAAACTTCAGGTAAGAAGGCGACGTATGTTGGTTCTTATTAGAACATATTAATTGTCGCTTCATGTATCAAGACCCAGTTTCTGTAACTATAATGTATTTTCATTTTAGTACGAAGAAGTTGCTGACCGTGAAGATTTGATTGGAGTTGAAGACAATGCTAGGAAAGGTAAAGTTACCATTGATATACAATAATCTAATTTCATGCTGATCCTTGCGGAGTTGGGAAGGAAGATTTAGGAAAAGGGGAAGGAAAACAGTGCTTCCATTCTTCCTCCATCCACAGAAAAGGTAGTGCTTGAGCTTTGGGACATTTTTCACCAGGTCCCTCTGGCCATTAACTGACTAATTTCTTGATCAAGTTCTGGGTATTTCTCACAGTGCATAAATTATCTTCAATCTCATCAATTTTTGTGTTAGTTTATGTACATGATTTGTCCCCATTAACTTTTAACAGGTCAATAATTATTAGGAGCATGAAGGAACACGCTCCATAGAGCCAAACGGAGATCGTGTAGAGTGAACACGTGTTGCTTAAAGGTTCATGTTCTTACAAGGAAACTTGCACAAATTGAATAATAAACATCAATTGCATGAAACTCTTACTATTATTTTTTCACAGGATTTTTCTCATCAAAACCAGTACTGAAGAACAGATCAACTATCTTTACCCTTGGTAACCGTGGTAACGTCTTAACAACAGAACTAGAAGAACCCATCATTGTACCACATGCAGCACAAAAGAGTGAGAAAAAGGTGAATAAGAACAGGATAATGTGATGGTTTAAAATGAGGAAGTGGCTTTTTAGAACTTTTTTATTAAAGTTTGATTTGTCATTTCTTCCCATTTAACTTCTGATCTTCTATTTAATCCATTGAGATTGACTTAGGAAGCATTTTCTAGTCTTGACAGAGTATATGCTGTACGACGTTTCTCGTGGAACACCGTGGAATAATATCCCACGAGTCATGTGTATTTTCTGGTATACATACGAGCCATGGTATGCCAGGAGAAACCATTGTATAACAATTTTATCCCACACCATAGAAAATACAGCCAATTACCACAATGTCTCATGAGAAGAGACAGTTGAATACCACTGAATATACGTACACCAACAACAAGTCCACGGTGTACACTCCAAGACGGCAAAGAACGGTCCGCAAAGGATGAAACATGATAAAACATGATAAAACATGAATACAAAAGACTCAATTGCTAATAACGCTTGCTGGAATGCTTCAAATACTTACCAAAGAAACATCATACAAGGAAAGACAATAGTGAATAGACTAGTTAAAAGAAAAACTGCCAAAATCCTTTGCAGTCTCGGAGTGTACACCACTGTGGACTTGTTACGACAACGTTTTTTGGATTAGGTGTACAATGGATTTCTTGCTTTCTGATTGGCTGTATTTTCTATGGTGTGGGATAAATACTAGAGGGTGTACAATACAATCACCAACCATAAGGAGTAAGCGTGGCTTAAAAAGTCAGTTCGATTCCTACTGATCCTCGCACACTTGCTTCTACTTCTTCTTACACCATAAATAGCCTTAAGTAATCTTAGCATGGAGCATTGTGTGAGAGAGGGGGGGGGGGGGGGGGGGTAAGAGTGCACGGCGTTGGCCTCAGGCTCATCAGTGTAAAACTATAGTATTATGAGCTACCAGTGCAAAACAAGTTTTTTTCTTACCTTTTTCACCATGCAATGTAAAATAACCGCCATTTATTTATTACACTTACAGAAAGATGCTTCGAAGAGTATTGTCTTTTTATAATACTTATTTGTTTTGTACAGTATTCATTTGAAAGCCTATTTCGTAGCATGCATTACGCATTGCTGGACAACAGCTGTCGTGAGTATGTGTTCCTGTCTGACTTCTTTATGGTGCAAGGCCACCAAGCTAGAGATGTCTTTACACAAGTTCTTGGCAAAACGCTTTCTTTTTTTCTGGTAGGTTTGCACTAAATCATTTCGTGTCGTTTATTTGCTTCAGTAAAGTGTAGCTTATCGTTGGTTAGTGTGCAGCCTAAGTGAGTCAGAGGTTCCATCTTTGATTCCCAGTTCCCAGCGACCTCGAGCAATCATCTCATTTCTTCATGTTCCAACTACAACATAAAGATTCCTTTCATTATTTAGGTAGCCGTGCCTTTGCATCGAAGCGAGACGAACGGTGAGCGTGCAATGATACATACCTATTTTAACACCTAGGACAATTATTCACAGGTCTCTATCATTGCAAGCTCACCGTTCGTCTCGCTTTGATGCAAAGGCATGGCTACCTTTCAAGATAGCGCAGGGAACTGTGAAGGGCAAAACATTCATATTTTTAGACATTCACGTGTAAGCGTGCGCACTAAAAAGAAGAACGAACAGCGTGTGGGCATGCATTGTGATAAAGGTTTGGTGGGCATGATTTTCTCCCTATTTTTCTCTTTTTTGAGGTTCTATATTTATTATTAACCTAAGCTTTCAAAGAGCTTCGCTGTGCATAGTTATCCAACAAAAAGTCTGCCTGTCATTCCCTCAACTTTAATCCATTCTGACAAGGTGTATTTATCAAATAGAAACAAATGGACACGTACATTGAGAGCTGCTATGACGCCATTGGTTTGTTTCTTTGTATTCACATCGTTCATCGTTACCGAATTCTAATGCACAAGAGAAGTGTTCCAGCCCTTGACAAGTAAGCAGATACACCGATTGATAAACGTGTATTTTTATTTAATACTGTAGATCTTCATAATCCCAATTGTAAAAGTTTTTCTTCAGAATTTTGATCTTAAGAGGAAAAACGTTATTTATTTTCGCTCAGCTAAATTTTAGGATGCATGGAAGGAAATTTATGATCATTTGTTTGAATTGAAATTCTAGAGAAAAACTTTTACTTGTAAATTTGGTATTGCAAAGGTCTACAGTTTTCAATGCAAATACTTATTTTTATTGTACAATTATCCTTTTGTTACGTCGTAGTTTTTAGTATCATATACACCTATTTCAATTAACGTCGGTAAATCGACTCAAGTCGGCGCGACTCACCCGAAATGGAGTATGGGTAGGAATTACTAAAGGCTATGAAACCAAATAAATATCAGCACGAAAATTCTCCTAGAGTTCAGCTAGTGTCCAGCTAGTGTTGGGCTCATGCAACAAAGTCCTTATTCGTGATGCTTAAAATAAAACCAAAAGCCAAAAAGAAAGTTAACGTTTTCAACTACCCATACTCCTTTGCGGTCAAGTCGCGTAGCTTAAAGCCTCTCGCACGACAACGTTTTTTGAAATAGGTGTATAATTAATTATAATTATAGTATTTATTTATAAATCATTGTCAAGGTCATCATGTGTTACAGCGCCATGCATTATAGTATAGTTTCAACGTTGTGACACGTGAAATATCATCCCAAATAGCTACGGTATTTCAAAACAGTTTTAAGTGTTAATGAAGTCCAAGGTTGGACATGCAGTGACGTGTGGCATACGTAGGTTGTCCCGGGAATATAGAATGTTGCTATGCTCACATGCCCCCACATGTCCTTCCTGGTAAATGTTGAAATCCGTATCAGTAATTATTTAGTTAAAAGTTATCGTTAATTTTGAACAAAGATATATTCATAAGGGAAAAATGTATTTACCACGTGATAGTTAGGAACTAGACTATTGGTTGATAAATTTGTAGTTTTAGAGTGCTATATGTGGTATAGGCAGGCAGAATCACATCTCTAGCGAGATGTCCAAAATTTTACACTCGATGACAGAAAGACACATATCTTATATCATATACACCGAGCCATTTCTAGTGTTTCCATGGTAAAATTTAGCATTTTCACGTTGATATTCCAGGTATTGGGATACTTTACTGGAGATGTTTTGGCCTCGGTTTACCAGCATCGTTGAGATGAATATTGAAAGTGTACAATGTACAGACCCACAGAAACTCGGTACCATTGATATTCGTCCCCATTATGTAAGTACATGTATGATCTCCATCGTACATCTGTTATCCGAAGCGGAGAAAAGACGTCAATTAATATTGAAGAAAATAGATTACTGTATTTATTCTCATAAATACTATTATCTAATAAACGCCTCTCGAATACACGCCCCCTCAAGTCCTAAAAATATTTAAGGCGTGCACAGCGTGCACAAATACTGTAACTGGGTACAAATATCGTCAAATGGTGATACAACTCTGATTTTTAAACATTGGTTTCTAGGAAGATACGATATTTAATTTGCATAGAAACGACTGTTTGATAAGTATTTCCAAGTTGAAATATTAAACTTTGAAATAAACGCCCTTCTCTAATAAAGGCCTACCTATAATAAACGTGTTTGCCTTTTTCCCTTTTCAACGCGCCAAATAGATCATTCTTTGTGGAGACCGTTTTCGTCTACTTAAAAACGCCATTTATTATTTCAAGCTCGACTTTTCAGTAAACTCGCTGGGCGTCTATTGGAAAAAAATATGGTAGCGGATGTTGTTTGATCTTATTGGATTGTGCACATGTGAAATTTGTTTAATTCGACGTTACTTTTTCTTGATAACAAATATATTATAGTATAGTAGGACGTGTTGGTAAATCATTGATTAGTGTTATAATTGTACTTTCAATACAGATCACCAGACGATATGCTGAATTTTCTGCTGCTATTGTTAGTCTCAATGAAAGTTTTCCTGAAGAAAAGGTATTTAAGATACGATGAGCTCCATGAATTGTATTGGAACCTCTCTTAGCCCCTGTCACTAAGGGGCAGTTCACACTGAGATCGCTTCAGATGGATCGATCTCAGATCGAGAGAATTGAGAGAGTTGCGTTTGAAAATGTTTCCGCGCAAGAGAGCGTTTTCCTGATCAAAAAGGTCCTTCTTTGTGTGTGTGAAAACGATAACGTATCGACTGGACAAGAAAGTTTACGTTTTCTTAGGACAACGTATTTGTGTCGACGAGGACACATACTGAGTACATTGCTGAATCTGCATATTGCATGGAGAAAAACAAACAAGCTAACAAACTAAACAAGCAAACAAACAAACAAACCCAACAAACAAACAAACCCAAACATAGACAATTCCTGACAAGTATCTATTGCTTGCTTACAGGTTAACAAAGTTTTAGCTGCCCTACAAAATGAAGTAGAAAACTTTATTCTCAAGATGGCTGCTGAGTTTCCACCACGTAAAGACCAGCTTATATTCCTGATCAACAATTATGACATGATGTTAGCTGTGTTAATGGTCAGTAATCACGTTAGAGTAAATACACGGGCACTGGTTTTCTTAAGGTCCGGACGCACGGTGCAACTTTTCCCGAAACATTTGCTGAAACACCGCGCGCAACACGGTTGCACCGTGTGTCCACCACTGATATGTTGCGCGCAACAGTTCTGGACAGTTGCAGAAGTAGAACTCGATCCTACTTCTGCGGCTGTTGCGCGCAACGTTTCGCGAAACATTGGAATGGGTGGACACACGCTGCAACATTGCGTTGCGCACGATGTTTCAACAAATGTTTCAAGAAATGTTGCACCGTGTGTTCGGGCCTTTATCGCCGATGAGGTTACGATAGGCGTTGTCCTGAAAATACGAACAGGGTCTCTAAAGAGTGGTAAATGTGTCACGTTAATACTTGAATGAGTGTGGAAAATTAACGGTTTGATGAGGGGCAGCAATTTGCCTGTGAAAGTTGATAGCATTTTTTACTCAGAGTGATATCGGAGTAATGTTCTGATATTAAATGGAAAATCAGAGTCGTGTCCATCTATAAATGTTCTGACGTCTTTTACATTCTTAGGAAAGAACATCTGAAGATTCAAAAGAAGTTGAAGGATTTCAACAGCTTCTTACAGCAAGGATTGGAGAGTTTGTAGAAGAGGTATAATTGAGAAATAGGATGATTTATTCAATTTATAATTGTTTCGTCGTTAATAGACTTTTACTCCCCGTTTTGTTGCGATTGAAGGGAAAAATTGTTTTGTTAAACTTCGCGCTCCTGACTGATTGATTGTCAGGAGAAAATTCAATTTACAGTACAATGTTTTCTTAAGAATTAAGGATTAGGCGATGTTGTTTGTGAAGATAAAATGTCTGGATTATATCTTTAAACGACTGGACATTTGTTTGTCACATGTGCTTTGTGTTCCTTCTGAGTGTTGTGATTAATTGTCCATCTTTGCATTATTGGTGTCGTTTCGTCTGTACGATATCTTCCTTTATCTATCCGCCTTACTGAGTCGGCTGTCTGTCTGTCTGTCTGTCTGTCTTTTGTACTGTGTGTATTATAACTAACTATTATTATCCTTTTTATTCTAAGATACTTTCACCAGCGTTTGGTGGTATGATAACATTTGTAAAAGAAACAGAACCACTACTAGAAAGAGGTCAAGGACAGGTGATTCGACCAGACGAACGTAAGTCAGTAACGCAGCTTTAGGTTATCCTGCTTTGCTGGCCCTACAGAGGAGAATGGGAAGGGGTTGGGGAAGCGAAAGGGGATTTCCATAGGTTAGGTAGTCTAGATTTCAAAAGAATGATTCACCGGCAGCAGTGGTTGCCTGGTGATGAGATCACCGGTTTGTCATCCGCCATGTGATCCCGGTAACAGGGCTGAAAAACGCGCCAAATAATGGCGTACGCGTCAAATTGGTTAGTGAAAATATCGCAGGCTCAACTGGTGTCCTATAAAATTTGTTTGGGTTTCAGTCAAAACCTAATAATCTTGACAAACTGTTCAAAAGGTGAGGCCGTTTCTAAAAATGTTAAAGAAAAAACGTATTCAGTCGTGTAGTTTATAATATTAGCTTTGCTTTTTCACTAGGTACCATTTTCTATCGTAGGTATCCCAGTAAGTTGTTCCTTGAAAACCTCGACCGATTTTGCTTTTTCCGGGTGATTGTTTGCCTGAAAAGGGAATATTTCGCACTAAAATTGCTTTTTGGTTAAGCTTTTTGTTCTTTGTTCTCCTGACAATTCCTGAAGGCGTTCAAAGTGGCGAAAAAGAATGATCCAGATTGGAAGAAGTTGTCCATTTCAAGTACCGAAGGAAGGTATTTCATGCAAAAGACATCTCCGGCTCAGTTCGATGTATTTTTCCCTGTTGCAGAATATCTAGATTCACATCAAGACATGATCTGTTATCTAGAATATCTATCTATCTTAAAACTGGAAAAAAACTCGTTCTTATTTAGTAATTAAAACAAAAATTAACCTTCCACTTCCCATCGCCATATTTGTTTGTTTGTTGTTGTTGTTGTTGTTGGTGTTTTTTTGTGTTTTTTTTTTTTGCTGCAAAAGTTAGCGCATGCGCATTCGTTTTTCAGTCTTGTTGTCCCAGGTTTGATTTTGGTACCCAATGTACTTGAGTTGCCAGTTCTTTATCTCCTCTGCTTTCGAAGTTTTGTTTCTCTCTGGATCCACTGGTGTTTCCTCGCGCATTAAACTGAGGTAAACTATGAATAATGTGCACAGAATATTAGAATGTAGTGGTAGTGTGGAAGAGAGTGCAGTGTCCCCCTATTAGTTTGCAAATGTTACAAGACTTTGGACACTAATGCTACAATTGTGGCCGAGTAAAGGAACCTTTTCTCGTTTCTTTGTTCAAGAAAGTGAGAGTACGAGATGACAGTATATTTTTTTATGTATCATGGCTGTTCAAACACTAATGATTAGGACAACAATGCAAAATAACAAAATATAATAACATGCAAAATAACGTCCAGTTTAACTTGTTTTCCAGGAAGAATCCAGCAGCTGGTTCGTGGTTTTGCTTCTGACTGGAAAAAGTCGATTGAGAACATTAACCAAGAAATAATGCGTTCGTTTTCAAATTTCAAAAATGGTACAGCAATCTTGCAGGTCAGTGGATTCAGCACTATTGTGGTACAATTGCCTCTCCCCCCACGGGCGGGTCAGCATAGCAAAGTCACTTTTGTAGGTGGACGGACTCACAATGTCACTACTAGCTCCTCCGTTTTGCAACAAAGTTGCCTAAAAGATGGAGCATCTTTACTCTTCGTTGGTCAGTTCTACATCCCTTGGTCTCTGCAGGTTTATATGAGCAAGTACAGAAGGTTTTGAAGCTGGCTAAAGCCGGTGAAATACGCTGCAATTTTTCTAGCGCTGGCAATGCAAGTTATAAATTTTGTTGCAGAGAAAAATTGCAGCGTGTACCATCACTCTGCAACATTCAGTACAAGCGTGCAATAATATTCAAGTATGTTGCAGAGAAACAGTTCACACTTTCTGCGACAATTTTTTGTTGCTGCGGAAAATCGTTGCAGGTGTTGTCGCACAGACTTGATACACTCGGCAATTTTGCTTTCGTAACAAAATCTCTGAAACTGCATTGCCAGCGAGAGAGGAAATTGCAGCTTGTACCACCAGCTGAACTAGCCAGACATCTTGGCTGCTTAACGGTCTTAATAGGCCTTTTTCTCTTGACGGGCGTTGAATTCGACTTTCGCTTAAAGATTTGCTCTTGCTCGCGCTAAAATGTTGCTCTTATTTTGAATTTGTGGTCCCCGTTGGCCCCCTGTTAGCTTTGCTTTAATTTGAAGTGAGTGTCATGTTTAAATTCTCATGCGCACGCAACTTTAAGGGGGTTAGTTTAAATCCCTTGGGTTCTGCTACTCGCAAGCTCGAGGTCACACGAAACATGATGATTAAGTGCTAGTTTTCACTATTGACATAAGCATAAGCAACATACGCAGACTCAGTAAGGCAGTGCTCATTAGCAGTTCTTGTCTTTTCTCACACCTATGTGATAAATGCAATACTGAGTCTGCGTATGTTTCTTATGCTAAAGCTAATGTCGCTAGTGAAAACCAGGCTTAAATGCCAACTAACAAGAACTTGAACATGAAATATAATTGACTAGTAGTGAGTTTACTGATAAAATTGTTGCAGATATATCTTAGAAAATATAATGACATTTCTCTTCTATTTAGGCTGCTCTTACACAATTGATCCAATACTATCATCGATTCCAGAAGATTCTCTCTCAACATCCTTTCAAACGTCTACCAATTAGAAGTGAACTTATCAACATACATCATGTCATGGTGGAAGTCAAGAAACACAAGACAACCTTCTAAACGTAGGCAGACCATGGCACGTCTGTCTTCCAGTAAAAGCGATGTTACACGGAGCAATTTGTTTTACACTCGTCTCGCAATTGGCTCTGCGAAACATGTTCCACGAACCATTGCAGTGTGTAACATACGCATCGCTAACAATTATTGCGAAGAAAACGATTGCGGTAACGTTTTGTCGGCGTTGTGCCGTGTAACACCCCTGAAATGGTTCATGCAACTTGTTTTGTAGCGCGAGACACGTTGCAGAAAATATATGCACCATGTAACAGCGTCTTAAGGTTTTGAAACGCGAAATGTATTCATTTTCAAATCAAATGAGAATGAAAATCGCCAGCACTTTAAAAGATGTATGTATATAAAGAAATAGCATCGTTAGTGCATGCTATTCAGATATTTTGGTAAAATACCACTTAGCATTTAACTTCAGCAATTGTGAAAATTTGGAGGGGAGTGTACATTAAATATCTGAACGTTAATAAAATCATATTCTATAAAGTAATAAAAAGATTGAATTATTGACATGTTGATATTCGTGTGGTTTATTATTTATAAGTAATTCCAACCCATGATTCCTTTCTCGTGAGCCAAAGAATCTCGCGGGGACTGCGGGGACTTTTACCTTTGAGTTCCAGACTTGTACTCAATCGTCACTGACATATTCCTTCCATTTGCAGTGGAATATGGGATGGCGTGAGCAAAGGCTTACGTGAGTATAGAAGAGCGACTGGGTACGAGTCGTCATCCCATGAACACGGCGGTTAAACGACTGCGCATACGCAAGATTTCGCGGGCTTTGGCGCGCTCGCGTCTTGACCGCATGCAGGAAGCCCATGCGATGTTTACTAGAACAATCTCCCTATTTATTCAATCCTTTTTGTATTGCCAAGAATTTTTTATCTCTATTGAAAGTTCATGAAAACAACAGGTATTGCTTTATACTAAAATGCATCAGGAAAATATTTATTTTGTCCGTTTTGTTTTCATCAAATAAATTGTATTCGTTAGATTGGGCTTCCTGTGGTCCGCCATAGCTGCCATTGAAAACAGTTTGCTGACATTTTTAAACGTCAATAACTTTTTGGTACAAAAAATAATGAAAAGATACCTTGGGGTTTAAAGCTTAGTTTTTAAGTAACTTTCTAAGCTTTACATTTTTTTTTAAACAAGGGTATTCAATTTCTTTAAATTTTCGTAACATCAAAAGAGCATAAATAATAGAGGGGAAACTTCTAAGTATCGGGCGCGCCATGTGACTATTCCTGTTTGGGCTATTTTTAGAAACTGGATGCAGTTCAATTTTCGTCTTATCCTACTCCCGTGCGTCATAATTTGACGCAGAAAGAGGAAATTTCGGAAAAAAAGAAAATTTAGTGCAAGTTTGAGTTTTCAAAAACAGCGCAAGTTTTCTTAGTTCTGCTTTTGTTCACATTATCTAGCATCAAAACCATGTATATTCTGATCACAAAGGAACGATTTTGATGAAAAAAGTTGAAAACGTTTTAAAAGGATCTTGTGTTTTTGGATGACATTTTAGCTGGAATCCGCGCGCTGCTCACACCATCATTCAAAAATGTCCGCTCATTTGGCAGAGAATAATACTCGTTTGTTTGTATAATTTTGTGGTTACTGGCTTTATGCCAGTAACACACTATGCTATGGGCTTCATGCGTGCGTGCGTGCGTAATTCGGAAATCCCCGAAGTAGACACGAAGTGTCAACCCGAAAGATATGCGAAGTTCGTGCGCCCGTCCGAGGGTGTTTAAGTCGATCAGATTAATAATCAAATATAGGCTTTGTGGTTCAAATATCTCTCTTCAGACCAAATTGTTCAGTTTAGTTCATAACTATATCTGTAAGGGAAATTCGGTCAATTAATTACTATAAGATCAATCTATCGAAAACTCTTTTCTTTACATACAGCTGCATCCAAGCAAACTATAACGGGGCTCAAATCTGCAAGTTTTAGTGAGCAGTTCATATAAGGACAGTGATATATTGCACTCATGCGATCATGAGCGTGACTTTCACTACGCTGAAGTCTTAAAGGAAACTACTCTGCTGAGAGATATTGAAAAACATTTAACTGAGGAATATTTAGTTAACGAAGTCTTAAATTCTTTATTTCAACGGAAAACGATAAGACGAATTATTAGTAGAAATCTCCACAATTCTAGATGGTAAGGCATGATAGTACATGGTAAGACATGATATGGTAGTACATGGTAAGACATAGTAGTACAGGGTAAGACATGGTAGTACATGGTTAGGCATGGGAAGACATGGTAGTACATGGTTGTACATGGTAAGACATGGAGTACATGGTACGACATGCATGGTAATGGTAGTACATGGGAAGACAGTGGTTAGTACATGGGAAGACATGGTAGTACATGGTAAGACATGGTAGTACATGGTTGTACATGGTAAGACATGGTAGTACATGGTTGTACATGGTAAGACACGGTAGCATATGATAAGACATAAATAAATACCAAGTTGTATTAAGTGGAAAAGATATTTAGATGATACCTTTGCATTTGCCAAGAGGGATGAAAACGAGCGAGTGCTTGGACAGCTGAACAGCTTTGACAACAAAATTCAATTTACCTACGAAGAAGCTGAAAACGACACCCTACCTTTCCTGGATACCATGGTAAAATGGAGCTCTGGCTGTTTTGTAACATCTGTCTATCGAAAAAATACCCACTCCCTAACATATCATGGAAAATTTATTTTGACCACTCTATATCCACTGGGACTCCCATGCACCTACAACCTGAAGAAAGTACGCTCACAGGCCTGGTAAGAAGAGCATTTGATATTTGCTCCAATCTATTACAAAATGAACCATCTACGGTCAGTTTTCCGTGAAATCAACCATACCCTGATTGGACTAGTGAAATTCTTACTTCTGGACTTTCTAAATGAGCATGGTCGTTTCACGGCCTTACATGCAGTTGAAGCACTCTGGTTCCCTTTTGAACGATGGGCTGGGTCATGCCTGTGAGATGAACTACAAAAATCTCACTTGATTTGGGCTGAGGTGGCTTTTGCTCATTATTCATGTAGTCAAGCAGCTCATTACTAAAGGCTTGGGCTCGTTTATGTTGTTCGGCGTAGCTTCTTTTCGAGAGCACATTGTGAGTAGGCCCGTTCCCTCCACTGTATGTCCCTTGCTCGTATCCTTTAAGGTTGGCACGCAGTTGTAGGTTTTCAGCCACATCTTGTCTAGCAGCATCTAGCAAGTCAAGGTTAATTATACCACTATTCTTCCATGAAGAATGGCCACTTTCTGCCAAGTGACTTTAGGGGCATTAAGGTTTGGTCTGAAGGCACAGGAATACATGATACCTTCCTTCTCTCCCACCATCCCACCAATTGACGAGTTCTTGACTGGGTGTTTCTGCTGGAACCTCTCTACACAAACAATTATTCCAATTTCTCGAATAGCAATTCATGAATGAATTGATTTTGAATAGCAATTCAAATTTGAATTTTCGCACGATTTTGGAAATTTTGGCATAATAATAATAATGTTTAAGGTTTGCATACCGCAAATATCTATATGTATACACCTATTTCAAAAAAGGTTGTCGTACGAGAGGTCTCAAGCCTACGCGACTAAACCGAAAAGGAGTATGGGTAGTTGTAAAACTTCAATTTCTTTTTGGCTTTGGTCGTAATTTTAGCATCAGCAAATAAAGGTCTTTAATGTATTAGGTCATAAAAAGCGGAATTTCAGTTATTGGTTGGATATTTATATGGTTTTACAACTTAAGTAATATTTACCCATGCTTCCTTTCGGGTGAGTCGCGTAGGCTTTCCCCGACAACTTTTATTGAAATAGGTATACAATCAAATGCGGTTGAAATGAACTGAAATGAAATGAAGTATAATCAAACATAAATGGATTAAAAATCCCAACTGTCAAGGAGGCAAACCAGTTGGCTATATTACAAACATGGCCGAGAAACTAAATTTGAACTAATCGAAATCGGAACAAATTCAGTCTCAGCTAGTGGCCACCTGGGACCGCCAGATTGCGAGACCAACGCTCTGACCACTCGGCCATGCTGCCTCCATATGAAAGTGTTTTGCACCTCATTTGCACGTGCAAAACGTGATTTTCATAAATTAATGCACGTTAAAACGCAATTCGCGTTGCATCAAGGGAAGGAAGGAAGAAAACAGCGAAGCGATAATTCATGCATTTAGCGAACAATCCTTTGTTGGAATTGTTTGTTGCAATCTAAAAGAGTATAAGCAAGGTAAATACAGTGGAGGGAAAGGGCCAAAATCAAAATCGAATACAGCGTGCAATTGTATTTGAAAAGTGGATACAATTCATTTTAATGTTTTTTAAAAATCACGTTTTGCACGTGCAAATGACGCAAAAAACAATTTTATATTGCCAAAATTTCCAAAATCTTGCAAAAATTCAAATTTGCTTTTTTCACGAAATTTGTATTTTTCGTTAAAACGCATTTTCTTGAATACAAGTCAAGAGAAATCAAGAGAGATTGTTGTAGATGAAAGTTCATCTCACAGGCATGACCCACCCCGTCGTTCAAAAGGGAACTGACCAGAGTGCTTCAACTGCAACTGCATGTAAGGCCATGAAACCGGCGACCAAAACGTGATTTTCATCTAAAATTGCATGTTGCTATTCGAGAAATTTTGTTTTAACTTGAATTTTTGTATGATTTTGGAAATTTCCGTAAGTACAAGTGTTTTTCACCATATTTTTGTATTTGAGAAATGGCGTTTTATATTAACAAAAAATGCAAATTTCGTGAAAAATGCACGTTTGAATTTTTGAATTTTGGAAATTTCCGCAAGTACAAGTTTTTCATCTCATTTGCACGTGCAAAACGTGATCTTCATAAAAAATTGCACGTTGTATTCCAGAAATGATAGAAAATCCTATGTTTTTATAGACATCACGGCACTGAGACAGCTAGCCAAATGTTTTTATCTAGATTCAAATGTTTTTCTATTTGTGATTCGATGATATTTAGCAAGTGGTTTTCAAAGCGGTCACTATTTTCAGTGCAGTCAGATAATTGTCTTAACGATTCCATTGAATAGCCGATCATCTTTTCCGTCTTACGTCCATGTAAGTTCGTACTGCAATCGTCACCACGACGGCTGTCCGACTGCTGCTCGTTCTTAATTTTCCACCCAGAATCATACACAATTCCCAGAAGAACGAGATGGATAAGGAGAGAACTAAATATTCTGTGACTATCTGCCATGCTTTGTTGCTTGTTTAGATTTACCGACTATTTTTTAGAGAAGACTGCTCGTACCAGCCGGATTTGAGTTTGAAATTCAAGACCTGTAACACTGAGGTTTTTAGCTAGAACAAGCTAGAACAAATTATGGAAAGTTCAATATTCGCTTTAAAGGTGCCATTCTATTGAACCAGATTGAAGAATCATTAAAAAATCTTAGTCTTTTCACCTTCAAACGAGCTATAATGGAGAACATCATTTCATCCTATTGAATTTGCTAAGTAATTTTGATTTCTCTTTTGGTACTTGTGTATTTCGAAATCATGTATTTAGTGTATATAGTAATTGTTTCTGCATTTATGTATTTGTAAAACTGCTCTCGCTCTCGCTCTCTCTCTCTCTCTCTCTCTCTCTCTCTCTCTCTCTCTCTCTCTCTCTTGTAATTAATGCATTTATAACTATATTACCACTACTTGAAGGGAGGTTACTTAGTATTGCTACCTAGCTCAATTAAATATAATTTTTTAGGTAGCCTATACCCAGTGTCTGACTCTACTTTATTTTATGATGATTACTTATTTGTCTGTGTGTGGTATTGAACATCAAATAAACCTTGTAAACCTAAACTTTGTAAACCATGAACCGAGTCTATGGTCAGCCCTGATCACTGAAAACACCTGCAAACAATCAATGGCGCCTCCGACTTTTTGATTGCAGGTTTTTCCCTAGCTAATCTAGCAAAACTGACTGGGAGGAAAAGAAAGTGGGCGTAGCAGGT
This sequence comes from Telmatactis stephensoni, assembly GCA_029948255.1. Lineage (NCBI taxonomy): Eukaryota > Metazoa > Cnidaria > Anthozoa > Actiniaria > Isophelliidae > Telmatactis > Telmatactis stephensoni. Next base: position 217,432 of record JALIZF010001516.1, read on the forward strand.
ATTTAATTAGTTCTATAGAAACAAGTTTGATTTGAATAATTAACCATCATAACACAATCATTAATTTTCGTCTTGTCTTGACGCTTGTTGCTTGAAATGCGACAAAGATTTTGAAATAAGCGTATATGTGTAAGCAATGGAAAGGGATACAAGGGAAGCATGGAAATTATTCATTCCCTTTTGCATCTTCATGGGCTAAATTAACATAAACGTTTTCTAGTTAACCCCTAGTTGTTTTAAATATAAAACTAGGTAAAATCTATGTTGAAAATGACATGGATTGGAGCTGAGCCTGACGTTGATGTTTATAGACTGAATTGTATTTTTTCTTAGAATTGACCAAGTAAAAGAAACTTTTTTACTCTTTTGAAACAAATATATTAGAAGATTTGATGGCCTGGGAAAGTTTTTTCGATATTTGCGTTTATCAAAAAAAAACCCCGTTTTTTGACCAAAGTTAGTCCTTGTTGAGTAATGATCTGCGTAAGAAAGATCTCCCAAAAAGTAATCCATGAAAATGGCTCATAGATAGTTGAGAGGGCCATGGGGGTTTGCGGATCGGCGGATTTAGCCTTCTTTTACGGTTTCTCAGATGATGATATTTGAAAAAATGATCCTCTGAAAACTATAATTTATTTGGCCATACTACTTGCGGACATGTGTAACGTACTTAGCATCAGAAAAATCGCTTTCTTTAACAATATTCCATTGCGGAACAAATTTTAAATCAAACCATGTCATGCAAATGTATAGATAAGCTAGAGACAACCAAATAAATTATCATGAATAATCCTAGCTGCAAATTCAAAATAGATAAGCTTTTGTTGTAACACTCTTTTACAAATATAAAAGTTTTCAAGTGCGAATTTTAATCTATTTAAAACTTTAGAAAATAACACACACGAAGGTTTACTATATCATCAACCCAGTAAAAGGATATTTGTTACCATTATTGTCCAATAATAACCATGCTCTTTGTCGGATACCGATACTCGAATACATAAAATTCGTGCTTATGATTAAGTCATTCAATTATCAGAACTAATCGGCCAATGCACTGCACAAATAATAAGTTCATTTACTATGCGGGTAAGTGTTAAAAAATTGAACACTCTTGATTTTAAACAGATATCCATCTGTTCACTCCTTCATTAGACAAAAAACATCGTCAGAGGTAAGTAAGTTCATATGCAAACATCAAAGCACTGCTAGAGTTAATTAACTTTTCACTAACTCAGTCATTTAAGTTTCTCTCAAGGCACGGTTAATAGACCGTTTGTATTTAAGACAAGTGTCTTATGTCCCAGTCTTGGCACACTTTCATAAAATCTATTGTTATGCATAAACGTGCACCAAGGTGTGATCGACACAAATTATGCCACCTATTATATTACTAGACGATCTACGGAGAAATCACGCCACCTCTTTGTTTAATCCTGTTGATTTGAATATCATTGTGATTATTTGCAGTACGCATACTAATACGGGCCAAATTTCGTTGTAAGAAGCTGTTTATATGAAGGCGAGCCAGCCCGGTAAGCGGGCTGAATTCTTTTGTTTTCTTTTCCCTGGGGGCCAGAGAACAAAAGAAGTCAGCCCGCTTTAATACCGGGCTGGCTCGCCTCCATATAAACAGCCCCTTAATGGGGGCGAGCCAGCCCGGTAAGCGGGCTGACTTCTTTTGTTCTCTGCCCCCCAGGGAAAAGAAAACAAAAGAATTCAGCCCGCTTACCGGGCTGGCTCACCTCCATATAAACAGCTCCTAAGAACCTAAATTGCTGGGTTTCATCTGACACCATTTTTAATCTTGTTGGAATTTTCATCATCTGAAAGACAAGCTTTCAATAAATGACGTATTTGTGAATTGCTACAGTCATTTCATACTAACGGCTTTTTCATGTAATTCCAAAAGTTTCCAAACTTAAAAAAATTACCATAGCTGGAAAGAGCATACCAAAATCAGTAAAACTGTGAAGTTTGAAGGATATCAGTTAAAAAATCAAGGAGATACGAATTTTCAAAAAACGAAATTTTGTATGAAAACACTTACAGTTATGCAAGAGATACAAACAAATTTCGATTTTTGAAAATTCGTATGTCCTTGATTTTTCAACTGATATCCTTCAAACTTCACAGTTTTACTGATTTTGATATGCTCTTTCCAGCTATGGTAATTGTTTTTAAGTTTGGGAACTTTTGGAATTACATGAAAAAGCCGTTAGTATGAAATGACTGTAGCAATTCACAAAACACGTCTTACACGTATAAGATTGCAGAATACGTCTTGGTAACAGTCATATTCGCATTCAGCATGAAAAATCAGTTTAGAATAGTTATGTTACCAGCCTCACTGGTTGAGCACATGGTGGTCAAACACTGGCCATCATATTGTTTGAAGCAGATAATGAGATTCTCATCAGCTGGTTGAAACCCGGCAATTTGCACTATCACGTTCCTGTTTTTCACATTCTCAAATCACAGTATGCCAAATTCTTCTCATGTGATGGATGCACGCATTCTTTGTTGCATATAACAATAATCATTGTTCTCTTGATTCATTATCTTTTGGCACGTGTATAAAGCAGATTCTCCACTTATCGCAGAAATCACTCGCAGCGGTCATTTTTACTCGCAGCAAAATTTTGAACAATAGATTTTATTCCCAACGGGTACTCGTTAGCTTGCTTCGAGTGCTTTCAGCGAGAACTGGAGAATAGCCTTAAAACAGCGAGACCGGACCGGGACATGAGACATTTGTCTTAACTACAAAAGGTCTACTAGGATGCGAACCTTCTGCACTCTAATACCCACCTTTAGCTCCTATACTACTAAGGTAACTAATGGAATCTTCTCAACAACAAAAAGAACCTTTTGTGTGTTATCATGAAGCTCCTTAGCATGGCTCTGAATAGAATTTAAAAACAATTATTTATGGTTTCCTTCTGGGAATTCAGTAACAGTGATCTAATGAATGTCTTTTAGAATCACTTTTGTGTGAAACCCTGCTCATGCAATCACATAATAAGACAGTTAAATACCTCAAAACTCGGCTTTTATCCATATACATTCTTCGGACCTACGGCCCTTGGGATGTATACACCTATTTCAAGAAACGTTGTCGGTATCAAGCCTACGCGACTCACCCGAAAGGGAGTATGGGAAGACATTAGAGAGATTAAGCATCACGTACACGGGAAACGGCAAACGGCAGACAGGAACACGTGACCTACGATATTCGCACCTGACGTTGCGCATTTGGTACTCAAACGAAAGAGCGACTTTTCACGTTTACGGCAAACGTAAAATGACCCATCCTCGCGTTGGAACAGCAACGCCAGACGCGAAAAAAGCAGGTCATGTGATCCTCTTTGCCGTTTGCCGTTTCTCGTGTACGTGATGCTTAATCTCAAAAATCCCACACAATTCTTCAAATCCAGCTTGCTTTGACCTTATACATTAAAGAACTTCACTTACTGATGCTAAAGTCAATACGCCCTTGTTAGCCTGGTTCCTAAGGTCTCGCATCCGACATGCATTAACTCCGACTACAGACAGATATCTGTCCTCCCGCAAATGGCGAAGATCTTAGAAAGAATACAGCTGCTGCTAAATGGTAAGAACCTGGGAATACGTCAAAATCAACATGCATTTACCAAGGACAGGTCAACTGTCTCCGCCCTCGCAGACGTCACACAGTCTTTGTTTGATTCAACAGATAACACATGTGGGGGGAGGAAGGGAATACACGCTGTATTTCTGGACTTTAGCAAGGCTTTCGATCGTGTAGATCACGGTACGTTGCTTGCTAAATTATCATCTACTAATATCTGTCTTGGTTTCTGGGAGAGGATTCGAAGTTTTCTCAGTAACAGGCTTCCTGGTGCATTCTCCAAGATCACGTCCTGTCCTGCTGGAGTCCCACAAGGCTCTGTTATTTCTCCATCACTGTTTAGCGTCCTTGTGAATGATCTAGAGGATGCTATTCCGCATGATGTAAGGGACAGCATTGGTGTGTGTAAATATGCTGATGGGTGTACCATTTATGAAACAGTCCATCCCACTGAGTCAAGCAATATGCAATTGGTCTTGGATAGCATGCAAACGTGGTCTAGTAATAACAAGATGATCATAAACTCTGCCCAAACCAAAGAAATGTGGAATGGGATTAACTTCAAGGACATACCACCTCCTGATACTCTTGTTACTATAGATGGCGAACAGATCGAATGTGTAACCAGCTTTAAGCTTCTAGGCGTTTTCTATCAAGATAACCTCAAGTGGAACTTACATGTAAAAGAAACTACTAAGAAAGCCAGCAAAAGACTTTCCCATCTACGGGAGTGTAGAAAGGCTGTCCTTCGTTGGAGGTTGGAGTTACTATGTACTGTTCTAGAATAAGGCCTCTTCTGGAGTGAATACGCCTCGCCGATATGGGGTGGGATCCCTTGCTACTCAGAAGAAGAAATTGAACGTGTCCAAAAAACAAGCATGAAAATCTTAGGAGCAAAAGAGAATACAGTTGAGAAACTGAGTGCAAGACGGAAAACAGCTTGAACGCATTCTTGGAGATGAGCAGCATCCATGTCGCAAGTATTTACCACTGCACCATGATAAGCGCTACAATTTGAGAAGAACCTGCAAGCATACTGCCCCAAAGTCTGGAACAGAGAGACATAAAAATAGCTTTACACCGCGAGGTATAAGACTTCTCAGTAAAGAATGACATTTTAATTAGAGTTATAGATTATGCTTCATTTTTATCATTTATTGTAAACCATTCGTATTTTTCATCTTAAGTTTGGTAAATAAAGATTATTATTATTATTATTATTATTATTATTATTATTATTATTATTATTATTATTATTATTATTATTATTATTATTATTATTATTATTATTATTATTATTATTATTATTATTACCAAAGCGGAAAAGAAAGCGAAGTTTTGCTACTACCCATACTCCTTTTCAGTCTAGTCGCGTGGACTTGAAGCCTCTCGCCCGACAACATTTTTTGAAATAGGTGTATACCTATTTCGCTACGCTTCGATAAAACAGAGTCCAGAAGAACTTGCATGCGCATGCGTTACATGAACCAATCAGACACCGTAAAATTTTGGTGTGGCCTGGTTGCACAGCTACTGTTCAATATGGCTGCTGTTTACGAAAGTTTAAGCGAAAGTTTATCTGAATTAAATCAGCTATATGGGGGTCAATTTGAAAACGAATTCATCGAAGCAGTTAAAGTTAAGTATGAATTCACTTGTACGAAGCACACGTTTTTACCCAAATTGTAGCAAATTCAAGCCTGTATGACACTAGTGAAAAACGTCTGCGCACGCTCGTAGTCAAGTCTTCGTGCTTTTGTAAACTTATGCAAATTTCGCTTTTACGCTTGCCTTCAACAATGGTTTTCACAAAATGTCAAAACTTAAGGTTATTTCTTGAAACTTAGGGCCAGTATTCATATAATGCCTTCATTAATGCAACATCTTTGTCTTACAAAAGTATACAAGAGAAATTTTATGTATACACCGAGAACACGAACATTTCATTTCAAGCTAAAACTCACACATTTCTTAAGAAAACATCGTAATATGCACGCATGCGCAGACGTTTTTCACTAGTGTCAGCCTGTATAACTTGTCAAAAGGCCTTGTAACCAGGTCACACCAAACTTTTACGGTGTCTGATTGGTTCAATTAACGCACACTAGCGTCGGAATCAGAATCGGAATCGTAAGAAAACAACAAAGAATTTAGGGATTAGAATACAAAAGAAAGGTGTTTTTCTTTGTTCCTTCCTTTGTCTTTGATTATGCTTATGCTTGGTCTTATGCTTCTTGCGATGCTTACGTCGATGTCTTATGTCACACGCTTGACTTAACTCTTTTGTCTTTTCCTTTGTTTTCTGCTTCCGATTCCGAATCCGACGCTAGTGTGAACCAGCCTTTAGGGAAAAAAGGTTAATTTTTTGAACTACAATCGTGTGGCCTGCAGTCTAACTGAAACGGAATCGATTGCATTCCTTGATTTACAAACACATTTAGGGTATAGTAGAGGAGTGTTGATATAAATCCATTTCTATCTACCTTTCCTTAATTCTATCAATATCTGAAATTACTGAATACAAGACGTTGAAAATACAATAAAAGTAAGTCCTATAAATTGGTACATTTTCAGGTCAAAACGCATGCAAAGTACGCCTAAGGTAGTTCCGGACCTTGCTACAGTGCATTGGTCGCGCCCATTCGAGCGGGCGCACTTTAATTAGAGAGCATTGGTATTACAGTGGGGAGTCTGGGCACTAGTAAGCAAGCGATTCAAACTTAAAACTCTAACTTCAGTAACAATACTTTTTTATCCAAATAGCGCAAAAAAAAAAAAAAAAAAAAAAACCTCGGCCATAGGCCGCCTTTGATTACTTTAAGTATTTACAATCAGATTTTCATTTCTAGAATTCCATAGTGTAGCATCTTTATCCTAAGATTAACTTTTCCGAAGCTGATATTCACACTTCTTAGCGGTGTGTATACTTTCCTAGAATTTTCGAGTTACGTTAGAGAATTTGAAGATGCACAGTCTTACAATGAGTGCATGGTAATAAACTTCGACCGGTTGGCTCAGTTGGTTGAGCGCCGGTCTTCCATGCGGAAGGTCGGGGTTCGTTTCCCCGGTCAGACAAATACTCAGGGTCTTTAAATAATTATTTTGAGGAGAAGATGTTGCTAGCGCTTTGTATAACATCTGCAGATGGTTAGACCTTTAGGTCGATCTAGACGCCCTGCTCTCCAAAACCTCCACACATACCCTTTGCACTGATCATAAAGGGACATTAAAGAACCCACGCACCACTATTCGGGGAGAGTAGGCCATGAATTTGCCGGTGTGTGTGGTCTGTCCTACTTCACTGCAGGACCCACAGTATTTGGCAAAGGCAGTTGTGGTGTCCGGCTGTGTTCATAGGAGGGAAAAAACTAAATTAATAAAATAGAAATAAGGAAAAATAAGAGGGTGCTTATTATGACTCAAAACAATGTAGCAAATGTGTGCGTTTTAGCTAACTTTTTATTATTTGTTTAATTGCCTAGAACAAATTTTGAAGTTCTACCTTGAATACCATCATGGCTCGACATTCCAATCTTGTTGTTGTGGTTTTGTCGCTGAGTCTTCTGCTACAGCAGTTCGCTCCAGCGTACATGCGTATTTCACCTGCAAAGACATCAAAGCAATCTAAAAGATCTTTGTATGAAGACAACGACGACAACAAAGATGAGAACCACGGTAAATAGAACAGTGAATTGTATGAGTTTTGTCGTAAAAATATAAAAACATATTTTTAAGAGTGCTTGCTAAATAACAAATATTTACTCATGTGAAATATAAATAAAACCTGGTGTTTGCGTACTGTTCTTTGACTGCCACGTCAAGATTTTTTGACTTGTCAATAACTATATCTCTTGCTCAATCAAACTAAGGCTCTCAGTAACGATCAGCCTTTGTCGGACGTTTAGAATGATGTAGGTTTTTATTGGGGTAAACAATAGAATACTTAAAATTGTACGCAGAAAGCAAGAAACATTGAAATCATTGAAACTTAAATACTGAGCGCCTTTGATAAGTTCTAAAAAATCCAATAGCATTTCGCACATAAAGCAAACCATACACCTATTTCAATTCATGTTGTCGGCAAAAGCTTACGCGACTCACCCGAAAGGGAGTATGGGTAGAAATTGCTAAAGCTATAAAACCACATAAATCAGCCATACGACATTGATACGATTATATCTTTTTGCAGTAGTTAAAGAAGAAAGTGCGCAAAGAAGTGCTGTTGGTCGGATTATTGGTGGTATTTTTAAAATAAGCAGGAAATCTTTGTCGGCGGCCCTAAAGGGAGCTAAATTCACTGCACAGTATGGTAACAAATTCATAGCAATGGCTACAATAGTCGTTAACGTTCAGAAAGCGATAAGTGGATGCGCAGGGCTTGGCTACACCGACATCGACAAAAACTGGAAAAAATATAAACCACTACACGAAAAGTTTAATCAACTGGACAATAAAATTGACACCATGACTAGAAAAGGTAAGCTTTTAGGTATTTAAGTACCAAGAGTAATCAAGGCATAATTAATGTTGCCATTTTCTAATATGATCAAATATAATAACAAGTAACTAAATAGTTATAAAGGTTGCTAAACTACAATCTCTAAAAGCGTGCAATTTTAGGTCTCTTGTTGTATTCCATGAGTTCATACTTTAATCGGAAATATAGCAAGATTGTTTAACCATGTTTTAAAGAAGGAGGTCATAAGCCAAGCTGTTTCAGACTATGCTAAATCTTGGTGCAAGGGTTAGCGCTGGAGTAGGTCTTAGGAAAAGGGGTAAGGGTAGTCTGGTCACTTGATAACTATCGTGGGCTAATTGAAGATTTGACTATTTTCAATCGTTCACACTTTACAATCGTATTTTAAATTTCAAGTTCACTACCACGTTAACCTATCTAACATGTTACCTTATATAATATTGAAAACTGGTCAGTATAAAGGACCCTCTGCCCATTATTCATATGAGCAAATGCTTTCCAAATACACAAAATGCTGTTCTAGAACGCTTCTAGACCAATTAGAGTGAGCGTACTATCCAAATTATAAATACATATCGAGATATACTCACTAAAAATCCATATAGTGACGTTTTTGTTCGTTCATTGCTCTCAGCCAATCAGAAGCGCGTATTGTTTTTTTCACATGTGAGAAAAATGATACGTTAAGTACTCTCTACTGAAGTATTTGCTATATACTGAATAGCACGTTGGCCGCAGCGGCGGATCTAGAATTTTTGAATGTGGGGGCACCATTTTACAAAACACGTTGGTGGGAGTTTAGCTTCCTTAAACACCCCCTTCTAAAGTAAATGATAACATCGCAGGGCTGTAGCAAGCAATGAAATTTTGAATGGTTAAAAACCTATACTATGACTATCCTTTTTCGCGAGCGTAGCGAGCGGGAAATTTGAGCTAAGGCGCGTGAATTAATTGATTAATAATTACGATAAAACCACCAACAACAAACATTTAGAAAGTAAAGCTTTGGGAAAGTATATTGTCCTATACGTTTAGACAGAAGATATATAGAGTGTGTGAGAGAGAAAGATAAAAAAATAAGGAAGACCCCACTGAAAAGGGGGGAGCACCGCCCCCCTGCCCCTCCGTTTTCGTACTAAAATACAGACAAATCATCTGCAAAAACTGAAGTCGTCCGACCATTTGGTCTACTTAGGTTTTTTATCGTGATGGTTAAAATTGTTTTCCCATGGTTTGTCCGTCCAGACAAAATGACGGTATAGAAAATCAAATAGACGTACTAATCAGACGACGTTTGAGTCCCAAATTGCGTCCGTCCTATTTTCACACTTTGACGCGACACTTTGACGCGTACGATTGGTTGATTTCTTCTAAGATGAAAAGGCCTTTATATCATTACTACTATTGATTACCATGCAATTCTTTTATAGCACTGGATGCACAAACATACACCAACTATAGCTTCGACGAGTACCAAAGGACCCATATCAAGTTGAAAGATATTGCTGATGAGAAGGAAAGAGTCTTCAGGTCCATGGGTCCAGAAGCACGATTAGCACTAAGCAAAAACACTGAAAAAATAGAGGTAATTCTGCATGTCCTAAAGTTTGGGATATTTTAAGGAAACTTGATTTAACGAAACAAAATGCAATAATACGCCAGGCCATTCGGAGTTATATGCTCAATGTCACCTTAGATTTCCCGGAAGACTGATATCCAAAGCAACTTATAACGAGCATCCGAGGCCGACATCAAGCAACATACACAGCTTACGCGACTCTCCCGAAAGGGAGTATGGGTAGAAATTACTAAAGCAAAAAACTACGCAAATCAGCCATAGGACAACTCAAAATAGCTTGCTTTGACCTTAAACACTAAAGAACTTCACTTGTTGATATGCTAAAACCAAGACCAAACCTGAAAAAATAGTGATTTTTTACCTACTACCCATAGTCCTTTTCGGTCTTGTCGCGTAGGCTTGAGACCTCTCGTACGACAACCTGTATTCAAATAGGTGTATAAGGGGGTGTTTACATGGCACAAGGATCATCCTAGCAAGCGAATCATCCTAGCAAGCGAATCATTCTACCTGCTATACATTTAATGCATTCTGTTTATATGGAAATTTGTGTCTTCACTTCGGGTACTAGGATCATCCTACTGAACAGAATGCGGTAAATGTATAGCAGGTGAGATGATTCGCCTGCAAGGATGATCCTAGTGCTAGGATGATTCTGGTGCCATGTAAAGAAACCCTAAGTTCGGACTTGACTATTGTGTTCATAAACTGAATCATATAAACAATTCAATTAAATCATTATGCTGGCACAATGATCAGTTAAACGGGTATACACCACTATCGTAACACAGGGTTTTTTCCTGCAAATGAGGGCTTTTGCAAGATTTGATCAATACTATGTAGTTTAAATCTTCATAAGAAATATTTTATACAGTTTCACCTCTCTGATTTACAGCGAAAATCGTTGCATCGCGACCTCCAACGTCGGTAAGATTTTTGTCTTTTCTGATCCGTCCATCATTCTTGGGGGCGGAGCTTTCACGAACTCGTTCAATGATTGGTTGATTTGAAAGAAGCTCCGCCCCCAAACTGATTGACGGCTCAGAAAAACCCAAAATCAAAACAAAATTTGTAATTTGCTGGTCGCGATGCAACGATTTTAGCTGTAATATCAAAGAAGTTATGGGCTGTCAAAAATAGAGTTAATTATATGTGTGTATTTCTCACGGGAAGCTGTGGTGGCCTCCTTTTGGTGCATTTTCGATATTTCAAATCTTTGTATTTTTGTCAAGGATATATATATTACTTAGTTTTGAAACTAGTACCGAATTAAAAAAACAACCTTCAAAGAGTCGCTCTCCATTAATTATTCATTTCTCAGCATTTGTACTAATTAACAGAAGCCTTTATGAAAGTCGTTTACTGATAAGTTTATTATTTAATTTTGGATTGTGTTTGACACCATTTTCCTCCGAGTCAAATAAGAGTGGGATCATTCCGTGGCCGCCCTCTTGTTGTTTCTTATCAAAGTTTTACAAACACGTTTATTGACTTTTTTACTTTGAATTTTATTTCTTTTGTAGAGTTTGATCAAATCAACGAACGCCAGCAGAAAGGCAGTCAAATTCAGTGAAATTGACAGAGGTTTCAAATCGGGAATGGAATTGTTCTTGAACTTACTGTTCCCAAGCATGACACTTGCTATGCCTGGTATAAAACTAATTTGGAACAGAGTTAAAGATACCGTAGTTGGGAGAGCGCTAACTAAGGTATAAATGCCTAAATGTCAGCAAAGTTAATAGAGTGGAATGGTTAGGCAACCCATTGTTCTATTCAATGGAGCAAACATGGATGTTGAGTGGGGCTTTGAGAGTGCACAATCTTTTGTTTTACCGTCATTTATTATGCTTGATTGAACTGATCCAAACGTTCTCATTGGCTGATTGTCTAATATATGTAGGAATGCTTTTGTTTTGTGCACTTTCACGGCTAGAAAATGTGAACAAAAAGATAGAACAATGGGTTGCCTAACCATTCCACTCTATTGCCAGAATAAAACAGCCGCTCAAGTACATTAAGGCTTGGGTTTTGATCGATTTGTATGAATTTTAGGTTTTATGAATCTCACGACTTATCCAATGTGGAAATCTCCATATTTTGGTAATTTTCATTTAGTATCCATCGACTGAAATTTTTTCCATGAGTGTTGACTTTTGTTGGAGTGTCACGTGACTTGCTGGACCATGTTTTTCACTGAAAAATTTCAATTATAAATGGGGTACACAACAAACATTTCAATATTTATGAATTGCATATTTTCTTGCTTTTTTCGGAAAGGGCTTTCCAAATTAGCCTTTTCCATTTGGAAAAATAGCTCAGATAAAGAGTTATTTAAGAAAATAGGTCACGTGACCTATATCTCCTTTCTCAACATCGATAGACCACATGCAAAGGCTAATTCATATATGTGCTCTAACTACCTTTAGAATGATGTAAATTTCAGCTTCATTTAATGAGGCTTTGTACTCCCTCATTTTCAAAAAAACTTATCTACAGCTCCGATAAAAATATTGATGCAATATCTCTAAAAGCAAGTGAATTATTTAAGAAACAAAATTCTGGCTAATTGGCAGACAACCCAAGCCTTAATATACTTGAGCGCTCCTCCCCAATCACAACGTTTTCATTTTTGGTTAATATTTATTTTGTTTTACTTGTTTTGCTTTTTTATTAAGAAAATAATCTTTGCGCCCAATCAGAGAAAGGCTTTGAACGAAGCTATATTAATAGACCAATAGAAGATTGATCTCTGTGATCAATAGGTGAAATGGAGCACGCGCAAGGAGAAACATGCAGAGAAATATTGAAAATCACGAGTTGCAGACGAGTACTTAGGCGTTGCTTGCTTTTAGACCGAAGTAGTAGCACAATTATGCAACATACGTAGAATCAGAATCACAGTTTACTGCCTTAAGAATGGATCATTGGATCAGCGCATGCTGCTAGCGCTTCCGTTTCGAATTCTGCATCCGTGAAAACTAGCCATAGATCCAACGTACGCGTATTTGTACGAGTCAGGAAATTGTGCTCAGTAACTACACAAAACAGTAGAACCGCCTTAAATGTTCCCGTTTTTATCGCTAGTTTTGACATTTTACTTTTCGGCTTTAGATCCCGGGAGTCGTCAAACTATTATTACCAAAAGGAGGTACAGCAGTTGCAAGTAGAATAATTGGTACTAAGCTTGGTTCAAGTATCTTTCAAAAACTCCAATCTAAACTTGGCGGTGCTATAGGAAATCGATTCCTAAAAGCTAAAAATATTTTCGGAAAGGCAAGTGCAGCCTTTGGGAAGGCATTTGCACTTGGACTTCAAGGTAGGCTTCATGTTTTCTTGGTAGAATATATATTTTATTTGTGCTTGATGTATTTTTGACTTCTCTGTTAAGTCGATAGAGGGTACGACCTGCAAGCGCTGAATTGTGCTCAAATGTGCTGAGTTGTCGGTAATTTAATGCAAAATAATTTTCGAGCAAAGAGGGAGAACGAAACTTCAATTTCAACAACAACTTTAATTCCAACAAAATCGACCTAGTTAGGAATACGTAGAGTAGTAATTTATTAAAATTACATTAAGGAGGCTTCTCTTGTGCTCAACCGGTCAACTTGAAACGGCTGTAGTTCTTATATGAAAGCACCCACAGTTATGAACTTTCGTAAACTTACTACATAAAGACTGAAGTTTTTAATGGTATGTGTTTTGTTGACATCGGGGTTACCATAGCGACGAAACAATGGCGTCACCGTTTTCGATCCCAAGTAATTTTACGAGTTTTTCGACCTAAACTTTTAAAACGACATACAAGGCGTTAATATTTAGGACTTTGGCTAGCAGTATACGAATTTTGGAGAGATTCGTATAAACGGATTTTGAATTATTCGAGGCGCAATATTTTAACACCCAAAATCACAAATTCTTGTCAGTTTCGATTCAATAATTATAAAAGCAAAGCAGCATGCAGGGTTGGTGCTACTCCTTGAAATCCTTGAAAAGCCCTGGAATTGAAAACACGTTTTCAAGTGCACTGGAAAAGCCCTTGAAAATAGGAAAAACTCTAAAATCCTGGAATACTCCTTGAATCTGATGCAAACTTTGTTATTTCTAACTTTCCTATCAAAATGAATCGATAAAAATGAAAATTTATTGAAGAGTTTCTGTTTACTTGCACGAGGCTTTTTTTCCCGGGCTTGCATTGTAACTTTGGGGTTCCTGTGTTATGCTTGCTGCGCGCGCACGCTTTACATCCATTTATTTGGCCATTGAATCAATATTCATGCCGCCGCTACACGAGCAATTTTTTGCTTGCACAGGCGACGCGATTTTTAAATCGCCAACGCACGAGAAATCGCACGTGTAGCCACTCTTGCACAGGCGACGCTGACAGCTGAAAAAAATCGCCAAACAAAGTTGCGAGAAATTAATTGAGTTGAATTTTTCGCAACGTATTCGTGGACTTTGTCGCTCGTGTAGCCACTCTGCAACTTTTCCTTGCACTCGCGACGCGACTAAAGTTTAATTCAGCCAATAAGGTGCAGAGAATGCAAACGAGGCTTGGGTCCTTTTCAAAATGGCGGATATAATAATAAATAAAGTATATAGAAGAAAATCCCGACATTATAAAGTATTCTAACGGAAAAGAAGCAGAAGTTGAAGGAAAACCCGAGGGAGCATTTAGGTAATATATTCACCACTTGTTCTTCAATTCTTCCAGATTATTTTGACCGACAAAACCACAATTTGTTTATTTATATTATTGGAATTTGTAATATGAATTGATGTTTACAAAATAAACTTATTCTTTGCCAATATTTTTGATATCTGTGAATGCGGTACTACAGTCGTTTCAATTTGACCGGTCAAGCACAAGAGAAAATGGAAGCTAATATTAATACTAAATAAAACAAGACGCTCAATTCCCATTTATAGCAAGTTTGATTTCCATAGAGCTGTTGATAACATAGAACTTAACATCGAGCACTATATTTGTTGCAGCTGTTTCAATATGGATGATTACTGCAGAATTCAAACAATGTGAACAATTGCAGAAACGTTCATCTGAAAGCGTCAAAAACATAACAAAGGCTATTGAAAATGCCAAGGAAATATTGAAAAACGTAACAGAAGCAGCTGAAGCAGTACAGGCGGTAAGACCTTATACACAAATGACTCCTGACATTCACGCTAGCCGCAGCTTTTATCTTTAATGGTTTTTTTTGGTTATACGTTACCGCATGACAGATCCCTTACCCTGGATTCAGAGAACTTTTCGTTTATCGCAATTAGAAGCTTTGTAAACCTCTTACACTTTAGCAATTCCACAAACTCAGAGTCACTGAGGGACTTATATTCTATAGCTTTGCTATCTGGTTGGTTGGTTGGTTGGTTGGTTGGTTGCCATTGTTTGTTCGTTTGTTTGCTTGCTTGCTTGCTTGCTTTGGTTAGTTAGTTAGTTTGTTTGTTGGTTTGTTTGTTGGTTGGTTGGTTGCCATGGTTTGTTCGTTTGTTTGTTTGCTTGCTTGATTGCTTGCTTGCTTGCTAATCTGACTGGCTGGCTGGCTGGCTTCAAGTTGGTTGGCTGGTTTCTGGTTGGTTGGCTCAGGTTGGTCACTTTATTGTGTTTTTTTTTTAATCTGATTCTTTTCGACTTTAATTAAATCACAGGCATTCGACGAAATCCATAGTTATTCATGGGGCGAAGTCGTAATATCATCAGCGGAAAAGATAAAAGAAATGATGAGCGATGCGTCTATTGCCAAACAAACAGATGAAAACACCCAAAAGATTATAAGCGATATTCAGGTTAGCTAAAAATATGACCTGTTAAACTTCATCACATTATAACCATCCTGTGACATAGATGAGAGCATGATTTACATGGACAGAGAAGTATTATCATAAAATTATACACAAGTAGTATATGTTAAGAACCGCTCAAGCCCCCATCCCCCTCATTACATCGTTGTTAATGAGACTCCTCCTCTCTCCCACGAATTATGCAAATGAAGACGAATGCCTATTGTTCTCTGACTTGTAATCGATCTCTTTTCCACAGCGAAACCAAACGTCTCCATTTTTGTGGTTACTGGCTTTATGCCAGTAACACACTATGTCATGGGCTTCAAAGGTGCGTGCGTGCGTGTGTAATTCGGAAATTCCCGAAGTAGAGCCGAATTGTTAAGCCGAAAGATATGGGAACTTCATGCGCCCTTCCGAGGGTGTTTAAGTCGATAATCAAATATGGGCTTTGTGGTTATAAAATATATCTCTTCAGACCAAATTGTTCAGTTTAGTTCATAAATATATCTGTAAGGGAAACGTTTGATCAATTTTCGATAAACGTAGTATTGACGAAGCCGTTCGGAATGAAAGATATGCGAACCTCGTGCGCCCGTCCGAGGGTGTTTAAGTCGATTAATGATAATCAATATGGGCTTTGTGGTTATAAAATATATATTTCTTTATACCAAATTGTTCACTTTAGTTCATAAATATATCTGTAAGGGAAACGTTTCACAAATTTTCGATAAACATGGCGTTGACGAAGCCGTTCCGAATGAAATAGGAAACCCTAGGTTTAGAAATAGAAAACAATAGGTCTCATTGCCCCGGCACGATGGCGCCGGATTGTTTAATATTCGATGCTAAAAGCCATGTTGTGGTTTTCGTTAACGATTAGTTATAGTTGCTTGGGGTCCAAAATATGACCCGCTCGTATTTTTGACGATTTCTGCTTTAAAGTCTGCCTTTTGTAAAATTCAACGCCTTTCCGTTCCGCCTCTGCCCCCGTTTAGTGTATCTTTTGCCGTTTATTATTCATATACGTGGGGGTTTCACTGTTTGCATGAATATTGGACGGTTTCTCTCTCAGTAAAAGTGTTCGTGAGTGTGATAAATGTTTTTCGAATAAACACGAATGCCATGATATCTGGTATGTCCTATATGCCTGTCATTAAAGTATTTACATTTGGTCATCTGGCACTTCTAATAATCTTTAATTGGGCACAAGGTGAATGGGTCGAATTTGTGTCGCTGTGTGTAAAGATGTAAAGATTACTGTCATGACAGTCCTCGGTGTGTGTGTGTGTGTGTGTTGGGGGGGGGGGGGTCTGCCCTTTAGATGTTAATCTTCGATCGATATATTCAAACATAGAAATTTATCGAAAATAAAATAAATCACATCTTTTACCTGTATTTTAGTGTTCTATTGCATTCTTTGTGGTTTTTGGATGGTTTGGTGCATTTTAAGGCGATTTAGAGGAGGAAATGGGAATGCATTGCATTTCCCAAAGCAGTCAGTTTTTCCAAGATAGTTGTTGACATATCATTCTTTGTCCTCATGTTTTTGCATTTTCGTTTCTTTATCTATATTTAGATTTGAGGCCAGTAACCACATGGCCTCATAGAGGTCTATTTTTGTATTTGTTGGACTTGGCCGGTAGTCCACAAATTAAGGCACTTGATCTTTCTCGTACTGTCAGCCATCTCGTGATACTCTATAGACCAATAAAAATCAGCTTTCGCGATTTGTTTTCAAGTCTTATGATATCTCAGCATAGTTTTCGACTGCAGCCTGATATAGCTCTTCAACTCGGAAGAACAATAGGCATTCGACTTCATTTGCATAATTTGTGGGGGAGGGGAAGGGGTGTTATTAACAACGATTCGCAAGTGATTCGCAATCATTCGTAATGAGGGAGGAGGGGGGCTTGAGCGGTCCTTAAGGACGTTCGCGGGAAAATGCAAATAAATGAAAAATCGCTGCAATTTAGCATGTTGATAAATCATCATGAAACTCATCAAATAAGGCCAAAAAAGTTGGGGGTCACCGTTAAATTTCGAGAGCTACATCACTGAGAAGTTGGCCATTTTTGCTCTTTGCAGAGCCTTCTTCACGAAGCATAAAGTAAAGAGAACGAAAATTTGTTTTCCATGAAAAAATCACCGGACATAGTAAAAAAGGTACAAGAATGTTTCTCCAACTATCCATCTGTTTAAAAAAACGTTATTTAGATGCCGTATCAAAAAAGCAAGTTATTTTTTAGGCAACAACAAGTAATGGTCTCCAACAAAATTGTCGCATTCTTTCGAATTCGTGGATCAAAATTAGGCAGAAAATGTCATTTTTCGGTACGAAAAATAAATGTCGATTTTCTGAAAAACTAACAGGATGTTGATATTTAGTAGCTCTTCAAAATGAGAAAATAAAAAATGGGGGTCACCGTTAATTTTGAAGAGATATTCACCGTCAAAAACTGGATCCGTGATGACCGTGACAAGCCAAGTCCATCGCCATCTTGAAATCCGAGTGGAGACTGGGTTTCGTGGGTTCCTTTTTTGTCTTTTTCTTTCTTTTTTCTGCGCTTTTTCAACCCAAATAATTTTTTTTAACCTTGAATTTCCATTATTTTAATTTTTCTTACAAGCTTGAACAATTTCCTCTTCAAAAATAGAAAAAAAGAAATTATCGAAAAAATATTGTTTTACGGCCGCCATCTTGGATTTAGTTGAGTGCGCGCGCTAGCCTGCGCAGTAAAAGTGCGCGTGAACAATGCCCGCGAACGTTCTTAATATACTACTCATACAACTTTATAATTAATGGGCTACCTGTGGTAGGCTCAGTCTAAAATTACCCTTTTTTTGTCTTTTTTTCCTGACTTCGTCTCGAGAAATGGTCAATATTGCGCAATACTCATTACGTAATTCCTGGTAATGCTTTGCGCGTGCGTGGTTCGAGAAGAGATCAGACAGAAGGTCCGCCATTAGAGATGACATTTCGAAGTACGTTTTTGGCCTTTTTTTCGGTATTATTGTTGTTCTTTCCATATGTTAGATAGAATTACCGTTTACAAATCTAGAGGAGATTTCTATATTTTGCTAATTCATAGAAGATTTTAAAGCTTGATCCATCGTACTTGAAATATAAAGACCCGAGAACGCCGGAAAACCTAACCAAAGCATCCAAGAATCTATCGGAAACCACTCACAGTTCCATTAGATTTAGTACTTTTATTGTCAATAATATATTTAAGAAATATACACGGAAATAAAGCTTTTTTTTTCAAAGTCTAATGTTTTGAACAGTGATATTTTCATGTGCATGATCGAGAAAGAATACCAGTCAAGAAAATTACACGCATCATAAATAAATCCAGGAAAATAAGGTATTTATTGAGATCGTATATAAGCACACAAGTCCCACAGTCCTCATGGATACACAGTTATATCAGTAATAATAATAATGAACATTCCAGTATAAGGACTGATCATAAGAGTAATTTAAGGAAGACTGGGCGAAAATTACATGAAATGGATATTTAATTTGGATCATATGTAAAGTGAAATTAGCAAGGAATAATCTCAATCCAGTATGCTTAATAAAGAGTATAGTACATGATTCTCATACATACAAGGAAAACTACAAGTCATCTGTTAAAAAACTGAATTTGAATCACCGAGTGAATCATTCCAATTTTATTCTTTCAGGTGATATAGAAACAAATCCTGGTTGTTGAGGTCATACCCTCAACAAGGTTTTAATTGTGTTTTTCCCGCCGTCCCGTCCCACGTGTGTGTTTGCTAACCGGCTAACCTTGCGGTCGTGTTTTGTATGCATGCATGTATGTGTTTTGTGTGGTGAGTGTGAATTTCCCGCGTTGCCGTGCTCTCATCAATTGGTGAGTTTGTATTGCTTTGCTTGCTTGCATTTCGTTCATGTATCGTAACGCTATGTTCTTTATTGTAGGATTTTACTGTTTTCTTTGTTTTATACCGTGTTTGTGCCCGCGTGTAAAACCTTTTGATCAAGAATTTAAGTAACCATTGTCACACTCGTCAACCACCGCTACACTGGTGCTATTGATCCCATTAAGACTATCAAGCACCTTATAGTCAAGACAATGTGCTATTGTTTGGGTTGAATGCAGGTACCCAGTGTGTAGCTATGTCCCTTACATCACTAATATTTGCCCACATGTACTGAAACAGTATTTCATCATCAATGGACTTAGATCAAATAATGAACATTGGTAATGAACTGTATGGTAGTTCATCTAGACTGTCCCGACAAAAATTTTTTAATGTTAACAGAAGTACCTGAAATATTTTCCATATGCAATACTACCTATAAACTTGACTACAGTCCAAGCTACAGTGGTACTATTCATGACTATAAATCGTACACTAGAAACTTTTGATTACTACTGTACATCATTGGTGAATACAATGCAGTCTTTAATCACACAAAATTATATCTCATTCATAATAACAATTGGTTGTAGTACTGTGGTCATGTACTATACCTCAGATGGTAAAAACTATTTGATTCACATGCTAGAAATGCAATTGCTATGCCTCACACTCAAGGAATCTGTGTCCTTTATTAGAATGCTGCTGTGCTATATCAATTTGTATTCTCTTTGTTTTTCTCTGATAAAATCTACCCGGTATTTGGAATTCAGAAACTTTAAGCTCAATTGTTGAACATGGAACAAAATTCCACAGTTCACTTAATAATACATCTGCTGAACAGCCTATAATTAGATGCACATATGCCAATAGCCACAGGTAGCCAAGTAACGCTGGCGATCAGCGTCTAGTTATATTAACAACTTTAAAAAAAATTAACAAAATCATGTGTCAATTTCAGTCGATCTGTGGATATACATGTGCCAAAATTTCAAACTAAAATCTACGTATTGAGGCGAAATGTTTATTTATTAGAATTCATGTTACGCGATTTGGTTCATATTGCGATATATTGTTTTATATTGCAGGCATACATAGATGCAAAAACATTGGATACCACTAATGTAGAAAATAAAAGAGCGTTGAGTGACCTACAGATATCATTTAATGCAGCGCTTGATATTATTCCCGCCACTTTAAGCTGCCATGCTTCTAGAGGTGAGATGTTTACACTTGTAGATTCTTGCTTACTTGCTTGTAGATTCTTGCTTCTGAACAATGCTATCAACTAATCCAAATAATGAGCATAAAAGTCCTTGTAATTTTTTACAATTTAGAATAAAAGTTTAAGATACCAAATTACTTTTTTCGAAAATTTGGGTTCGACATTTCTACACTTTCATACTGTTTTTCACACAAAAAGCTAAAAGCACATTCAAATTTCCGAGTATCAGAGCAGCCTGGGACGAGGCATGCCGTGACGTCAAACACGGGACCGACGCTTGTTTGATGCTGAAGGATTGTATGTTGTTTTGTTGGTTGTGGTAGGAAAATGGCGAGTAATAACGAAAACAAGAGAAAAAACAAGAAAACTTTGATCTTTTGTGACAACTTGTATACTTTTACTGCAATGTCTTGGTCGATGAGTCCCGTGTTTGACGTCACAGAAAAGCCCGGCTTAGTCCACAGTGAGCTTCGGAAAATTTTCAACAGGAAGCCCAAATATATGTTTTTCGACGTCTTTCGGCGGGAATAAAACTTACGTAGCGTCATAATTTGCGATTCAGATTTGCGAAAATATTTTTTTCAGCATCTTAAACTTTTATTCTAAATTGTAAAAAATTACATGTTACAAGGACTTTAACTTTGATATATGACTTATTTGAATCTGCTTTCGCAATCCGAAACAGCTAGCGTCAAGTCAAGTTAGATAGGCACACTAGCTTCCAACAACACGAATCGGAGCGTTTAAGGAAATGAATCGCTTTGGATTTAAAGTCAGAATAGTTTGCTTTTCAATTTTTACGTTTCTCAGCGTGTCGCAGTCCCATCGTCAGGAATAGCGGTCATTATGAGCCCGCAATAGAGGTCAGGAGGTTTAATTTCACAAGTAACCTAAGCTCTGTGTCAGTGAACTATAAGAGAATGTATGGGGTTTTTCAATACAACATTTTCAATAAAAAATATTCGAATAAAATTTACCTTTCTTACATGGTGTCGTTGTGTCGATGTGTGACTCATCTTGTACCGGCGCGTGACATCCCCTCTATCGGGGCGTGACCCCCTGCACCGGCTTTCAACGGTGACACCGGGCGCAGAACCGCTATTTTCATACTACTCAAACGCAACTCGAACTTCAAAGTCAATTTACATATTGACCAATCTTTGTCACAAAATTGAAAATAACACGACACTATATAAACCCAAAATGCATGGTTTTACAACTACAGTATGCTCCTGCTTTGCTAGAAAAACTCGAGGCCATGAGCCATGCAAAAAAAAAGTTGGAACATAAAATCTGAAAAAAACTGCCATTACACCACCCGAAAACTCAAGGCAAAAATATGGCGGCAAATTTGAATAACTATTGTTTTATACTGACTAGCCTCTCATTCATGTGAAAACGCTTTTGCGTTTCCAAGTGAACACGAGGCTAGTCAGTCCAAAACAACAGTTATTCAAATTTGCCGCCATATTTCGATTCGGTCAATAGTGAGGACAGCAAGTAAGAGTTAATTACCGAGAACCGAGGCTTTTAGCCATATACATGTATATGGATAAAAGCCGAGGTTCGAGGTAATTAACTGGCTTATTATATGATTGAGGAGGTTTTCACACTAAAACAATCCCAAATGACATTAACTATCTGATCACTGTTTCTGAATTCCCAGAAGAAAATCTTAAACAATTGCTTTTCAATTCTATTCACGGTGAAGTTAACGAACACTATTATAACAGACAAAACGATTTTTTGTTGATAAGTTTCCATCAGTTAGCTCAGTAGTATAGAGGTTAAAGGCGGGTATAGGTGTGCAGAAGGTCTCGGGTTCGAACCCTAAAGTCATTTCTCAAGAGATCTTTTTTCACCAAAATTGGTTACTTGGTGTATGATTTCGGGGCTCAGTAGAAAATTTCTAAGTCTAACATCCAAATTAAGATGACCTAGGGAAGTATGGGGCGAGGGCAATATCTGTATATTGCCCTCATACGAGGGCAATATCTGTATAATGCCCTCGTAGGAGGGCAATATCTGTATAATGCCCTTGAATTCATAATGACTAGGGAAATACGCGATATAAAGCCCTACAAATAACAAAGAAAACCAACTCAATCATATAATAAATCTTAATAGTCCCCTTCACAGTTCCCTGCGCCATCTTGAAAGGTAGCCGTGCCGTTGAATCGAAGCGAGAGGAACGGTGAGCGTGCAATGATAGTTACCTTTTTAACACCTAGGACAATGATTCACAGATCTCTAACACAGCAAGCTCACCGTTCGTCTTGCTTCGATGCAAAAGCATGGCTACCTTTCAAGATGGCACAGAAAACTGTGAAGAGGACTATTTAAATGTCATTTTTTTAAATTTTATGTTTAGTGTGTACTGTCTTATACTCTGCGACTTGTGTCTTTATTTTGTCCATACTATATTTAAGTGGAATGATAAAATTACACTAGCTCGTTGCAACCGTTTCTGTACACTATGCCTGACCTGTATTTTGTTGTTGTTGTTGTTGTTGTTGTTGTTGTTGTTGTTGTTGTTTTGGACTCATTGTGGTCCAGTACTCTGGAACTCGTCCTCAAGCTATTAGAGACTGTGCTAGTATAGACATTCTTAAGACATTTCTTAAGAGGCATATATAATTAGTCGATGAGTGATTTATATTTCACATGCATGATATTATAATTTTTATCGTTATATTATTAATATTAATAATTTATTTAATTGATTTCAATGATATCTTTGATATTATATATATAGCGATGAATTTTAGATTGATTTTCAACGATTAACATTAATATGTAGTTATACTGATCTTTTTCAATTTTATGCATCAGCGCTTTGGGCAGTCTGTGTAAAAGCGCTTTATACACAAAAATATTCGTTTGAAAATCGAATAATCAGGCATAGCTAGAAATCATCATTATTATTAAATTATTATTATTATTATTATTATTTGTTATTTATCTCAAGGTGAAACCCGCTGACCTCTATTGCGGGCTCAGAATAGCCTCTATTGCTAGCAATGGGTCAAATAGTGCGCGCTAGCTATTTCAAAATCCAGCGTGCATGTAAAGATCGTTGTACTCAAGAAGATCCGTGTTACGGATCGAAACTCCTATATGTAAAAACATCAAAAAAGTCACAAATTTCCCTACACGCCTTGTTACCAAGGGCGAACTGGAATATTGAAAGGATTAGTAAAAGTCGCTATGATAAATAAATGAGAAATAAGGACCCACCAATACCAACGATTATCTCTAGCTGACTCAGTAGTTCAGATGGCAGAGCCCAAAAATGTAACCCAAAGGACTTGGGTTCGAGTCCCTCTTGAGTAAGAGGCTTTTTCTCTGTCTCTGGTAGAGCGTGCAAACTTTCCTTGTTTTTCACTCAATGAAACTCTTATTGTTTAAACAGAAAACAGTATAGACGTTTACAGTCTTTACAGGAGTGATCTAATACATATTTTGGTGATTTTAGGAAAAATATTCGGTGATTTTAAAGAAAAGTGTGGAAAGGGTCTGCAGTCTTTCAAAGCTGCGTATAAAAGCGCTCAAGACAAGTTCGGTGACGATTCCCAAAAATGTATAAACAGAGTCTCAGGAGATCTGCTCGTAACGGTGGGTGACGTAATAAGATCAATTATATAACAAATAAATTGAAACTTGAAACTTTTTCAGCTTGAGGTTTAATTTAAGTACGAAGCGAAAGAAAGTTGGTTTATAGACGCAAGCTATTTTCAGAACTAGGGCAGTAAGAGCTTTTCTGTGATTGGTTCAAAACCGCTGAAATATATACAACGACCGATTTTCACTGGCGTTCTCCGTATTTCGCAACGCGGTTTATAATCTGATATGTGGTGAGTGACCACCACAGGACGCCCAAAGAGCAAATAGACCGACTTATGGAATCTGTCCAAGGAAAATAATAATAATAATTCAGTGGTGTTTTCATATTTGTTGTGGAAAATATTCTCATCTTAGTTCCTGGCTTAATAAAACAGCTTTTTAATTAAGCACTTGATTGAATGCTCTTGGTTGGTGTAACTATGATATTTCTTATTCTGACAGATAGATGAAATGCAAAAAGCGTGGAATAATTGGGTTGCAATGCCAAACAAAACAGAAAAAGTTGAGCCTATTTGCTTAATGAACAACCGTCTCGTAAAGATGTTTGTCCAAAATATGGTAAATAAGGGGGTGACAGATCCACAAAAGATTGCAAACGAGGCCGGGTTAAGGGCAGATGATCTAGATGAGATTAAGGCTGTTGTAGACAAGTTTACCAAAGACAAAAGCTCTGACACCAACAACTTGGTAAATGATGCTGAGAGTCTACCTTCTGCTGGAGAGAAAAAAGATAGTAATGGTTAGTTGTGTACATAATACTAATATCAGATATTTTACACTATTTTCCATCTGAGCTCAGTAGAGTCCAAATATGAGCACATTAAGTGCCCATAACATCAAACAGTTTACTGTATAATTGGATGTTATTGAAAGAAATGTCTGCAACATTTGTTGTCTTCGGTAATTATTGGCGAAACGAGAAGTTTGGGCAAACTAAAGCACACCATTTTATCAATATATACAACGAGCTCTGAAATTCTAGCCGGCTTATACAATGAAATTAAAAACTGAACACAATTTGATTTTCTACAACGCTTGCCGAGAAAGTCCAAGGATGAAACATAAACTTTTCCGCTAATATCTCAAGTCATATTTCTTGATGAACGAAGCTAAGATGTTCTTGTTGATCTGGTAGAAAACCAAGGCGACCTGAACTTGTGAAGTAATTGAGCCTGTACTGACCACGAAGCAGCAGCACTCAAGTTCGGCCAATTTCCTTATTTTGTCCAGTTATTCTCCATTTCCTTTGTACAGTCAGTTGAAGTTAATTGAAGCAATAAAAAAAAAAACACTTTTGGGACCTCTTTTCTATCTTGAGATTTCCAATTTTCAACATGCTCGCTTTGACGAAAACGGCTTTCTGGTTGCAAACCTTCCTCATTTAAAGACCTTGAAGAGTTCATTTAGCTGTCTAGAGTTTTAGTTATCGTTTCAGTTTTCGAAAAGACGTAGTTTGTCTTACTGAACAAATTAAGAAAAAAGAATTTAGTTGAAATACACTCCAGCGTTTTTGAAAGAACGTGACTACACATGACAACACGAAATCAGTTTGTGCATAATTAGGAAAAAAACCCGGTTTTTAATTCCTTACTAGTCACGTTTGGTAAAGCAAAGTCGCGAAATGAAAAAGCATTTTTTCAGAAAATGCTAAAACTGAGCTCAGACGGATATTAAATAACTTATTAGACAGCATATAAGTGCCGTATGGCTGAATGTTTTACTAGTCATCTGTTTTTTGGCTCACTGTGGGACTCAAAAGATATAGAGCCATACCACAGGCGTACCATCTTCCCAATTTGTGGTTTGGGCTTCCTGTGTCACGGTCGAATAGCCGTTGATTTCAAACAAGCTGAAATGTACACAGGTAGCCCAAGCTCACTGTTAGTGTTGGTTTGCTATAGAATATATGTACTTAATTAAATCTTCATTTCTTACCTTGAATCACAATAAAATCCCTTGAAACTTGCATGGTGTCCTTTTGATGTACTGCATTACCGCCTGGCTGAGTGTGAGCGAGTTTCGTTCAGTTTAAGATAGCTTTACCCCACCATAGATAAGGAATTGGAGCCGTTCGGAGGTCCATGGAGGCCCTTCGTGTCCTACCTTCTCTCCTCCTTATCTATGGTGGGGGAAAGCTATCTTAAACTGAACGAAACTCGCTCATACTCAGCCAGGCGGTAATGCAGTACATCAAAAGGACATCATGCAAGTTTCAAGGGATTTTATTGTGATTCAAGGTAAGAAATGAAGATTTAATTAAGTCACATATATTCTATAGCAAACCAACACTAACAGTGAGCTTGGGCTACCTGTGAAATGTAGTGCTTTTCATTGGCGATTTTCAACTCTAAAATATACCAGAAAAATGCATTAACGCTCCGGGATTTTTCGTCGTGAAATTTCGACGGGCTCACTATTGGGCTTCCTCGGCCTTTACCGCGTTTATGCTACGAGTGGAATGATTGATAATAGCGGAGCACCATAGAAAAAATGGTAACCCATCGAGTTGATTTTTCATGGACACACAGGGAGCCCAACGGCTTTACAATGGCTAGCCGTTGCATGTACTCTTATTCACCACGATATTACGTCACACATGGTCAAAATGTTATGGACATACGAGGCGTAAGGATGCAACATAGCCTACTTCAAAAGAAGTCAGGAATTGTTTTGCCGGAAGCTACGTCATGTTTCAAGAAATGTTTTTTATGATTTACTTTTCAGGAAAAGATACTGAAGATACTGACAACGCCGACGATGCAGAGTGAAAAATATTTACAGTCATGATGGAAACGTGGACAGGCAAGAGAAAAAAGGACAGGGAGAAGTAAAAAGTGTACGTAGTTAGGTAAAATGTAATTTTAGTCATTCAATAAATCGCATCAGAAAACAAAAGGTTTTGAGAATTGTTTTAACACCAAATACGAAAAGCTGAGATTTCCTATCACACAGAAAAACACTTTATTCCTTGAAAAATTTATGGCAAAATCACGTTCACATCTTATCTCACTAATTTTCTATTAATTAATTAATTTATTCATTCATTCTAGCCCAATGGTAGTCGGTTTTGAGAGATAATTCTAGCTGCACTAGGTCTCGTCCACCATCAGATCATCAGACAACCTATCAACGTCTGCTTTTGGATGGCGCATTCTTTCCATAGTCAGTAATTTCCTTGTCTTTGCATCAAGCTTCTTCACATCACTTACCTTCCAATAAATGATGTTAAAACTGTATGTTACTACAGGTTAATGTTCCCAACCCATGACACAGTTAAATGAGGCAGTTTGTGGAATAATGGAATAGGGTATGAAGTACTCCAACAGAGGTCATTAGCTTTTGTTACAAGTTTTGCAACATGGTTATCACTAAGTTGCCTGGCAATAAGAGTCCGCAATTCTCACAATCCCCAAAAGGCCGGGCTAAAGAGATCGCGGTCCTCCCCAAGGGGTCGCTATCCACATGGGGTCACAATCCCCAGTGAACCCCAAGTCCATGACAACACGGGTTACAATCCCCAAGGGTGCGAATCCTCGCCAAGGGGTTACAATCCCCAAGGCCATCCTCCCGAGAGGGTCACAATCCCTCATATGATAGGTCCTTATCCTATGTATGGGTGTGACCCATAGTTACCACCGTGGTAACCCTAATAAATCGGGGGTCACAACCCATTTCAGTGAGTCTATGGGGCAAAAGGGGGATCTCTATGGGAGCACTTCACCCCACAAATACACGATGTGTATTCCCCATTGACGAACCACAAAGTCAAAGTATCAATTGTAAATGGCTTTCACAAGTTTGCCAGAAACTTCCGTTATAACTGAATTCGGACACTGGATATAACGCTCATAGCAATCGGAGGACCATCGGCCTAGTATTTTGATCAGCTAGGGTGTTAATAGCAGTGAACTTGTTGGTCGCATTTAGTTCACTTTTTAAAACCTCTACAGTACTCCTTCCGGATTTTTTCTTTCATCATAGAATGTTGTATTCCATCTCCCTCATATACAGCTATTTCAAAAAACGTTGAATACTGAATACTGCATTATTCTGCATACTGAATAGTGCATTAAAAGACCAAAATGTCTTGTAGTTCAGTATGTTTTGGAGATAGCATGGTGAAAATCCTCTATAACAGCTATAACTAGGCAAATAGGTGACAAAACGACAATGGAAACGATCAAAAATACAATTTGTAAGTCTTGGAATGCACTATTCAGTATGCGGAATGCACTATTCAGTATTCAAAGTTTTTTGAAATAGCTGTACACCAAGATATTTATAAGCGTCTTCTTGATTTAAATCCTTGATTGTGGTATTAATATCAAGGACTATGTTAGAAGTACTGCATAATTTCCATCGTTTGAAAGTAGCCTTAGCACACTTATCAAGTCCAAATTCCATTTTAATATCATCGCTAAATGTTTTAACGATCGAAAGGAGACCAGTTTGTTGGTTTTCATTTTTTGCAAACGTTTTCAGATCATCCATATAAAAGAGGTGACTTATTTTTCCTTTTGTGGACTCATACTATTATTAAGAAGATTACTAAGTGGTACAAGTGCAAGACAAAAGAGTAGAGGTGAGAACGAATCACCTTGAAATATACCACAATTGATGTTAATTGGTCTAGATTTTAGCAGCCCGTCTGAGTGGTAGAGATTCAAAGTAGTTTGCTACTTCCTCATGCTCTCAGAGATAAATCTAACTATAACTGGACAAATTCGGTACATCTTTAGGCATTTTCTAATCCAGCTGTGGGACATGGGATTTCAAAAAGCTCAAATCGCCTAAAGGCTCGCGCAATTTCGAACTCTTTGAAATCCCATTCGTTCAAATTTATGATGCACCGGAGTAGGGCGTAAGACCACAGGGAGTCCTATTCATACTTCTGAGTGAAATAACTAGGATACCAAATCAAGAGGAGAAAATGATTAAAAATGATTATTTATAAATTTATTTTTACTATGAAGGAGGATTTTTTTAAAAAAAACCGTTTTTTTATCAAATAAACAAGACACAACATTTCAGAGGTTTTAACTATATTTTTAATCATTTTCTCCTCTTTAGATATCCTCGTTATTTCACTCAGAAGTATAGCTTGGGCTCCCTGCGGTAAGACGAAAATTAACCTGCATCCGGTTTCTAAAAATAGCCCAAGTGGGAATTCACATGGCGCGTGCGATATTTAGAGGTTTTCATGTCTTATTTATGTTCTCTTGGTACAATAAATACGCATGCGCTGACGTTTGGCCGCCGTGTTCATCCCATGATCCATTGCGAATAGAAGGAATAAATAAGTGACGGGTAAGTACTTCATGTACTACGTGTTTTATATCTGGAAGCGTTTCCATTTCATCGCTGCTATCGCTGGAACATTTTTTCGACGCCCGATCGTAGCGATCATATAGAAATCAAGCTTAACAACCAATAAAAATTTAGTGCTTTTCACAAATAAATGGAAATGCTAAAGAGCAGTTTTTGAAGGACCAAATCACTTGGTCGTCAGTCTTCTTTCTAAGGTAACCACATTGTAATGAAGGTGAGTTGATCTCTATTTGAGGTACGTTAGTCAAGGGCTGTCCATCAGACCACTGCAAGACTCCTTCTTGGGTGTTATCATTCAAGCCACCCCATGCTCCAAAGCGTTGATTATCTGAAAATGAATTACTTTCATTGTCATCGTATATAACTGAGAACAGTGTTAATGTCGCCGGGCGTACGCCGTTTATAAAATACACTTGTGTGATAAAACGGAATCAGCATGACTTTACATGATACGGTTTTGAAGCTGGAGGATTTATTAAAACAGAATCTCTAGGACAGTACGGTATGCCATCTATGATGCCTCACTATGCAGTTGTTTGAGGATAAAATCAAACGCAAAAAATGCCGAAAGGTAATATTTAGTGAATACTTTTTATTTTTCTCGACAGATCGAAAGAAACCTCTGCTTTTAGACTTGGAGATTTTCCGTTTGAGCACGAGCTAAGCTGCCTTTAAAAACCCGACTCAGTTGTTCAAAAGCGGGTTAGTGCTAACCCAAGATTAATACCAATGGTTTTTCCTTACATTTAACTATGGGCTAGCGTTAACTCACAACTGGGCCCTTGAGGATAAGGCGTACGCATAGGAAAAGAGACGGCTAAGCGGGAGGGGCAGGCATTACATTCAAGGAGGCAGTGAGCGCTGCTCGCGAGAGAGCACAATGGCAGAACTTTGTGCCGGCGCTACGAGAGTCCGACCCGCGACAGTTATAATGATGTCATTAACACAAGAAAGGCATAAAGTCGACACAAAGATCTGTACAGCTCCCGAAATATTCCCGTGCCCGAAATGACCCCCGAAGCCGAAATGATCCCCAATCTCCAACCAATAATATCGAAATGATCTTTGAATAATTAAATTAATGGAACAGGAATCAAAATGGCAAAATGGAGCAGAGAATCCAGAATATGGAATTCACAATTACCTAATATTTAGAAAGATTACAAATTGAACAAACAACAATAACAAAACATGACGTCATGGAGTACGTGATTCTGACTAATGCCAATGAAAACGTTTCGCTAAAACAAAAGATTGCGTAAGGTAGGGATCCTATTAAACTTCTGTTTGCTCCTTTGCTCGCCAATAAGAACGAACCTAAGGCAGGCACTGTGATTTGCAAATCCTTTTAACTTGTGACAATGGGACAAGGCCAAACAACTTGCCTGGATTAAAAAGATATACCGTAGATGAAGCAATTCTAAAAATACAATTTACAGTAAAAATTCCACGTATATAAGGACCGGCTATGCTTATCCAGGTTAACCTAAACGGTTCTTATTATTGGTTTCTAGTGGAAATTAAATTTAAACAGGTTCTCAGTTATTTTCTTAAGAGGTAGCAATGCTTGTTGCCGGTCCATTAACTAGTTCTATATGGCTGTGGCCCATTCCTAGTGAATGATATAGCCATATTTTTTTAATTAAGGTTACATTATGAACAAACACAAATCTTGCTCTTTTTATTCTGATACATTTCTTTATGCACAGGACGGTAGCCAAATAAAAACATTTACAATTATAAGCCCCTAGCATGATGACGTTTTTGACCCCTCTCTATACCAGAATCCTTTTCGAGTAGCTTTTGTTCGGTATTTAAATCTATTGTGCTTGTATTCTCGAAGGAATATACAATTTGAACATGAAAGAGGGTCTCAATGGGGTTAACCGATAGCCGTAAATGGGCCAAAAATTTAACCGTAAGCCGTAAAAATGCAGAAAAACAGTAACCGTAAGCCGTAATAAAAAGTTAACCGTAATAGCTTTTTCCAGCCTTCTCAACAATGAAAATTAATTTTTAACCATCAAAAACAATGGAAATTAGCTATTTATTCACTTTAACCGTAATCGCAAGAAAGCCACCACCCCATTGAGACCCTCATGAAAGGCTCTTGAAAAGGATTCTGGTATAGAGAAGGGGCGAAAGCGTCATTATGCTAGGGGCTTATTAACATATATCTATCCACTGATCAGCTTTTTTTGAGTAGATTAGGTTGTATATGTTTTATTTAATCCGTGCAAAAATAGTACGCGTAATAATTAGTAGTAGACTCTAAAACCATTGTATATCTTTGTTCTTTAAGTCTTTATCAACTATTATAAAATATTTGAGATAGAGTGATTTTCACCGGACTGTGAAATAGTTACTAAGCTAATAGACACTAATAGACTCTGCACTCATTGTTTTCTTTTGTTGCAATACAACTATTAGACACTATTAAACACTGACTATTAGTAATTGTTTCACAGTCCGATGAAAATCACTCTATAATGCGCGTGCTGATTGTAGTAGTAGACTCTAAACCTATTGTTTACTTTTGTTCTTTATCAACTACTACAAACTAAATAGGCATCTTTCTTTCACAGGTTAGAGTGATTTTCATCGGACTGTGAAACAATTACTAATAGTCAGTGTTCAATAGTGTCTAATAGTTGTATTGCAACAAAAGAAAACAATGGGTGCAGAGTCTATTAGTGTCTATTAGCTTAGTAACTATTTCACAGTCCGGTGAAAATCACTCTAAATCAAATCACTCTATCAATTTTTTATAGAAAGATTCTTTCACTTTGACTAGTAGATAGCCTGGTTTCCTTATCAGTTTTGTATTACCCTGATTTTTCACATAAGTACCTGTTTCAAATTCAGGGTCAACGGGTTCTTATAAAAATGGGAGTTATACATGCCTTTTAGCGTACAGGTTCTTATACGCGGGTTGCATTGTATTGCAATGGACTTACCAATTAAACGTTTGATCTCTTGTTGTTCCAAATCGTGTGAGAAGACGGCTATTTGTCTAATCCAGCCTTTAAGGAAATGAGTGTTGTCCCTTGATCCAAGTCTAATGGTTCTTTGTTGAATGTTGGCAAGATCGACATGGTTTGCACTTGATATTACAGATGACTTCAAAGTTGAATTGACGTAAGTTTTGCATTCTTTTGCAGAGCGATTCCAGGTGACGGCAATGTGGTTCCACGTGTTAATTAAGATTTCACTGTAACGAATATCGTAGAATTCTTAGTATACCCCTTACAAATTTGCAAGCAAAAAAGCTTTGGTCTGAAGCTGACAGGTTAAAGTTCCCCTCTACCAGACCGAAAAAAATTACCAAGATATTCTAATATTAATAAACTCTTGCCATGTGTATCGATTTCTCCACGATGTAACTCAGGAACTGAATATTTGAGAGTGTTTTAGTTGTGTTGTCAGTATGGACATCGACGGCAGCCATGTCACTCCGTACTGTGTTTTCTTCGGCATGAAAAATTCCATTTTGTTAAGAAAACTCATCTCTTATCTCATATTAAATGGCTAGCAGATACATTAATTGTATCTTCTTTCAAGATGTTGAAAATACCAGTAAATTAGGCAGAAAACATGAGATAAAAATGGTAAACATTGACATATTCTTGCTGCTCTGGCTGTGTACTCGTGTTCCGCGAAGCATGTCCGCACATGCGCATGCAAAATTCCCTCCTGTCGGTAGCTGTATTTTACAGAGAAAGACGAGAGAGCTAATTAACATTCTCATCCTCATTAATTATTCACGAGGTATCTGGCCAATCCTTGTTCGTAATTCGTACCACGTGCAGTAACTGGAAATCGTAGGAAGTCTATACTAGGCGTACTGAATTAATTTTGTTCAAGTCCTAGGACTGAATTAATTTTGTTCCAGTTACTCCAACTGATTTAATTTCTCAGATAATTTCAAAGTCCAAGTTATTGAAATTCTTATAAACAAATAGAAATGGTAAACTATGTTTAGAATTTAGTGAAAAAAATCTATAACAAATTTCACCTCGAGAAGCGGACTAGTACTCCCAACCTTCCGCCTAATGCGCACCGCCTTAAACCATTGCACTACTGACTTTCCGATACGAAGTTTCGGAAGATAAAATAATTTTAAATGTTATGAATGAAGCTCATTAGGATTGAAATGAATAGCAGACAGAGAATTTGAACAGCTTTTGTTTCAAATGCCCGTTTTAGTACAGGAAAATGGTGCGCAATTTATGTAGATTTGTGCAAATTTGTGTAACAAGCATGAAATTTGGCACACTGATAGAGGTTCACTTTCTGAGTAATTCTGGAGGTGGAGCCACGCCCAGAAATCAATTACTTACATATCGATATTTTGGAATTAATTATCTCAGAAACAAAGATAAAGAGCATCTAATGTTAAAATACAAAAAGGTGTAATGAAGGATAGTGATAAGGTAGAGTATGCTGGGTAATTTTTGATTGAGAGCCACGCCCCCTAAATGCTACCTGGAGAACTATAGATATGGAAACATTATACATGAAATTGATACAAAAGGTTTTCCTCTTGGGGTGTCCATATGAAATATGGACTTGAAATATTACTTCTCAAACTCATTAATTATTCATGAGGTAATCAGCCAACCAGGTGTCTCGAATTAGGTCACATGATGAACTTACCCCGAAAAGTCTGCTCTATAAAAGTACTTTGAAATGATTTCAAATTCCTTGGACTTTGAAATGATTCTGGTATTGCTTTATTCTATTTATCTTATCATAAATGTACTTTGGTAAGGCTTTCTATATAGTGACATTTACAAAATTTATCTCAGAAATACATAGGTCTTTATCTAACTTTTTTAAAGTGAGACGACACTTTTAAGATATAAAACTTCATTTTATTTGGACATGTTTCTATCCTCGAACATATAAGTAAGATGTTCTTGAAACTGCAAGACGCAATGTTCATAAACATGGCCTAGTACTTTATACTGTTTCAGTGACGTTTTTGGGAAGAGATGGAAATTATTCATACCAACTGTAACGAAAGTCAAAAGAATGCTTGTTGAATTTTTATAGAAAATTCACACTGGTGTATCGAGATTGCGGCCATGCTTTTAGTTATTTATCACCCTCCAGTGACCTCAGCCGTTAATGCAGCATTTTCTAAGGTTTTAATAAAACTAATGATAAACACAATAAGAAATACCATTCCACTGACAAACAAACAAACAAACAAACAAACGAACGAATTATAAACAAAAAAAAAACAAGAAAGCAATGCGTCCTAGTTAGGTGAATGGGCGTTTAAGGTAGCTCTAAAATAAACAGTCATATAGTATCATTTTGTACTTCATTACCTTGTATGTGTGCAACTCATAATATCGGAACCATGGTCATCTACAGCTATCAATTGAAATTTATTTCCGTCATTTCCGTCGAAGAACTGCATGGATATCTGTTGAGTTTTATGACTTTTTACGTCACTGATGATACCTTGGACCCAATTCAATCTAGCGGGTTTGATCCAAACAGCAATGGTAAAGTCTGTAGTACGAATGTCAAACATTGGTATAGTTACGTAGTCATCTACTCCATCAAAGTACACAGCCTTGGTGCCATCGATGTCTACTATTGATGCACCGTTTTGTAAACTACAAAAATAGAAAAAGTAGTATTAGTAGTACCAGTACCAGTAACAATAATAGTGGTTTTAATTGACTCTTATCACGCTGGAGTATCGAAATCAAAATCGAGTTTGTCGTGTCAAAAATAATACAATTGCAAAATTTCAACAACATCGCACGAAGGTATTAACTTTTTGAAGTTAAATATTGAATAGGAACTTTTGAAAGAAAACGTTCGTGCTAAACATGATAACAAGGCTATAAACGCATGTGATACGTTACTCCCATACAATTTTTTTGTAAAAATGCTGACTTTCAAATAGTTCAAGAACAATGTTGTCGAAACGTGGCAGTTTTACTATTTTCGGTATGGTGAACTGTTTAATTTTGAACTCCATTTTTCGATAAATCTGATATTATTCTAATTCACTCCAACGTGATAAGAGTGAATAACAATACAATAATAGTGTAGCAGTAGGAAAAGTACAGCTTTAAGCACTCTATAAACGCTACAGAACGTCACGTTGAAACGGCAAAGCAAAAAGCGAAAAAAGGTCAAGTTATCCTATAGCGCAGGCCTGCCATCTGTAGTTTTCCAGAATGCGTGAGAAATGAATCTTCTGTAATGTTTAAAGAGAACACTTTATATGAATACCTTAAAGATGGACCATCGTTGCCATCCATTTCATACCATGTTAATAACCATCCAGCTACAAATAATAAACATAGCTAGAATCTGATGATCGAAAATCAAACGCCTACACTTACTTAAAACGTTTAGAATCTTTCAGTGTACGACGGCCACCCCGCTAGTCCCCGCTCCGTCTATGGTTCGAAGTTCAAAGTTCAAATTCTTTATTCACACACAAAATACAATATACATTACATAGTTTACGTATATATTTAAAAGAGAAAAGTATATTACTAAATAACTAGAAAAATTAATTGCAAAAAGGTTTACATCCTACATTGGTGAGACAGGAAGACCACTGCAAGAGAGAGTTAGAGAACACGAGAGAGACGTACGCCTGGACCATTCCCAGACCTCAGCATTAGCCGAACATGCCAACAAGACTGGCCATTGACGCGACTGGAAAGAAATGAAGTGCATCGATCGTACTAACACTGGTACACACGTCGTGTCAAAGAAGTCATTCAGATACGGCTCTACCGCAGTAACATCAACAGAGACATGGGCATCGAGATTCCTCAGGCGTGGTTACCGGCCATAACAGCATCAACCAATCACAGAGAAGAGCTCCGCCCACCTAAGCCACCCACGAGTATAAAAGACGGCAACCATTCAGTCCACACCATCGCCTGATGAAGACTAGCAGTAGCAGTCGAAACGTTGCGTGACCATGCACTATCGTGAGACAATCGAATAAATATTTAACAAATAGATCAGGCATAGAACACGACTGGAGCTGTAAAACACGATATTTTTACTCGTCTATGATGAGTTGGATAATAAGTATCCTGTACTATCTTATCTATCTACATATATTCGTCAGTTTATCTTAATAATAATAATAATAATAATAATAATAATGACTTTATTTATGTGTCACATCGTTCTAGCTATTTTACAATAACTAATTGGGGACACCTATCTAAAACCCTTTGTAAAACTACTACTAAAATGTATATCCCAATCCATACCCTGATTCTATACCTAATATCCATCCCATATCAAGAGACCATAATACTAATTAAGAGAGCGAAGCTCAGTATTGATGTCTGTGCCATGTTCGTGGCGGCTAAGGTTATTTTTAGTAACTTCGCCAGTCGCGCGCGCAAGGCCCTCAACCAATAGAATTTGCTTTTTGGCGTGCGCGCGGAAGGGACCGTTTGAATTCTATTGTTTAAGTGCCTTGCGCGCGCGATGGCGAAGTTACTAAAAATAGCCTTAGCCGCCACGAACATGGCACAGACATCAATACTGAGCTTCGCTCTCTTAGTATTATGGTCTCTTGTCCCATATTTGATATTTACAATTTACAATGATGATTTCCCACCCCTCGCTCCCATCCCTATATATTTTATATAACCCCCTAAAATAAATCTACCCCTCTAACCCAATCTTTAGAACCTTAAAATGCTCCCCACATAACTTAACTTAAAGAAAATATATAAATAACTAAATAAATTAGCTAATTACTACACAAATAACAATTCTTGCACTTTTCCATAAGTATATCTTCAATATCTAGTTTGCGTATTTGTTTCTTAAAGGCATTAAGTGACGTCGCCCTTTTAACAGCCTTGCTAATCCTAGCCCATATATATGGACCCATATACCTTATACTATGCTTTCCATAAGTGATTGTATTAAATCTAGGGATTTCAAAATCCTCCGAATTTCTAAGGTTATATTTCTTATCATTATTAATAAAAAGATTTGATATGTAAGAAGGAACTAAGTTATTCTTAACTTTATACATTAATGTCGCTAAGTCTTAAAACCTTCGATTACGCAATGTTGGAAGTTTGGCCCTCCCCAGCAGTTCCCTATAATGACTATTCTTATCACAATAGATAGCCCTTAAGGCCCTTTCTTGAATACGTTCTAATTTTCTATTATCTGATGCACGGCAGAACTGCCATACTGTGTGACAATAAGTCAACTGAGGTAGAATAAACGATTTATATATAGTTTAATAGTTTGGCAAAAGTTGATATCATATTCTTAAATCTCATTAGTAATCCCACCTTTTTAGACCTCTTACTACAGGTATTCTTAATATGGTCAGAAAAGGACAAATTCTTATCTATATTGACACCTAATAAATTGATATTAGATGTAGCTTCTACACGTTTGTCCATGACATTAATGTACATTGTTTGGTTCTTGCATTTTGATCCCAGGCACATCGCTTGATATTTACTGTGGTTGCACTTCAGCTGATTATCTTTGTACCACTCAGAAATACGTCGACCTTCGTCGTCCAGTACAATTTCCACGTCTTCAATTTTGTCTCCACTCGCGTAGCCCTGATGATCATCGGCGTACATTGCCAGATTTCCATTCTTTGATCTGATTACAAGGTCATTTTGGAAAATATTCCATAGTAGTGGTCCAAAATTAGAACCCTGTGGACACCCTCTTATAGACTCCTTCCAATCACTCATATCACCTGCTCTCATCCTTACCCTATTTTTTCTTTCAAAAAAATAAGATGCCATCAGCTGTAACGCGTTATCAGAAAAATCATAAGCCTTTAGTTTCGCCAACAGTAATGGTGGATGCAAAGAGTCAAACTCTTTCGACAGGTCCGTTGATAGTAATCCAACAACCTTACCACTGTCCAACATCGCTTTCCAATCTTCCACTAATTTTAAAAGAGTTGTCATACAGCTGTTTGACTTACGATAAGCAGTTAGGTTGTCGTACAGTCTAGGCTCCATGAATGCAGTAATTTGTTTTCCAAGTACTTTCTCAAAGACTTTGCCTACTGCACTAAGAACTGTCACCGGTCTATAATTACTTACATCCCTTGGGTTGTCCTTTTTATACACTGGGACCCATTCGCCTTTTTTCCATTCTACGGGCCATTGTTTCTCTTCAATACAATTGTTAAACAATTTTGAGAGTGATGGAGCTAAAGCCTCATTTGCTAATTGAAGAATTCTAGGAGGTATCTTATCATGACCGTCCTTTTTGTTTACTTTAATGTTCTTGAGCATATCTTGTACTTCGCCAGTTCCAATTCTGTTGAATTCAAACTTCGGACTATTCACCACTCTCTTATTCTTACTTATTTTTTGAACAGCTTTGTGATTGCACCATTGTTCTTCATTGATAGTAAGCAGATTAGAATCACCTATTCCATTTGCGACATTCGTGAAATAACTAACAAAGGAATTAGCCACCATTGTCTGATCTTTTATCGTGCTTTCATCACTGTCCAGTATTATTGCATTATTATCATTAACATTTGTTTTAGAACCCAGAAACGGCTTGAATACTTTATAGAACTCCTTTGGATTATTGTTCATTTCATTAGTTTATCTTACTTACGGAGTGGAAACATTACAACTTCTGTTATGAATTGCTCCTCAGTCTTTGAACCAACTGAAACCAGGTCACCACCAAGTGACTGACAATGGGTTCGTGAATCGTTCCATGTCTTCTTTTCGAAAATGAGTTTGAAGAGCGACTTGTTAAACTTGTACCAGTTGTCTGGTAGAGCTACAGAATAGCAAAAAATTAAATCAGCTTGATATCTGTAATGACTTGACATAAATAGTCACATATACCGAGAAAAACTAATTTTGGAAGATAGAACCTTAGTGTAACTCACCATCTTTTACTGCGCATGCGTTGTCTTTACAATACTGGAAGTTCTGTAACAGAATGACAAAATTGTTTACAATTAAGATTCACAAATACCACATAAAAAAGGACCCGAAGATTTTGAAAAATGAAACAATGTGCTACTACTTTTACCGGTGGTTCAGCATATTCATAGCCTTCTTTACGTATGTACGACCTACTGCTTTGTTTCTTGTTGGAGCGATTTAATTCACACAGAAATGTGCCATTGTGAAAGTCAATGTAATTGAAAGAAAAACAACTCAGTGTTTCTTGACAAGCTGACATACAGTCTGTAATAAATACATTCAGAGTTTTGATGACGTGTCCAATCAAGACGTATCCATGGTCACGGTGGAATACTGAGGTCGATGTGAAAATGTTGTCTAAGTTGATAAAATTGGTGCAGACAACACCCGTAGTCACGATGGCTAGAATGAGGAACGTCTTGAACCACATCAGTGACTGAACCTTGGGAGAATCATAGAGGAGGATAGTTACTCTTGGCCTGAAGAAAAACAGAAGATCGAGTCGATAATAAGATAATTCAGGCGCGGATATAGACAGAATTCAAACCTTTTCCTAGCAATGAGACGCCTATGCTTAAGGTGATTCTTCTGTTTTGCAACGCGCACGTCTACCGCGCATGGTTCAAAAAGCACATCACAGAATTACGACTTTGTCAGCATTTTCATTCAAATTACGACTAAAAATACTTAAATACACAATTTGAAACATTTGTACAATTTTTGCTGCGATAAATAGGGAGTTTTGTACAACTCGCCCCAGTACCTTCTAGGAAAAGTGCCGATTTTACACCAAATTTGATGATAATTTTGAAAATATTTCTCTAACGAGCACGGTGACCCCCATTTTTTATTTCAAAACTGCTTTCTTGCAAGGATTCACACAACATATTTGAAAACTAAAAAAGGTATTTGTAGGAACATTGAAAAAATGACGTTTTTCGTGCGTATTTGAGCACTAAGTTTCCGCGCGAAAGAGGCTTTTTTAAGATTTGTAGAAAATGTGCTAAAATGCACTTTATATATCGAGGTCAAATGGGCTTTCTTACGAGACACGTACTTCACTATTTTATCTTTTTCTACTAAAATGCTGCTAACTCTGAGTCTGTGGATTTATTTCTGAGACCCGTAGACTTATCATCGAATTATTAGAACTAATAAAGCACTATATATGGTTAGAATTGGCTGCAAACTGGCACTGCAAAGTCCTCCGTTTGTAGACTTAGAATCTGCCCAAGACGCTGTCTGAGTAGACCACATATAAGCCGAAGCTTAAGATGCTAAAATAGTAGAAATAACAGTGTGTGTA
This sequence comes from Telmatactis stephensoni, assembly GCA_029948255.1. Lineage (NCBI taxonomy): Eukaryota > Metazoa > Cnidaria > Anthozoa > Actiniaria > Isophelliidae > Telmatactis > Telmatactis stephensoni. Next base: position 258,212 of record JALIZF010001516.1, read on the forward strand.
GTAGTTGTAACAGAAGCAGAAGTCATTAAAAAAAGAGAAGAAAAGTCCGAGTGTTAACAACAATATCTTTTTGCCACCCCCCGCTGTAACTCGTGTCTTAGAAATCGGTGCCGTTTCAACTGCTTAGAAAATTTATTCCTAAACGTAAAACTACTAGAAAAATACAAATTAGAATCCGATAAGGGAATATAATACACAAAAGCATACTGACTGCTCCCGCTCTAAGACGAATTCCAAAGACTAATTAAGAGTATTCCCTTGAAATAGAAGGAGAAATGTCATTTTCTCCAAACTTTGTGTAGTTGTTCTTTACACCGTGAGCGTTTTAAATATGCCACCATTTTTGTTTTCCTGCTACAAGGTCTCAAAATATAACAAATTACGGCTTCAATGACAGATATGGCTGTAACCTTTTCTTGCAAAAAAATGTGTGTTTTAATGATTAGTGATTTTAGTGATTAATTGCAATCGCTAAGCTAAGCAATAAATAATTATTGTAAAGTAATATTTGTACCAATACCTGTAACCTTATTGTGGAAGTATACGGAACTACGTGCGTGTGGAAAGTCACCCTGAAATCAAACCATTCAGCTAATTTTACCGATAAATATATATGTGTTCGAGAAATGTCATATTTCTTAATACTCTATGGTCTTTTAAGTTTATTTTCGAAATAAAAATTGGGGGTCATCATTCTCGTTTGCGAGGTATTTTGTAAAACATCCATATAATAGGGCAAACAAGTCTTAATAGGGCTAACGCAGGAAAATAGAAAAAATTTTAGCGTTCTTTTAGGTGCCAGTGACGTCATCGACTCAACTACTCATGGATTTACTCCATACATTTCTTTGTATTTTATGACTTTTATTATTCTATTCATTTCTGCTCTAATAATTTTGCTTAAATGAGTTTTCTTGCAGTTGTGTCAAGGATTTTAAAACTGCATGGCCAGTGATCTTCAATTTAAAAAAATTAGACTGAGATATTTTGATTGCAAATTAAAATACAAAGAAATGTATGGAGTGAATCCATGAGTTGAGTCGATGACGTCACTGGCACCTAAAAAGAACGCTTAAAATCTAGTACTTCTCTTTCGAATACCAAAAAGATATCTTAACTGGTGATCAATAGACCCTTGAAGATTTATTTCACGAAGTTTCTGCTAAATAAAATTTCACCGATTTTTGATCAAAGTAGCACTTTAAAATGGAAGACACTAGAAAGTAGACGAGCCATGGCATGTCTGCCTATACTTTATAAAATACAAAATAAACTAGTCTGTCAACAAGATGTCAGAATTAAACCAATATTGGTCATTCCTACTCAACCCGCTCCAAAGACTATGCTTTCATGCAGCCAATGGATACAAGGGATTATTAAAAGTACTCATTCTATCCAAGAACAGTTATGGAATGGAATCAACTCCCCAAGGAAACAGCACTATCTGCGTCACTGCATAGTTAGTCCCCTTCCATTAACTATGGTCGCTGGCTGGATTTAAAAATGCTATTTCAGACATTTATTAACTATTTGTAATTATAACTTTTATTTGGAAACTTTTTTCTTTATATCAATTTGTAGAGCGGTCTAAACTGCTCAGTATTGAGCGCATAACCTCCCAAATGGTAAATGTTTATAATATTATGTAAAAATAAACCAGTCCATCCTTCCAAAGTACAGCGGCTCGTGATCTGCATTTCAGTTTGAAAAGTGTTAGAAAAGCAAAATAAACCCTACCTTATATTTGTTAAAGAAACGTTAACTTTTTGGATGCTTTTAAATAAAGTCTCATATTCCATGGTATTTTTATTTTTACTTTTTGCTCGTGTGCAGTGGGTGAGAAAATTTGACCAAATTTCCTGTGACAAATAGATTTGGCTAATCAATTTTGCTGGTGTAAAAGGGCTATATTTTTCTGAGATATAGATCACTTAACTTGATGAGAGAGAGAAAGCTAAGGAAGCGAAACGGTGAAACCTGGGTTTCGATGTATATTGCCAAAAAATAATTAGTTTGTATTTGTGCGCCTTCATTTAAGCCTATGACCTTATATTCAGGTCTTATAATTATGGGAAACTTTGTTACATCGGATTTCTGGATTTAACAAATCGATACTTACCAAACAGTGCTTGTAGTAAGGTGAAGTTCAATTGTTTGCTTGTTTCCGGGATAAAAGGACTTTGCTTTGAATGCAGGTGTTCGAACTTACATAGGCTTCAAGCCGAGAGGTTAAGGGGACATTTTTAGGGGGAGGGGAATGAGGAGGGGGATCAGGGGAGGGATCGAGGAGGGGGAGGGGAGGATTTCTGCCCTCTAATATGAATTTGGCTAACCTTAGTTTCACTTTAGTAAAACATGTCGCAAATAAAAAATTAAAATCGAAATTAGTCAAGAGTTACTTCACTCATCGACTGTTTAACTTTAACCCTCCACGGCTACTTCACAAGATCAAATTGAATACAGAGAGTCTATCAAAGCATCTTATTTATATTCAAAATATAAATGATTAAGGCGTTCCTCGTTTGGTGGAATACTTGACATTAGCAAAGAAATGATAATACATGTACACTTATTTCAAAAAACGTTGTCGCGGTTCAGAGCATCAAGTGTCAAGCCAAGACCGAAATGAATGCTGGTTTTATTTGTAATGTATTCAAATCAGACTCGTTTCTATTGAAGTAATTACAAAATGTGAGCATTTATAAGTCCTTGTTAGTATACCGCACTCAATTCTTTTGATAACAAGTCTGATTTGAATACATTATCAATTATTAGCAGAACAAAACCAGCACTCATTTCGGGCTTGCCTTGACGCTTGATGCTTTGAACCAAGACGTTTTTTGAAATAAGTGTATATACTTGACATCAGCGAGGCGGATCCATGCAGGATTGGGTGCAGTGTTATAGAATCGGAAACAGTGTCGGCAGAGGATCGATCAAGAGCGAGGATATTTTGGAAAGACACAAAGAAATCTCTTTTCCTGCTAGTGAAAAATGACTGAAGTGAAATTTTGTTCCATATTTACTGGAATAAGACTTCAAACTGCAAACGATCATGTTTTCTTTGTTAATTTCGTTCCCTTTTATGACTTAATAATAATAAACTTTCTTTATCTTGGTTGACCAACCAGCACTAAAGCTGCTATCAACTGGTGACCAGCAAATAAAATAAAATAAAATAAAATAAAATAAAATAAAATAAAATAAAATAAAATAAAATAAAATAAAATAAAATAAAATAAAATAAAATAAAATAAAATAAAATAAAATAATTTCACAAGAAAAATAAACGCATAAAATAAAATAAAACTATGTTGATGTATAAAAATATATGTATATATGCACATTACATTAATATAGATTACACAGCAATAAATTTGAAAACTAATGCTTTTCCTAACAATTTTGACAAAGGAAGCCGTAAGTAAATGCAGTCATATCTCTACTTCTATAGAGCATGCATGTTTCCTTATATTTCCATTTTTTGTCAATTTGCTAAAAATTCGAATATATACCTAATTACTTTTTACAATATCCAAATTTACACCTTTAAAAGAACAGCTGTACTAATGTAGCTGACTGTAGTTTAGTCTTTGATGATTGCTTCGTCCCAAGGGCCGTGGATATTACTGAAAATAAAACGATTGACCATTCAGTTAGAGAAAACAGCAGTCTCAAACAACTGTACGTGCCCAAGTAGAGCCAATAGTAAAAACATGGAAACATTTTAATTCTCCAAGCAGACGTTTTTGCTTTATCACTATTTGCAACCTTAATTGTACATGCTGGAACAATAAGCTTATCATCTTAAAGCCCGAACACACTTGCAAGTTTTCTTGCATCCCTTTATGTAACATTGCACGCAACACAGAGCTGTCTTGTGTGTCCACCCCTGCAACACTTGTGCGTAACAGCAGCTGATTTACGATCGAGTTCTACTACCGTTGCGTGCGACATTGCATGCAGGGATGGTGACACGGTGCAACTGTGTTGTGTGCAACACTGCAGGGATGGACTCACAATGCAACTGTGTTGCGTGCAACATTGCAGAGATGGACTCACAATGCAACTGTGTTGCGTGCAACATTTCAGGGATATGGACTCACAATGCAACTGTGTTGCGTACAACATTGCAGAAAAAGTTGCATCTTGTGTCCGGCTTTATCAAACACTGACTTGTGCCAGACAAGCAATATACGTAGACTCCATTGTAAACTTGTAAACTTTTCTCATTACCAGTGCTTTTCCTGTTCCACACTAATGTATGCACGAAATTCAGTAGGGTATCACAGCATTATGCCTGTTATCATCTAGAAGGGATTTCATCAGGGTTCCAAAAAAACTGATGAAAGGCCACATGCCGAGTGTTTTTACCTTTTCGACATGTTTTGAAGAAACGGCACAGAGTCAGTAGCCCAAATACTTCGAGTTGATTGGCGGGGCACTCATGGATTATCAATGAGTTTGAGAATCTCATGTGGAAGACCTCAAATGAGGACTGATGTCTTTATGCATTTTTAACTTACTTTTTTAAACATTGTAGTTTGATGAACCACAAAGGACATAAAAGATTAACAGCCAAGTGAACTAATATCAGTAGTACAGCAAATAGAGAAGAGATTGAGTACAGTAAAGCACTAGCTAGGACCATTAGTAAAAATGTTAGGGGCATATGCACCCAACTTGCTTCTACCTAAAATACAATGTAAATTTGCATTAATTTAGACAAACATTAATGTTAAAGTAATCATTATAATTATTATATTAGAGCAGTTTTCGTATGACTGTGAAAACGGCATAGTTATGGCAGGAATATCGAATGTTTTTATTATAAACATCACAGCACTGACACGATCACGGCACGGCGCGGTCCGTTTCACCTGCTCTATTATTAAAGTGAAAATAAATGTCTTGCAGAGTCCTTCCAAGGCCAAAGCAAATCACTAGCAAAACATCCAATTAAAAAAAAGTATTTATTTTTAGTTGATAAACTAAATTGGATTGGACACAACAGTCAAAGAAAACAGAATAAATGTATCAAGAAAGATCATGATTTGGAATACAGTGGAGCCCTGCTTTATGGATACCCACACCCGCTTATTTAGTGCATTTTTTTCTTATACGGACACGGTTATTACGGACACCGGTTATTACGGACATCGGTTATTACGGACACCGGTTATTACGGACACCGGTTATTACGGACACCGGTTATTACGGACACGGTTATTACGGACACGGTTATTACGGACACCGGTTATTACGGACACGGTTATTACGGACACCGGTTATTACGGACACGGTTATTACGGACACGGTTATTACGGACACCGGTTATTACGGACACGGTTATTACGGACACCGGTTATTACGGACACGGTTATTACGGACACCGGTTATTACAGACACGGTTATTACGAACACCGGTTATTACAGACACGGTTATTACGGACACCGGTTATTACAGACACGGTTATTACGAACACCGCTTATTACAGACACGGTTATTACGGACACCGGTTATTACAGACACGGTTATTACAGTTATTACGGACAACGGGCACTTTTTGTGATCCGATTGACGGACATGCATACATTGTGAAACTCGCTTTACGGACACTTGTTATCAAGAGAACGTGTGTATAATCAACGTATACGTACTCTAAAATCAGCCAGTTATCAGTTTCCACTGTAAATAGATAAAACAGCGTTCTATTGCTATAAAAGCTCATTGTACCAATGAAACATGCGTCACTGCGGTATCTTTCGGGGCCCACATAATACGGACACCCGGACAATACGGACACTTATCGACGTCCGTATGATGTCCGTAATCATAGAGCAGAGTGCCTATTGTTTCGTGGACATTTCTCATCAGAGAAATTTTTATTAGACAGTTTTATCAGGGTTGAATCAAATTCGGTCTGAGCCTCACTTTGAACCCAATTCATTGGTTCAGTGATCACACACAAAGCGAGGCTCCAGGGTATAGTACACACAAAGATTATTCCAATTTGTTCCCTGAAGTCTCGCTTGCATGGTTTGTGTGTGACTACTGAACTGATGTATGGAAATTGGTGCATCCCATAATTTTTCACAGTAAACGACAAAAATCGCTATTTCAATTGTTTTAGTTTTAAAACACTTTTCAAATTTAAACTTAAAATTTAATATAATTTTTCTTAGTCCGTCAACGGCCCGTCAAGTAAGCTGCGCGCGCAACCTTGAGAAATCGTTCTATTCATTATAATATTCATGTTTGAGTAAGACTGTCAATGACTGGTCCCTGAGTTCATCTCAGCGGAGCACGTGTGCGAGAAGTTTCAATCTTGAATACTAAACAGTTCATACTTGAATATTAATAAAATTTAACTTATTACATTATAATTAACAAATTCACAATGATTTTCCGTGGTACTATTTATTGTTATTATTTACCAACATTTTACGTCACACGTAGTCAAAATGTTATGGACTCACAAGGCGTAGCCAAGTTACCATGTGCTTTTTACCACAAATTGGAGAAGTAATTCCTCGTCAAACTAGCTCCGAGCGCGAGCGCGAACGCAAAATTAATACGACGCAAATCATTGGCATGGACTCTAATTATCTACCACAGTTCTTGACTAATCAGAAGACGAGAAACTGATTGATTGATTGTGGAAAATATCGGTTTGCATTACTTTAAGAACCTCCTAAGTTCCAACTAAGCTAAATTAGTATCCAGTACAATCTCACCTTCAAATGACTTCTAAACAAAGGGAAAAGAGCAAATAATTGCATTGCAAAGATGACTGTCATAAATGCATGCCATGCAGTTGGAAGCCTTGAAGCTAAACAAACAGATGCAAAGATAGAGGCATTGAAAGAAGCTGACTTGGACACCCTACAGTGCAACAATAAACATGTCATCAGTGACAATACCTTAATCAGTCAATTACAATTCAATCCAGGTCTATAGTCAGCATAGAGGCTACAATGATAATTGCTTTTGGTAAAATTTTCTCTATTTCCAGTCTGTCATGCCTACAAAGTCTCAGAGGGGGGAGGGGTAGTGGGAAAGAGGGAAGAAGAGACCCATATGAATGTTGTTGTTCGCATTGCATTCATCCATGAATGATGCAGGCTTCTTGTTGGCTGAGGTGACTGAAGTGATGACATTTGTCAATTGAAATGAACAAGACTGGTCTATTTTTAGTTGTAAACAATGCTATTTTCACTGGATATGATAGAAGATGAAGTTATTTTATATTCACAATCAGACTAAATAAAAAGGAACTGATAAAAATGTGGTGGGTGGATTAGCTGGACAGTAAATGGGTGGTTTTGCCAGTCCAGTAGTTGGTTGGCTTGTGGGTGGGTGGATTGGCCAGTCAGTAAGTGGGTGGGTTTATCAGTCAGGTAGTTGGTTGGTTTGTGGGTGGGTGGGTGGATTGGAGGATAAGTGAATTGGTGGGTTTGTCGGTCAGGTGGTGGTCAATAATTTGTTGGTTGGTGGGTTGGTCATTCTGTCATTCAGTAGGTGAAGATTTAAGTCAGTCAGGTGGCTTTTGGTGAGTATAAACACTCAGTAAAACAATTCTCTATAAACTCACAGTGCTCCACTTGCACCATAATCATGGAAAAGAAGATTCATACACAGCATGAATATCTGAAACAAAAATTATTTTTTAAATGAATGAACAGATCAGTGATCAAACAAGGAAAGGAAAGAAAGATAAAAGGTGAGTGTAAGTTGTATTAACAGTCAAGGGTTTCAATAAGATTCAGAGTTGGCAGCTGCCCATATAACAAGCTGCGGTTTGAGTAATTAGGGGCCATAAAAACAGTTTTAGTAGCTGGCAGTGGTGAGAGGTAAAGTAGGTGGCAGTATACCATTGATGACACCCCTACTGTAATACACTGTCTAGTACCAAAAATCTGAATACTCACAGTCATGGCAAAGATAGTATCTGTACTGATAGAATGTGTAAGGTCTTTAAGAACTGGAGAAAGACCAAAGACAAATCCCAGCACAAGACAAATACTCTTCAAATCGTCTATCCCTGTTGATTTGTAAGAATTTAAAGACTGAGCTTTCATAACCCAACTATGGGATCTCACTTGTTTCTGAAGGCTGTACAGGGCTTTCAAAATTATTTGAACTAGACGGTGAAGTTATAAAGTAGGGGGCTGTGTCCATTAAAGGTCAAGTAAAAGATTAATTATATGTTTTTTATAGTAGCCGCCGGTTAACTGCGAAGCAACCGCCGGAACTCCGGTGGCCGCCGGCTTATTTTGAAAGCTCTGCTGTAAGAGGTTATGAAATTAAAAGTTATATCATATACTGGTTGGTTATTATGTATTAAGGTTCATTTCAGAGGTCTTAACTAAAAAGAGGTTGATTAAGAAATAAAAACAAATGCTCTAAAAATCTGATATCAGTGTAAAATTTCAAACAACACATTTATCCATGCTTCCTTACTTGTACGTCCAGAGTTTTTTCTTTCTTTCCCTTGATCAACTACTTCAAAGATGACATATCCAATGGCTGTTATAATGCTTGATATGATGAACAGAGTTGTTGGTGACAGAACTTTCATATCCATGTACATAAAAACAGCAACAAATATACACACACTAAAAGAATTTAGTACAATTGCAACAAGAAGATAATTTTATCCAGTGATTTTTTTTAAAGAAAAGACCAAAACTTGCTTTTGCTCAAATTGTTTATTATTGCTAGTGTCAGTCCTGCAGCCTAATTACTGGGGGTGATTTCTTTGGTTCTAAAGTTCATTTCAGCTAACTCAGTGATAACTAAAAGTTAACTCAATTCAGACTCAACTCATTAATTCTCAATAACCTCTAACTTGGTGATTAATCTATCTCCAATCAGAACATGCATGATATATCAATAGTAAGCCTAGAGCATTTTACAATTACATCTGAATGGTCAACCACAGTTTCAACTGCAGTTGTACAGTTATACATTATATAATTTTCTTTATTCTTTTTAGTTTGCTGTTAAACTGAATAACTTTTGCTTTAATGAACAATGGTAGTATTTTAATTTATCGCTGCAGCTTTCATTTGGTGTCTCTATAAAGAGTGCAATGAAAGTTGTTTCTAGTTTTTACCAACTATTTGGTCGATGTTTTAGCCACAATTCAGAGCGCATCCAGAGCAAAGTGACTACAAGAAAGGAAAACAACACGTGCTGATTCCATACAAGGAACAAAGATTGATGATAATATTACAATCTCCTAATACAAAAACAAAAGTGAACTGAGCCTCTTCAGAGGATACAGTATGTGAGCCTCGTAAGGACCTAATACTCAACTGTGGCATGGCATGGGTGGCTTACTTAATCAAATCGTCGCCTGATTCCAACGGGTCAGGGTCCTGGTTCGAGCCCTGTGGATGCCACATGTGAGTAGAGTTTGTTAGATGTGTTGTTCTCTCCCCTTGCCACGAGGGTGTTTCTCCAGGATTCTCCGGTTTTCCTCCCTCCGTAAAACAATCAACATGTGAGTTGAGAGTTGTATGCCTTTAAAACAGTTAAGGTAGTTGTAGTGTGTGAGAGACAGCAGGCCCACATCAGCTGAATGGCTGCCAATTAGTCAAGCCTGCTTAAACAAATATAGCATATATTTTTTAACTAATATCCTTAATTCACAGACAGCTATACAATGGCTCTAGCCACATGCACATATTATGCGCCTGTTTTTACAGGCTGTTACCAAACTGTAAAGAATATATTACACATAGGCTGTACGTGGTTGACCAATAACGCTGTAAAATGGTCTGTTACTATGTAATCTTAATTACCTGCTTATTTGTTGTGATACAACGCAAGACTCCCATACCACATACCAGAAATCATATGTTCTAGTATATACTTTATAGAAAAAAATAACAATCAAATTGTTGATTAATTTAAAATATACACATGCAGGGCAAAAATCTCAACCTCTCTCTCTCCCCCCCCCCCCCCCCCCCAAAACAAAAACAAAAAAAAAACCCGGCTGTCTCAGCTTTAACATTATGTATTTGAGTAATTACGGAGAGTTGTTAAAGCAATAAAATACAATCAATTAAAACATCAAAAAGCACTTACAATTTTTCTTCAATTCCACAAGGAATGACTGGTCAACGTAGTTATCTGGATAGTCTTGGACTTCATATAAAACTTTCCTCCAAGGTTTTCTTTTAGACATCTTTACTGATTCTTAGGTTTCAATTGATCATCAGTACAATAACTTTTTGGCAGCTTTCCTCCTTTCCGTGCGCCATGTTGTTTTTTGATAGCCGATGTTGACTGGGGATAGTGACGTCATGGGGTATTCCCCAGGAACGACAAGAAGCGAGAGAAGCGTTGATCATGGCAGAAGCTAGTTCCGCTAGTGGTTGTGAGGCGATGTCCAAAGAACATCGACAAATCTTGAGAAACAATCGTCCCTTCCTCGAAAACGATCTGGAAGCGCTTCACTTACTGCGATATCTGTCCAATGTCTTAAGTGAGGAGGACGAAGAAGATATAAAAGCAGAGCAAACTAGGTTTGCCCAAGCTCGTAAACTGTTGGACATTCTACCTAGAAGAGGACACAACGCTTTCAATTGCTTTATTGGTGCTCTGAGAAATGTACAGCCACACATAGGAAACTATCTTTCAGAAAAAGCTGGTTTAGAAGATCCCAGTAGTTGTAGTGGTGAGTAAGTCATTTTTTAGTACTCACAAAGACAAATATATTATATTCAAGTCTTGCAAGCTTACAATTTTCTGATTTCTTCTAATCAAAAAAACTTCTTTGAAGTTCCAAGAAGTCGGTTGTGTTGATGTTGAGATGTGGAAAGACGGGAATTAAAGCAAGAGTTTCTTTAAGCTATATTATTCATAAACACCTAAACAGTCATTTTGTGTGGTCAACTGACATGTAAATTTTGCAACATATGCATTTGTGTAAAAGTGTGAGGAATGAGTTACTTTGGGGGTGGAGTATGGGTCGGAGTATGTAGGGTGAATGGAGATCACATTATATATAATGTAGGTTCATTTAATAGCACCTTTTTTATTGTGGATGGATTATGCTGGCCGGGACAGTATTGATTTCAGTGCTGTGATATCTGAATATAATTATAATATATATATTTGAAATTGAAATTTCTGCCATAACTATGCCATGCATTGACAATAAATGAACTCAGATGAAGCTACATACATGCATGTAGAAATGCATGTAGCCTCACTTGATTCATTTGTTAATGTCCCAGGGGGGTACTTGACCAGGATTTGGGCGGGGATATTCCGCTGGGATCCTAAAATGGTTACCCTGTTTATGACAGAAAAACTCAAAATACCATACCCTGTTTATGACAAAGCATAGTAATTGCAGAATGCAATGTACTTATTTGTTTGTAATGTAGATGAGTTTCATAACGAGTTTGTTGCGATCGTGATCGAACAACGATAGATAAGGCTTCTAGAGTGATTGTTGCCGTTGTGGCTAGCTAACGACTAAGGTTGACGAGAAAGCTGCTACCCTGAAAAAACTTGCAAAAAGGATACCGGTACCTTGTTTATGACAGGGAACTCGAAAAACCATACCTTGTTCAGCGGATTATCCCCGTATAGTAAAATATATGGGAGTACCCCCCCCCCCTGGGGTTAATGTGCCTGAGTGAAGCATTACAAAATAATGTTTATTAAATATAATATATTGGCTGATGCCTCTAGTGACTCTTATGCTTTTTTTGTGATCAGTAACCTCCTGCATGCATCCATTTCACTATATGTGTGTTAAGCATTTCTTTAATACATAGACTAGATTTCGTATGACTGTGAAATGGTACCACGCTGTCACAGCACACTGGTTACTGCAGGAATTTTGAATGTTTTTATAGTCAGCATGACACTGACATGGTCACGGCATGGCATGATACGTTTCACACAATTTATCTGCTCTAGCACTAGCTAGGTGTGGCAGTGACTGAATACTGTTTTTTAAAATGCTCTTATTTAGAAAACAATGTACACATCATGTCACAGGAGTGCAAAGATAGACTCAGATGCTCGAGAAAACTTCTTACAAGCATCGATATTACAGATCAAGTCCTGCCACTAATGAGAGTAGTGCTTACCAACATGGATATACAGTTAATAAATTCTAAACCCACAAACTTAGAAAAGTGGGATGAATTTATATCTGTATTACAAAGAAAAGAATCAAAAGCATTTGAGCACTTTGTGAGTGTTTTGGAAATTCGTGGATATTCTGATGTTGTTAAGTATCTAAAAGGAGAAGCCTCAGATAAAGGTATTTATATGTCATTAGTGAAAATAAAAAAATAATATTTTGTATGTACATGTACATTTTGCCACACATAGTCTGCAACTTTACTATGATAGTAAATTAATACTAAGTCTAATGGGCCTGCATGGTTGCTCTGTTGGCACCAGCACTAACCCGGGGTTAACCATTGCATGGTTTTAACCCTGTGTTAGTGTTAACCCACCTTCAAGCGACAGGTAGCCCTGGAAATGAAGTCTATTAGAATAAATCTGATAGCCAAAATTCACTGTCCCTATGGAGGCTTCATTTTTTTAGTTTTTATATGTAACTGGCCAATTTGTCTAATGCTTGATGCTGATTGTTTGACTTGGTGAGATTGACCAAATAATGAATCAGAACTGAGATTTTGCCTTACAGAACAAATTCTGATAACAGATGAAGCTCCTTATCTTTTCTGAGAGTAAGAGCCAAGTCGACAGATCTAATACCATTTGGTTCGTGAGAGTGCACATTTGGTGCAGCTTTCATGTGTTATATTTATAGCTTTAATTAATAATTTCTACCTATACATGTATATACTCATTTTTGGGTGAGTTTTGCTTAATAGGTTTTATTAGCCTTTTGCCTGACAACATTTTTTAAATACATGCAACATATATACATACAGTACATTTAGTAATTAATAATGAAAGAGGTAAAGCAGTTCTATTTGTATACAACAGACAAAACATAAGTAAGTTTATAACTTTAATTTATCCTTTAAATAATCTGCCTTAGGACCTACTGCACTTGCTGATCAGGTCAAACAGTAGTAAGATCATTTACTTTGTTTACTGTTGTTTCAGAATACCAAGTGGATGGTCTAAAATGGCCCATACAAGTAGTTGCACTCGATAAACCTCACACAGAGGATATTCCAATTATAAATATTATGAACAAAATGGAACCTTTCTTTAGAGTGACTAATGAAAACAACCAGTGGAAAAGGTGACATATATTGTACTATGTCCTTACACGTAAAACAACCAATTATTTCTCCTGTCATTGCACTGAATGGTCTGTAGCCTGCACAACAGGTAGTGAGGGGAGGGGTCAAAGGGCAGAAGTTCAATCTCATACCCAGAGCGTGTGTTACCTTAAGCCTGTGGTGAAAAGCTACTAGGACTCTGGTGCAATTCATTTTTGTAGTCAATTTGATTGGCTATTTCATTTTAAAAACTTCACTAGTGTAAGAGTCTGGAAATGTGAATTAAATACAGTCTCATGTGTTGGTCATGTAGCCGTCATGTTTCCTCTTGTGTCCTCTTTTTAGTAGAAGGAAGTTAAAAATAGTAAAACCATTTAAAGAATACTGTAATTCGATTGTCTTCAACAATTAACACTGGCTTTCAAAGAAATTGTACATCACAGGAGTGGTGCAACTTTTGTTTATTGCCTTGATGCTGAATATTGTTGTTAGGAATCAAGAGTCATATTTATGCTGTCAGTACATTCAAATCAATTTCCAGTGTCTTATTTTCAAGATAGCTCTGGCTAACTCTGAGCAAATCATTTGATGCATGCTGCACTAAAACCAGAAGTCCAAGAAACTCTGGTCTCAAAATCTGATTATACCAGAGCCCTAGTTCTTCACCACAAGCTAAAAACTTGTAAAGTAGGCTCAGGGTGAAGAATGAGAGAGGTTTCTTTTTGCTTTCTCCCATTCTCCCACCCATGCCCTCCTTCTCCTTGTATCTCCCTTGCTGCACAGCTTCAAGGTTCTTGGCAAAATACACTTTACTAGCTAGTGTTTCAAAATCTTGGTGTTTGTAGAGTGTAATCTCAGAGTCTTTATTCATCAGAGAGTATTTAGGGCCTCTCAGAGTCTCAAAATTTGTGAAATCAAATTAATACCAAAACATATTCTTTTGCTCAGTTTAAAACAGGTCTTCAAACTAGAGTGCCTTTAGTAAAAGCGTGAAATATTAATAATACTATTTTGTACTATTTTATGCTAATTCTATTGTTTTCTATTGTTCAACTAGGACTATTTTGTACAATTTAGTAATTAGTGTTTCACGCATTTACTAAAAGCACTCTACCATTTGCCCTGTTACTGAAACCTAAACAACATTTATTTATTAATAATAGTTTTGTAAAAAGTCCCTACAGATAAGCTACACTGTACCTTTCACTCAATTACCAACTGTGGTTAACTTTATAGTTACAGATATCTAAAATTTTGTCTTAATTTCCAGCCTTGTTCAGGAATTTCAGCTGCAAGAGGGAGGGTATGACCAAAGCACAAATCCAACATGTGATGTCATTAAAGACTGGGCCATTCAAGATAGGAATAATGCTACCACTGGAGTATTATCAAAAACTCTTGAAAAGCTGAACTTGCTTGCAAGTAAAGAATGCCTGAAAAAAATTGAGTTGGATTTTTTTACTTCCAATTCAACAATAAATGCACTTGTGAAAGAGACTGGAAATCTGACCATAGGTATGTATTTTTCACACAATTTTATCTTTCAACTGAAAATTATCTATATAAATGTAACAGTTCATGTAGATGTCAGTAGTGGTTTGAAAGATGTCCATAAGTGATTGGTAAGGTGTCAGTAAGTGGTTGGTAAGGTGAGTGATGGGTAAGGTGTCCATAAGTAATATTGGTAAGGTGCCAGTAAGTGATTGGTAAGGTGTCAGTAAGTGATTGGTAAGGTGTCAGTAAGTGATTGGTAAGGTGTCAGTATGTGATTGGTAAGGTGTCAGTAAGTGATTGGTAAGGTGTCAGTAAGTGGTTGGTAAGGTGAGTAAGTGATGGGTAAGGTGTCCATAAGTAATTGGTAAGGTGCCAGTAAGTGATTGGTAAGGTGTCAGTAAGTGATTGGTAAGGTGTCAGTAAGTGGTTGGTAAGGTGAGTGATGGGTAAGGTGTCCATAAGTAATATTGGTAAGGTGCCAGTAAGTGATTGGTAAGGTGTCAGTAAGTGATTGGTAAGGTGTCAGTAAGTGATTGGTAAGGTGTCAGTAAGTGGTTGGTAAGGTGAGTAAGTGATGGGTAAGGTGTCCATAAGTAATTGGTAAGGTGCCAGTAAGTGATTGGTAAGGTGTCAGTAAGTGATTGGTAAGGTGTCAGTATGTGATTGGTAAGGTGTCAGTAAGTGATTGGTAAGGTGTCAGTATGTGATTGGTAAGGTGTCAGTAAGTGATTGGTAAGGTGTCAGTAAGTGATTGGTAAGGTGTCAGTAAGTGGTTGGTAAGGTGTCCATATAAGTGATTGGTAAGGTGTCCGTAAGTGGTTGGTAAGGTGTCAGTAAGTGGTTGGTAAGGTGTCAGTAAGTGGTTGGTATGGTGTCCGTATGTGGTTGGTAAGGTGTCATTAAGTGGTTGGTAAGGTGTCAGTAAACGGTTGGTAAGGTGTGAGTAAATGGTTGGTAAGGTGCCAGGAAGTGTTTGGTAAAGTGTCAGGAAGTGATTGGCAAGGTGTCAGTAATTGGTTGGCAAGGTGTCAGAAAGTGATTGGTAAGGTGTCAGGGAGTGGTTGGTAGGGTGTCAGTAATTGGTTGGTAATGTGTCAGTAAGTGGTTGGTAAGGTGTCAGTAAGTGGTTGGTAAGATTTCAGAGATTGGTAAGGTGTCAGAAAGTGATTGGTAAGATGTCAGAAAGTGATTGGTAAGATGTCAGAAAGTGATTGCTAAGATGTCAGAAAGTGGTTGGTAAGGTGTCAGTAAGTGGTTGGTAAGATGTCAGTAAGTGGTTGGTAAGATGTCAGAAAGTGGTTGGTAAGGTGTCAGAAAGTGGTTGGTAAGGTGTCAGAGATTGGTAAGGTGTCAGTAAGTGGTTGGTAAGATGTCAGAAAGTGGTTGGTAAGGTGTCAGTATATTTAAGTAGCTGGTAGAGGGGTTCACAGTGGTCAGTAGCATTTCTTTCATCTGCCTTACCATTTAAAGTGGCTGCATTACAATACAGCTGTAGTCAATTTTATAAATTACGTCTTCAATGTCCTCATCTGGTTCAGGTTCAGAGCACACAGATGGCGCCCCAAGTATGATAAGAGATTTAAACCGAAATATATGCCAGCAGTTGTTAAAGGTTGTGCAAGCAGAAATATCATCAAAACCTAATTGTTCAGTAAGCTTTTCTGCTGTCCAGAACATTAACCTGTATGCCATACGTGACTTTACTAAATTGCTACGAGATAACAGATTGACTGACACAATAAAGTGGATGAAGGAAAATCTGCCAGCAGGTGTTACAGGTGAGTTTGACATTTACAGAACAATCCCAATTTCTCAACCTCCAAGGGAATCGAAAATTGGTTCGAGAAATCGAAGCTTGCTTTAATAGTACTGAAAGATTGTGGTCAAAGTCGAGGCTCAGGGGAGGAGGGATTTTTTTAAATTTTGGTTGCCAAACGTGGCTGAACGGGGGGATAGGGGAATCACTATGCAACCAAGAAGCAAAGTTAAAGAGAAATGTGAGGATGGATACGCCTGCAATATATTTTATAGACTGATTCCACGTTGTAGTTTCCGCTCTTCTCTGCTTGTAGCGACCATCACTGAGGAGCGAACAGACCGACTTAGGGACTCTTAAAAGGAAATATAAAGTTAATGGCTATGGTTTGTTGTAGGTCCCCTGTTGGATGAGATGACTAATGTAAGAGACATGCCTTATAAAGTTAGAAGTCTGCTTACGATAGAGCTTACTGGTATGTCACAACGATCATTATTATATTTTGGGTGAATGGTGAATGGCAATCGGCGATTCGTGATTGCACGACCGAAAGGAAACTTGGGGTAACAAGAATTGCTTCATTTTCATTAATTAAATACCCAAGAAATGCCGGTACCATGCAGTAGAGACCTTGCTGAACAAAGTGGTCGATAGGCGATTCATATCGCCGCGCCGGATAGCGATCTGATAGCGTGACCACTGTTCCTTTCGGTCGTGCAATCACCAATCGCCATTCACCGTTCGCCCCGTCAACCTTTTTTGAAATAGCTATATCTATATCTTTGCATTACTGACTTTTGTATGTCTTTGGAGCATAACTGAAAACTGTTAAGTGCTCGCCACACCCATAGCAATGCCGGTTTAGGTGGCTCGTTTCTCGAAAGATCCGACACCTTTACGGCCCTTACCCGATAAAGTTTACGGCCATTTGTCGAAGCGCGCGTTGTTTTCAATTTTAATGATTTTACTATCAAATTGACGGATGCTCGCGCATTCCAATAATTTTTCCCCGTATCGTAAGAGGTCCGTAAAGTTATGGGGCCTTTCCAAATACGAGAAACATAGCCTGCGTAGTGGCGTAAGGGAAGGGGGGAAGAAAGGGGATTGGGGAGAGGAAGAAGAGGGAACGCCTGCAATGAAACCCCCACATTCCTCATAACGCCCATATTTAAGCCAATTATGAAGTAGTAACCAGATGGTCTCGAAATAGGGGTAAAAGTATCTCGAAAGCCGAAAAACTCTATAAAATTATGCCTGAGAAATATTATTTCCTATAAATAATCCTGAACGGGTGGACGTAAAATACGAGGAATGTGGGGGTTTCATTGCAGGCGTTCCCTCTTCTTCCTCTCCCCAATCCCCTTTCTTCCCCCTCTCCTTACGCCGCTACGTAGGCTACGAGAAACAGGACCTTGATTCTTCTAGGATGGTGTACCCTGTGTATACTAATTCATATTTGCGCCCTAAAGGGTTTTAGCGTTTGGGTCTGATAGGCTATATTCAATATATTTAATAGTATTATATTACTATCAGATAAAATCACCTTTACTAGGTCATGTGTGTGCCAGCTTTTTCTCACTTATTTCCAACTATCTCATGTCTGTACTTTTTCAGTTGATAAAAATTGGAAAAAGCTTGGAGGAGAACTAGGTTTGGAAGCAACAACAATGGAATACTTTGACCAACGGTTTACAAACCCAGCAGATGAAGTCTTAAAGAATTGGCATACGAAGCGAAATAGCACCATCGGGGCTTTGTATGACATGCTGGTGAAACTAGGCATGCCTGTTATTGCTGATAAAGCATTATAAAGAATATTGGCCAAACACTGAAACACATTGTGCTTGGCTGTAGATAAATCGACAATGCCATTTGTAGTATCAAATACTCATATGCAATAATTTCCTGGCAAAGGCGGCTTCTATAAGAGGGACACTATCCTTTGTGAATGAAGCTATCTGCTAATTTTATATGCCCGATAAAGGACGGATGGCAAGTGCTGGCTTCATGGTTGTCCGCTCCAACATACTGATAAGAATGAGCGAAAAACTTTTCTATAAAAGAACACATGCACAGCTATCTCGAACATGATCCAATGGATCTTTTTGTCAGTCAATTATATTTTATTATTTGTCAGTAGGAGCGTTCCCAGATGGACTTTCATTTTCGTTGTAAACAGGTACACAATGTCTGAATACTCAGAGCTGAAAGTACAGTAAAGCACGTCAAAATTTTGTTTTAAATTTTGTGCATTTATTTTATCGCACGATGCATGAGATCGAGAATACCAGGCGTTCCTCGTCGCAGTTTCGAGCTGAAGAAGTGCCAGGAAACTGCGAGTAGGCAGCGACAATAGATTCTAATTCAAATGTGCCGTTTGAAGGATATAAGTTGAAAAATCAAGGAGATACGAATTTTCAAAAATCGAAATTTATTTGTATCCCTTGCATAACTGTAAGAGTTTTCATACAAAATTTCGTTTTTGTGGTTACTGGCTATATGCCAGTAACACACTATGCCATGGGCTTCCGGCATGCGTACGTGCGTAATTCGGAAATCCCCGAAGTAGAGCAGAAGTGTCAAGCCGAAAGATATGCGAACTTCGTGCGCCCGTCCGAGGGTGCTATAGTCGATTATTAATAATCAAATATGGGCTTTGTGGTTATAAAATATATCTCTTCAGACCAAATTGTTCAGTTTAGTTCATAAATATATCTGTAAGGGAAACGTTTGATCAATTTTCGATAAACATAGTGTTGACGACGCCGTTCCGAATGAAATAGGAAACCCTAGGTTTAAAACAATAGGTGCTCATTGCGCCGGCACGATGGCGCCGCTCGAAGATTGTTTAATATTCGATGCTAAAAGCCATTTTGTGGTTTTCGTTAACGATTAGTTATAGTTGCTTGGGGTCCAAAGTATGACCCGTGAGTGTGATAAATATTTTCCGAATAAACACGAATGCCATGATATCTGGTATGTCCTATATGGCTGTCAATAAAGTATTTACACTTGGTCATCTGGCACTTCAAACAATCTTTAATTGGGCACAAGGTGAATGGGTCGAATTTGTGTCGCTGTGTGTAAAGATGTCAAGATTACTGTCATGGCAATCCCAGTGTGTGTGTGTGTGTGTGTTTTGGGGGGGGGGGCCTTTAGATGCTACACAGGTAGCCCAATCTGATCGATATATTCAAATATAGAAATTGATCGAAAATACAATAAATCGCATCTTTTACCTGTATTTTAGTGGGGAATGCATTGCATTTCCCAAAGCAGTCAGTTTGTCCAGGATCGTTGTTGACATCATGATCATTCTTTGTCCTCATTTTTTTGTATTTTCGTTTCTTTATCTATATTTGGATTTGAGGCCAGTAACCACATGGCCTCATAGAGGTCCATTTTTTCTTAAGGACGTTTGCAGGCAAAAAAGTTTACCATGTTTACGTTTTTTCCTTCATATTTCGCATGGTGAGATAATGTCATCATGGAAGTTCAAAGAGCAAATAAAAAATGGGGGTCACCATTCTCGTTGAGGAATTAGATGACACCAAAGTGCACCCACTTTCTCGTAGAAGATCGCTTGCGCGCCAATCTATACGAGTCGAGCAAAGAAATCATTTTTTTGTAGAAAAACCAAATGGATTGCTCAATGTTTACATACACAACCGCTTAATAATCCATGGACGACGACATGGCTAAGATGTTTTAGTTTTCTTCGAGGTCTCGCAACAAAGATTGATCACTCGTAGCTGGAAGTTGTCACGGAAATCCGTGTTTTTATTATGATTCTACTATAATCTTTTTCTCAAATTTACAATGTTGACAGCTTATGTTATTCTTTATCAAACATTGAAATAAAAAGTGGGGGTCACCGTGTTCGTTTCCGAGATATTGAACTGTAAGAGCCGTAAAGTTTGACACTTGGCCGCCATTTTGAATACCGAAAGGAGACTGGGTCCAGTAGAATCTTTTCCATCCTTTTTATGTAGTTTTTTCAAAATTCCTTTTATTGTTATTTTTCTTTTTTTAAATATTTCCCATTTAAGAAAATTGAAAAAGTCATTACTGAAAAAAATTGAGGTAGCGCGCGCTAGCTAGCGTGCGCAGTAAAAGTGCACGACGACATGGCTAAGATGTTTTAGTTTTCTTCGAGGTCTCGCAACAAAGATTGATCACTCGTTTCACCACGACTACAATGGCAACTAACACCAGTACAACAACCAGTCCTAACACAAGTAGAACATCCAACATGTACAACTGATAAAAAGGTAGTTCCAGGCCTTTCGGTTTGAGATGGGCCAGGTTACCAACGGCATGAAGGTATTCTATCAACTCCGCTGCCTCTTGCACTGGGGGCCGTGGGCGCTTCTTGAAAACACGAGAGACGTGAAGGGCTTTTTCTCTATACCTAAAAAGGTGTCAAACTAATTAAGAATGATGACTGTATCACATTATACTTTACACATATACCCCGGCCCGATGAAACAAGACTACAATCTTGGACAAAAAGGGTTAAGAATGTTTCTTTTTTGGAAGAAATGCGTACGTCGCCTCACAGTGCCAAAATAGCCCCTCCCCCACCGCACCCAGCACAATGTTGTTCAGCCGGGGACCCAGATGCTTCCGTCGGCTTTCAACATTGATCTGGGGTGTAGAGAGGAGGGCGCAAGTGCACAGTATCGCGGCGGAAAAGGATTCTATTTGAATTGGATATGGCAATGCCACTTTTTCCTTAACATTAATGTCCAAGATTAATTGTAGTATTTGGAAACTCAAGAATATGAATATGGGCTTCGGTAAGGGAATCGTAGGAACTTAGCGAATCCTTTGAGTGTAATTAATTTATTATGATAGACACTAGTGAAAAACGTCTGCGCATGCGTGCATATTACGATGTTTTCTTAAGAAATGTGTGAGTTTTAGTTAGTTTGAAATGAGATGCTCGTGTTCTCGGTGTATACATAAAATTTCTGTTGTATACTTTTGTAAGACAAAGATATTGCATTAATGAATACATTATGTGAATACTGACCCTAAGTTTCCAGAATTGACCTTAAGTTTTGACATTTTGTGAAATCTATTTTTGAAGGCAAGCGTAAAACCGAAATTTGCATAAGTTTACAAAAGTACGAAGACGTGACTACGAGCATGCGCAGACTTTTTTCACTGGTGTCATTATGATATATATGCATTTTCAAGTTGGTAATTTCAAATGACCAGGTTGGGTTCGATGTTAAATAATCGATTGAACATTTGCACTTGACGTCACTTTACTGCAACAACTCGGAATACTCTACGAATTTTCTTTCGAAATAATAGTAGAACAATATATTGGCACTTGTATAACTATTTCATAAAAGAAGGCAGGCAGTACATTCTGGTTATTGTATACTATATGACGCAAATGACCCATTACCCCCAAACTGCTTTCTCGTATTTTATAGTAAACTTTTAGAAGTGTTCAATGCCGGCTTCCTTTCTTTACTTTTTTCTTCCTTCCTTCCAACCTCCTCCTTTCCCCCCTTCCTTTTTCGTCCTTCATCTCTCTCATCCTTCGTCACTTTTATCCTTCCTCCTTTCCTTCCTTTCTTACTTACTTCCGCTGTTGCAATTTCTGTATGCTTTACCAGACTCATTTGGTTCTTCGTACTGCTACTAGCATAATCCACTAATTTTGATAACGACTCACCTTTGTTTTCGTGTTACTTGGTTCACAATCCCAACAAGTTGCTCTACAGTTGCTGTTGTTACATCTAGAACTTCACCAAGACCAATATACTCTACGTAACGTGCATTATCAAACTGATCGGCAAAAAGTGGTGAACAAACCAATGGTACTCCATGATAAACAGATTCTGCAATACCACCTGCCCCACCATGAGAGAGAAACAACTTGGTTTTCTTGTGACCCAGGATGTCATTCTGTGGAAGCCATCTCATTGTTTTGATATTCGAAGCAATCTTGCCATCGAATGTTTCTGTTGATTTTGATTGCAACGTCTATTATTGAGTGACCAGACGAAGGCACAAAAATGGTTGATAATTGGAGGTGGTTTACAGTTGTTAAGGACGCATGCGTTCACCGAGATGGGCGCCGAGTTTCGTCGCGGGACGAATTTTAGCTGGGACAAAAAATCGGTAGGGGTATTTATCAGTATGTAGGACTTGTACAAACCTGTATTTATTTTCCAAATAATTTTGTGAGGAACTTTGGAGAATGCTTCGTTCATGACCTCAACGAGCTTATTGTCAAAGGTATCCACCAAGGTACCAAAGGATACAAGAACAACCCCTTCTTCGCCAGAACTCTCCATAAAAGATTCCAAATCTGCTGGAAGTGGTTTGGCTGGAGCAGGAAGGAAGCTACCAACTTCTCTTACATCTAAGACACAAAAAGTCAATTGCATTTTGATGGGGCATAGAAAACGATATGGAAGAAAAAATAAGATATCATATGAAATGTGGATGAGTCAGGCGCTATATAAATGCATTTAAGCTAATTTAACATGACGAGTATGCGCTAACCGCTGGACAGAAGTGGTTTCAATTACGGTTTTAACCTGGCTTATGGCTACCTCTCTCATAAATAGAGTCGTATATAGTCTCCCCAAAGTTTTTCGGAGCATTACAGTCGAGTGCAGAAGTACGAACTGCTAGAAATTATCCTTTCAAAATTATCCATTTGTCCAAGACAATAGAAGTTGGGGACATGCGCAGATGTTATCACTTGCTGCTCCTTGCACTAAGACTCTCCATACTTACATGGCGGTATAGGCATAGCATAGTCCAGCACCAAATCTCTTTCCAACAAAATTAAATCTACGGTCATCATAGTCTCTCGAATGCTTTCCTTGGGTCTGATTCTGTGTTTTTCCTTTAGCTCGCCATAAATTGGACAGAGAGTTCTTTCGACAAAAAGACACTCTAACAAATAAAACCCAAAGTTTTTGATCCGCTCTACAAGACCCATATTTGGAGACAGCCCTGAAGACAAAGTTGGAACATAGGATGGATAAATGGAGACTCCATACAGCTGTAGTGTTTCAAAGAAAATTGAACTTTGCGCCACTACTACATGTGGAAGGCCAAACTTGGCCGCAACAAGTGCGGAACACGGGTACAAAGAATCTCCGACTAGAAGCTCTGCAGTTTTAAGCTCATTTAAAACGTCTGGGTTACTTAGGAAGGCATTGCAGTAAATTTTCTGATATTCGACAAGTACTGCAAACATGGCTGCATGGCTTATTCGTATTATGGATGATGAAGCACGAAATCGCAGTTCTTCACTAATTGACGTGTTGAAGACTTTGACGTATGGTTTTCCTATGGCCTTTTCAGCTTCGTTGCCGACAAAAATTATCACCTGTAATGATATCATGCATCAATTTAAGAATTACTTCCTAATCTTACATTAATTTTGTATCACAAAATACCAAATAGTGCACATATCATTTAACTATTAAAGGCATAAACAGCATAGTAGAATCCTGTGTAGCTCATCCGGGTGGACATTGATTCTTCTCCCATCCCTCTCTCTCCCCCGCCCTCCCCCTCACGCGCCCTGGGTCCCTGAGGATGTGCGGTAGCTCACATTTATGATGACCTATGTCAACTCCGAAGCTACCATTGGTTCAGATCTTTGGAAAGTTCTACGTAGCTTTACCCAGGCAGCTAAAAATAACAAAAAATACGCCGATCATCAGTCTCATAACTTTCTTCATTGATTTATAATAGCAAAGTTGTCACGGCTTAGAAAACCACTAATAGCGTCTTATTGCCCTTAGTCTGAACATAGTTAACTATGGCCTTTACTAAAAAAGTTCTATATCTATGCAGTAAGCGAAGGACTCATACAACAACTATTACGTCACAAACTCGCTTCAGTCTTTATTTGTCTTCCCGCGGATAAGTCATTAAGTGGACTTTAACGGCTTATTTCTTTCGGAATATTTCAGATATCGAACTCAAACTTCATATACCAAAATATTGCTTTTGCAAAACGAATGCTCAGTATATTTTACGCCAACTTTACGTAAATTTGCCGGTATGTATACAATTATATAACAACAAGTAATATGAAGTCAAAGAATCCGTGGCATAATCATAGCATGAAAATACGGAAATTCAAATCCGTGGCAGATTACGTCATTTCCAAAATCCTTTTCTGTTTTCTACCCTTGCGCCATTTTACCGTTTTACCTCATTTTACCGTTTTTCCGTTTTACCTACAGCGTTGCTGTTTACCTTTTTACCGTTTACCATTTTAGCCTTTTACCTTTTTTACCTGTTTTTGCCATTTTTTCTAGCATGGCTGCAAAACAATCTCCCATTTCTTGACAATTAAACTCTTAAAATGCTTGGGTTCATTTTCTGAAGAGTCCTCGAAACCTCTCTGTGTTTTTCACCTCTGTAAGATCTCGAATGAAGTCTTCGTTTTGCATCAAAATATGATAACGATACAACGAATAATCTCAGAACGTAAAGTTTATTGCAAATATTTCTGAAAATTGGCGCCAAATATTAACGATGACACAATCATGATAGGACAGCGGTTTGAACAAAAATATGGTTATAAGGTATGACGATAAAAAAGTTCAACGGTGGAAAGGTGTTATAGTAAGTTAAAGCGCGCGCTAAGAAGGTAAAACGGTAAAACGGTAGAAAGTTAAAAACGGGTAAAAATGACGGTAAAAGGGTAAAAAGGATCGATGACGGTAAAATGGTCAAAGGGTAGAAAACAGAAAAGGATTTTTGAAATGACGCATCTGCTACGGATTGTTTTTGAAAAAAAAATCGTTTTAGAGAAATTTTTTTCTTTTTTTGAAAAATTGAAAAAAATTTTCTTTGAGTGGCCCTTCTGGGACGCCCCATGAGTAACAAAGATGACGGACGCTAAAAGGAAAGAGGGAATCGATATGTCTCGGTTATCTGCTCTAAGGTACAAGGCTTCCAAATCCATTGAGGCGTGATGTAACAAATCCTCCACAATAATTAACCATGCAATTTTAAACCCTTTTTGAATCACCATCTATAAATGTAGTACATCTCCTTGATACTTACAGAGAGAAACAGAAACTCAAAAGAATGAAAATTTAAGCTATATACAAATGTATACAGTCCCTCTTGTTTCTTGGGTTGCACTGACGTCATCATAATTACATTTTTCGGGCTTAACATAAAATATTTTTCAATAAAATGTCTTGCATCGAAAAAAGCAGTTGAAGGTTTGTATCTATACGAAATGTTTAGTCATAAGAATATTTTGATAACGAGATACGAGCGGTCAAATATCTTCACTGTTTGGTGTGAAATGTATGGGTCCGCCAAGATGGCGGACAGTATTCACGAAGGACCAAAATCACGTTAATATCGCTATAATGCAAATATTCACCAAAACAAACTTATTTATCACTTACAAAGTTAAAGTCGTACGATTTGAATCACATTTGCCTATATTTCTGTGTCTTTACGATATACGTGACAGTACGTGTTGCGTGACAGAAATTGACTCGCAATAAATCGAAAACCATTCATCGAAAGAACTCAGTTTTTTGTGTGAGGACTTTTCTTAATAATATAAGTAAAATATCTAGGAAACAGTTTCGTGTGATCAATAGTTTAGATTTTAGCTTTTTGATGACGTCACATGCAACCCAAGAAACAAGAGAGACTGTATACATTTGTGTATAGCTTAAAATTTTCATAGGTCTGTTGGGCTTTCCTTTTACCACCGTGTGCATAATTACGCGTCCAGCCAGACCAAAGTCTCGATTGGGATTTGGTTAATAGGCTACCAGGAAGCCAGCAAAGTGTACAGACATTGTATAGAAAACTCCGCCTCTGTCTGGATTCAGTTTGGTAGCCTATTGACCAACTTTAATCTGGCGGGACGCGTAGTTTTGCACACGGTGGTAATCATCGAAATATCTAAGCAATTTGAAATAGCATTTGAAGTATTAAGGAACACTCCTGAAATCTACTGCACAGTTTAAGGAGACACACTATTTACAAGACTTACAACTGTGTCACGGATCTGCATTATTTACATACATACCTCATGGCCTCTTCGTCCAAGTTCATCGGCGAGTTTTGCTAAAACCAAGTAATGGCTTGGACTAAACATTGGCATCAGAATTATCTTTGCTGTCAAACAACCACCGACACACAAAAGAAAGGAAACAGCGACTACTAGTTTCTTCATCTTTAAATTGAACTAGACGCACACGTGCGTTCACTCGCGCCCCTGGAGCCCTTTTTTATAGGTGACCCTATATCGCGGAACGGCGGAATGGCGGAATGACGGAATGGCGGAAAACACCTCCAAATCCTAAAAGGCGGAACGACGGAAAATACCCCCAAATACTAAAACGCGGAATTTACAAAAAAATTAAAAACATTAAAAAATGAACATTAATTAATAAAAAAATTAATAAAAAATTAGTGAATGGATGAATTAATGAAATCGTTCATGCAATCATTTCTCTTATTTTCTTTCTTTATTTTTATTTTCTTTCTTATTTTCTTTCTGTATTTTCCGTCCTTTTTTTCATAACCGATTTCTTTCTTTCTTTCTTTCTTGTCTCCTTGTGGACCATATATTTTTCACAAACAGCTGTACACACACATACATACATACTCACATAAACTTTATTTCTCCTTGGATTCTTTCTTTTACATAGTATCTCCGAGAGAAGGAAATGCTACAAACATATGAAGATAAAATTGATGAAGAAAAAGTTGTTTCTCAGAACGAGAAAAAATATTGATATTAGTTTTGAAAATTGAAAAAGTGCATGCGTGTTGTCTGATAGTTTATTCCAAAGAACCGCTGCTGCGTACTTGGAGGACTTTAGGCCATACTTGGTGGTCTTCATGGCAGCTGGTATCTTTAGTTTTCCCTTTCCCCTGAGGCTGTATGTCCTGGTAGCAATACGCTCTCCAAACGTTGATGATATCTATGCAGGATCGAGGTTATATATTTTTCGATTTTTGGATGGAGTTATTTTAATTACCTACAAGCTTCATGCAACGTCATTTCCGGCACTTCGCACCTTAAAAGTTATCTTGCTTGAAGTCTTACACGTGGTGGATGACTCCCTGGAAATGCTGTTAGTTACAAAGTTACGAAAGTTACGAAGACCTCATTATCACCTCGCCATCTACATATATTGATACCTTGGGAGGGAGAGAGGGTTTTTGCTCGTATTAGTTGTTGTTCAGTTCACACTAAAGAAAAGAAAATCCGTATTCAGGCGCCCTGAAAAAAATCAACTTCTCCCTTGATGACCTAAGTACCAGAGGATCATGCATGAACAACAAATGCCAATAGTGTCGTGGCAGTTAATATTGATTCGTATATTGATCGGACCTTCATTAGCCACCATAGGTCTTCCAGGCAGCCCAGAAAAGTAATTGTAAATATGTGAATGTTATAACGTTATATCAATTATTTACACTTGGCGTTTAGTTCATTCGCGGCATTGATGTATATTTAGACTTCCCCAGTTTTTTTTTTTTTTTTTTTTTTCACTAAAAGATCTTGATTGTTTAGAAAACATGAGAACCTAACTGTTCATTACGATAAATAATAAAACATATACTTTAGCAATAAATGATCATTTTACAAATCTTCACCATTGACAATTCTTTTCTTCTTTCTTTCTCCCTTTCCTCATTCATTATTCCATTCATCCATCCTTCCGTTCATTTATCAAGTCAGATGAATTCATTAATTCATGATTATGTCACTCACTCACTGTCCTGTAAACTTCCGGTCTGTCGAACATTATAGCTTTACTTTACTTAATACGCTACTGTGCTAAGTTCCGTTTATTTATTTTCCGAGATTTGTTCCCACACTATGGAGAGATTTCGCGGCAGCCATGTTTGTGGTCAAGCTTTGAACGTAATGTAATGTAGATTTGTGTACAAGCAACAATTTTTAGGTACATGATCTCAGCTCGGTAACAATTGCTCGGTAATACAAGCTTTTTTTATATGACCCTCAACTTACCTCGTGCTCAATGGGTCTACACTCTGCGAAGATTGTACGCGTCGGATTTTAGGGAAAATGCTAATAGATAATTTCCTATTCCTTGTCACACTGAACTACTCTCAGCTCCCTCGTGCCCCTTGGAATAATTTCGAGCTGTTCGACACTGGAACGTGAAAATTATTCCAAGGGGCACGAGGGAGCTGAGAGTAGTTCAGTGTGACAAGGAATAGGAAATTATCTATTAGCATTTTTTGTAGTCGCTGTCGTGAAGTCCAACATGAACGAGTCATCCAAGCATATAGTGTTTCTACTCTATCAGCACGAGAGTAAATGTTGAAATAAAAAGCAAACAAAATCATATTTGAGTACGAACTGCCACCTGCCGAAACTGGCCTTGAGAAGAACACACAATGCTTGGTACTGAAATATGTTTTTGTAATTTTTTTTACAAACTGACAAAATAGCTTTTAATGGTTATAGAAAATCAAATTATTCACTATTTTTAATTTTTATTTTTTAATTTATTTTTTAGTTTTTTAATTTTTTACTATTTTTTGCAAGACAGTTCAAATTTCCTCCTTTTTTTTAGCATTTTTTAATGTTTTTAATTTTTTTGTAAATTCCGCGTTTTAGTATTTGGGGGTATTTTCCGTCGTTCCGCCTTTTAGGATTTGGAGGTGTTTTCCGCCATTCCGTCATTCCGCCATTCCGCCATTCCGCGATATAGGGTCACCCTTTTTTGGCGCGCCGATTGTTTCAAAATAAAAAAATCAGCTTGGTAGAATTGTTCGGCCCTATAGATGAACTATTCACGACACTATGTTACAATTACCCCTTAATGCACATGTTTCACAGACAATTTAGAATATCCCCTTAGATCAGTTTACGCGACCTTGTAGTTCAATTTTCCCCTAGATCAGTTTACGCGACCTTGTAGTGTAATTTTCCTCTAGATCAGTTTACGCTACCGTGTTGTGAGATTTTCCTCTAGATTGCTTTTATAACTGATATGCGACCTTCTATAGTGGAATTGTCCCCTAGATTAGTTACGATTTTCCCCTAGATAATATAATAAGACTTTATTTTGACAGGGTAGCCCATTCAGCTACTAGGCTGATATCCATAGGGGCCCTGCAATATTGCCCTAGATAAGTTACAATTTTCCCCTTCATCAGTTACAATTTTCCGCTTGATAAGTTACAATTTTCCCCTTGATAAGTTACAATTTTCCCCTTGATAAGCTACAATTTTCCCCTTGATAAGTTACAACTTTCCCCTTGATAAGTCACAATTTTCCCCTTGATAAGTTACAACTTTCCCCTTGATAAGTCACAATTTCCCCTTGATAAGTTAAAATTTTCCCTAGATACGTTTAACAGCTTTCCCCTAGATAAGTTACAACTTTCCCCTTGATAAGTTACAATTTTCCCCTTGATAAGTTTAAATTTTCCCCTAGATAAGTTACAATTTTCCCCTTTATGAGTTACAATTTTCCCCTTGATAAGTTAAAATTTTCCCTAGATACGTTACAATTTTCCCCTAGATAAGTTACAACTTCCCCTTGATAAGTTACAATTTTCCCCTTTATGAGTTACAATTTTCCCCTTGATAAGTTAAAATTTTCCCTAGATACGTTACAATTTTCCCCTAGATAAGTTACAACTTTCCCCTTGATAAGTTACAACTTACCCCTTAATATTTAGTTACAATTTTCCACTTGATAAGTTACAACTTTCCCCTTGATAAGTTACAATTTTGCCCTTGATAAGTTACAATTTTGCCCTTGATAAGTTACAATTTTCCCCTTGATAAGTACAATTTTCCCCTTGATAAGTTAAAATTTTCCCCTAGATAAGTTACAATTTTCCCCTTGATGAGTTACAATTTTCCCCTTGATAAGTTAAAATTTTCCCTAGATACGTTACAATTTTCCCCTAGATAAGTTACAACTTTCCCCTTGATAAGTTACAATTTTCCCCTAGATACGTTACAATTTTCCCCTAGATAAGTATTACAATTTTCCCCTTGATAAGTTACAACTTTCCCCTTGATAAGTCACAACTTTCCCCTTGATAAGTTACAATTTTGCCCTTGATAAGTTACAATTTTGCCCTTGATAAGTTACAATT
Source organism: Telmatactis stephensoni (assembly GCA_029948255.1). Lineage (NCBI taxonomy): Eukaryota > Metazoa > Cnidaria > Anthozoa > Actiniaria > Isophelliidae > Telmatactis > Telmatactis stephensoni. The sequence goes on from JALIZF010001516.1 coordinate 288,828, forward strand.
TTCCCCTTGATAAGTTACAATTTTCCCCTTGATAAGTAATTCTCCCCTTGATAAGCTAAGTTACAACTTTCCCCTTGATAAGTTACAGTTTCCCCTAGATACGTTACAATTTTCCCCTGGATAAGTTACAACCTTCCCCCTAGACTAGACGCACTCGTGCGTTCACTCGTGCCCATGTAAAAGGGAGCCCAAAATCGGCTTAAAAGAGATCATTCGCATAAGTACAACTCCATATGATAATAAACTACTATACTAGAAAACACGACTAAATATGCAAATAGCTATTGAATGGTTCTCAAGGATGAGACAAACGGCTTGCAGATCAAAACTTTCTTGAATGCACGTCTAAACTTCTCATTAAATATTGCGTAGATCAAAGCGTTGAATATCCCATTAGAGATCATTAGCATGCAAATTACAAGCAATGTAAATGTCATAATTTTCAATATAAGCTCCATAGTTCAGGAAGGGAAATACTCTGCCAATTACAGAACATAATCCCGGGGGGGGGGGGGGGGGGGTACTCCCATATATTTGCTATACGGGTACGTGCCGCCAAACAGGGTATGGTTTTCAGCGATTTTACTCTGGAACAGGGTATATAAAATAGCTCTTTCTCTCTCTGGAACAGGGTAGCTTTTTTACAAAGTACGTCTGGATGTTGCAAAAACGTCGCTCTGTAATTAGGTACCAAAAGAAATCAGTCGGAAAATCAGATTGACTCTTCATTAAATGCTTGACAAAACCGATAACACAAACTATTGCATATCAAAATGCAAAACAGTTCACTGGGACAGGGTATATTTTTGTGGTACTTACTCTGGAACAGGGTAGCGTTTTAAGCTTTTTTTCTCTGGAACAGGGTCAGGGTTTGAGGGGCTCAGCGGCACGTCCCTACCCAAAACTGGAAGGAGTACCCCCCCGGGAACATAATTCTCCAGGTTCAGTGTCGGACACACATTTCAAAATATTTAGCACCTTGAATAAATTAAAGCAATTTTTCAAACCACAAACGGCTAGCTTTGGCAATGATTATAAAACTAACTGACTACGACAACACAAGTTTTAGAAATGTACAAGTACATTTTATTCACTGAAATATATTGCTTTTTCAAACATTCACAAACAGCGTTAGCAATGATTATAAAACTAACCGCACACGTGCGTTCACTCGTGCCCTGGGAGCCTCTTTTAAGAGGCTTCAATGACGACTCGCCCCGTTCGTACTCTTCCCCGAGCCGTTTCACGCATTCTTCACTTCACCGTAACACAATACAATACCTTTTTTGACCTTTTTAAAGAATATCTGATTAGTCAATTTGTCTGTCAGCAGCTATAAGTGTTTGCCTTTATCATGCATGGGTATTGGATATCTCCAACATGCAAAAATATACCAGTTTATTCAGCTTTTTATTTCACTTTATATCTCAATTGTTTGCTGTAAAGACTTCTACAACGACGTTTTTGAGACAATAACAAATTAAAAATCGTGTATATATGTTTTTCGTTCATGTTTCAGATGTTTTATCCATTACGTGACCAAACGAATCAGGTCAAATAGAGCCTTGGTTCCATGCAAATATATAAATACATTGTCTGGCCAGAATTGTGTTAAAATTCAATACAAAAACCTCTCAAGATCTATTGAATGCTTGAATGAAAAATATAATTGACTTGCCTCTATGTGCGTTCGTTTAGCAACATGTAGGGTGAGAAATTCGTAGATCTCCAGCTCAAAGGAATTGCTACGAGTCGCGAGAGCTTCAGCTTCAGTACTCCATTGAGAGTTCGATATTTGGTCAAAGTATTAGAGATCAAGCCCAAAATAACAGCCCATTCTGAAGCTCTTATAAGTGTCTAGGTATATCTCGAGTTAAAAGCTCCATTTTCTATTGTCTCACTGCTGGAAAAGCCTGTCTCTGAAAGCTATTTTTTGGGCTGTCCGCCATCTTGCATTCCTAAAGTTCCTGACTGGCGTTCACTTCGAAGACCTTCGAAGAGTTCGCACTCGCTCAAAGGTGATGAATGAAGGGCATTGTTTCTTGCGCTCTGAACCAATCAGGAGCTTTAACACGTGACCGATTGCGCAAGAAAGGCCTCTTCTGGTGACGAACAGAGAGAAAAAAAAAAAAAAAAAAACATTTGCATTTTATAACTCGTTCCCGGCCTAAAGGCCTGGGCACGAGTAACTAACTGATTAAAGTTTACGTACCGCTCCCCGTGGCAGCTAAAAGAGTCTTGATAAATATCTGACGCATAATTTACCTTGTAAGGGACCGTTCATTTTTTATCAGGGGGGGGGGGGGGGGCGGTGGAATTCCAGCAGGAGTCCATACAAGAAAAACTAGCCCCCCCCTCTATAAGCCTGATTTTTTTTAATGAGCCCCCCCTCTCCCCCCAAAAAAATTCCACCGCTCCCCTCCCTCCCTGATAAAAAATGAATGATCCCTAAAAGGATATCAAAAGTTTGTTGCAGTTGTATAAATGTTAGCAATCAATGTACTTTAATGTCAGATTATTTCGTTTTTCATGATCATTTACAGGCCCGTAGGCTGCATTCTGAATGGGGATTCGTTTCGGAATCAGAGTGGATCAATTTTCTGTAAAGAATAAAGCTCTTGCTCTTCTGAGAGCAAGCAGAACATTTTCAGAAACCATTTACAATAACGACATTATGTGTATATATGACTGGAACAACAGTTTGAGATTGGTTTGAGCATCACGCTGGTGAGTTAGAGCGGTTTAAACTTGCCATATGCTAATTAGATGACGTCTACTAAGGAGTCATTTAATATACAACTAGACGCACACGTGCGTTCACTCGTGCCCTGGGAGGAGAGGCTTCAAGGTCCGGCCCCGTTCGTACTCTTCCCCGAGCCGTTTCACGCATTCTTCACTTAACCGTAACATAATATAGACCATTTTTGACCTCTTTAAAGAATATCTGATTAGTCAATTTGTCTGTCAGCAGCTTAGTGTTTGCCTCTGTCCCTCTATTATCATGCATGGTATTAGATATCTCCAACATGCAAAAATATACCAGTTTATTCAACTTTTTATTTCACTATATATCTCAAGTGTTTGCTGTAAAAACTTCTACAACGACGCTTTTGACACAATAACAAATCGTGTATTTTTTCGTTCATGTTTCAGATGTTTTATCTATTACGTGACCAAACGCATCAGGTCAAATAGAGCCTTGGTTCCATGAAAATATATAAATAAATTGTCTGGCCAGAATTGTGTTAAAATTCATTACAAAAACGTCTCAAGATCTCTCGAATGCTTGAATGAAAAATATAATTGACTTGCCTCTATATGCGTTCGTTTAGCAACATGTAGGGTGAGAAATTCGTAGATTTCCAGCTCAAAGGAATTCCTCCGAGTCGCGAGAGCTTCAGTTTTCAAGTACTCCATTGAGAGTTCGATATTTGGTCAAACTATTGGAGATGAAGCTCAAAATAACAGCCCATTCTGAAGCTCTTATAAGTATATAGGTATTTCTCGAGTTAAAAGCTCCAAATTACATTGTGCCACTCCAGGAAAAGCCTGTCTCTGAAAGCTATTTTCTTTGTAGTCGGCCATGTTGCATTCCTAAAGTTCCTCGCTGGCGTTCACTACGGAGGTGATGAATGAGGGGCATTGTTTTTTACGTTCTTAACCAATCAGGGTGTAACACGTGACCGATTGCGCAAGAATGCTGCATTCTCGAGACGAACACAGGAAAAAAAACAGTTGCATTTTATAACTCGTTCCCGGCCTAAAGGCCTGGGCACGAGTAACTAGACGCACACGTGCGTTCACTCGTGCCCCTGGAGCCCTTTTTAAGAGAGGCTCCAATGACCGGCTCCGTTCGTACTCTTCCCCGAGCCGTTTCACGCATTCTTCACGATTCCGGGAAATAGCTAACCGTAACATAATGACCTTTTTTGAATCGGCTAACTTAAACTAAAAAATATCTTGATTAGTCAGTTTGTCTGTCAACAACTATGATTGCCTTTGTCTTTCTATTATCATGCATCGGTATTAGATACATCTCCAACATGCAAAAAATATACCAGTTTATTCAACTTCTTATTACTCGTGCCCAGGCCTTTAGGCCGGGAACGAGTTATAAACTGCAAATGTTTTTACTCGTGCCCAGGCCTTTAGGCCGGGAACGAGTTATAAACTGCAACTGTTTTTTTTTTCTTCTGTGTTCGTCCTGAGGAACTTCTGATTGGTTAAGAACGTAAAAACAATGCCCTTCATTCATCACCTTTGAGCGACTGCGAACGCAAGCCAGGAACTTTAGGAATGCAAGATGGCCGACTACAAAGAAAATAGCTTTCAGAGACAGGCTTTTCCTGCAGTAGAACAATGTAATTTGGAGCTTTTAACTCGAGAGATACCTATATACTTATAAGAGCTTCAGGATGGGATGTTATTTTGAGCTTCATCTCCAATACTTTGACCAAATATCGAACTCTAAATGGAGTACTTGAAAGGAAGCGGCTCGCGATAAAGACTATTTCCTATGGGCTGGGAATCTAGGAATTTGTCATCCTGCATTTTGCTAAACAAACATACATAGAAGCAAGTCAATTATATTCCTCATTCAAGCATTCAAGAGATCTTGAGAGGTTTTTGTACTGAATTTGAATTTAATATCGGAATGGCATGAAACTAGATTCCATTGACCTTGTATTTCGCGTTTGGTCACGTAACGTCTTTTATTCATACATAAATCATCTGAAACATGAACGAAAAAATACACGATTTGTTATTGTGTCAAATATGCCGTTGTAGAAGTCTTTACAGCAAACAATTGAGATATATAGTGAAGTAAGAAGTTGAATAAACTGGTATATTTTTGCATGTTTGAGATATCATGCATGATAATAGAAAGACAAAGGGAAACACTAATATAGCTGTTGACAGACAAACTGACTAATCAAGATATTTTTTAGTTTAAGTTAGCCGATTCAAAAAAGGTCATTATGTTACGGTTAGCTATTTCCCGGAATCGTGAAGAATGCGTGAAACGGCTCGGGGAAGAGTACGAACGGGGCCGGTCATTGAAGCCTCTCCTAAAAGGGCTCCAGGGGCACGAGTGAACGCACGTGTGCGTCTAGTTACTCGTGCCCAGGCCTTTAGGCCGGGAACGAGTTATAAAATGCAAATGTTTTTTTTTTTTTTTTTTTTTTCTCTGTTCGTCACCAGAAGAGGCCTTTCTTGCGCAATCGGTCACGTGTTAAAGCTCCTGATTGGTTAAGAGCGCAAGAAACAATGCCCTTCATTCATCACCTTTGAGCGAGTGCGAACTCTTCGAAGGTCTTCGAAGTGAACGCCAGTCAGGAACTTTAGGAATGCAAGATGGCGGACAGCCCCAAAAATAGCTTTCAGAGACAGGCTTTTCCAGCAGTGAGACAATAGAAAATGGAGCTTTTAACTCGAGATATACCTAGACACTTATAAGAGCTTCAGAATGGGCTGTTATTTTGGGCTTGATCTCTAATACTTTGACCAAATATCGAACTCTCAATGGAGTACTGAAGCTGAAGCTCTCGCGACTCGTAGCAATTCCTTTGAGCTGGAGATCTACGAATTTCTCACCCTACATGTTGCTAAACGAACGCACATAGAGGCAAGTCTATTATATTTTTCATTCAAGCATTCAATAGATCTTGAGAGGTTTTTGTATTGAATTTTAACACAATTCTGGCCAGACAATGTATTTATATATTTTCATGGAACCAAGGCTCCATTTGACCTGATTCGTTTGGTCACGTAATGGATAAAACATCTGAAACATGAACGAAAAACATATATACACGATTTTTAATTTGTTATTGTGTCAAAAACGTCGTTGTAGAAGTCTTTACAGCAAACAATTGAGATATAAAGTGAAATAAAAAGCTGAATAAACTGGTATATTTTTGCATGTTGGAGATATCTAATTAGTAATACCCAGTGAAAAATAATGCCCCTCATTCATCACCTTTGAGCGCGTGCGAACTCTCCGTAGTGAAGGCAAGCCAGGAACTTTAGGAATGCAAGATGACAGACTTCAAAGAAAATAGCTTTCAGGACAGGCTGTTCCAGGAGTAGAACAATGGAAAGTGGGGCTTTTAACTCGAGATATACCTATATACTTATAAGAGCTTCAGGATGGGCTGATATTTTGAGCTTCATCTCCAATACTTTGACCAAATATTGAACTCTAAATGGAGTACTTCAAAGCAGGCCCTCGCGATAAAGACTTTCCTATGAGCTGGAAATCTACGAATTTCTCATCCTACATGTTGCTAAACGAACATACATAGAAGCAAGGCAATTATATTCCTCATTCAGGCGTTCATGACAAGAGAGCTTGAGAGGTTTTGTACTGAATCGTAATATTGGAATTCTGAAGCAGACCATTGCATGGAACTTGACCTTGATTGCGCGTTTGGTCAGGTAACGTCTTTTATTATTATTTGATCAAAATACAAACGTGTTTCATTTTATTCACCGTGACCTTTGACGAGTCAGCTACTGTAGTTGTAGCTATTAGGCAAAACTTGTGTAACTTGGCCAAAATAACTCAGTGGATCTAATTGACAATTTTTGTAAAATCTATAGTGTAATTGAATGACTGTGGACTTTGAGACGCAAATTGTAACAAATACCTCAGATACTGATAAAATGAGAGATTTGTATACATTGTATGTAATGAATTGTATTTATCATTCGTTTGATCTAAAGTGTCGTACGGTAGACAATGCGGCGCCGCGCCTTTGACCGTAATGCAACGTACAATGAGTCTGATGCAACATCACGCAATACAGGAAACTAATTTCACTCCAAAAAGCGTCTAGTATTTATCAGTTTATCATACGTCTTCAGCAATGATTTCATGTTTTGGCCGTCATGCACGCTACAGTGAGTCTGATGTAACGCTCCATATCAAAGCAAATCCTGAGTTATGAAATTGCTACTAAAGGCTAAGGATTACACAAAATGCACTTCATGAAAGTAAAAAATATACTAAATGGGTAAAAACATTCAGCTTTCAATGCTTCATTGACTTCTGCTCTGCAAATATAGTTCCATCCACGAGTTATATCCGCCATTGGCGGTTTGATTTACCATCGTGTGCAAAACTACGCGTCCTGCCAGACTAAAGTCTCGATTGGGAATTTGGTCAATAGGCTACCAAAAATCCAGACAGAGGCGGAGTTTTCTTTACAATGTCTGTACACTTTGCTGGCTTCCCGGTAGCCTATTGACCAAATCCCAATCGAGACTTTAGTCTGGTTGGACGCATAATTATGCACACGGTGGTAAGCTGATATTGGGCTCCCCTTCACCTGGGCACGAGTGAACGCACGGGTGCGTCTAGTATTAAATTTAGATTGCACTGACGAAGAAAGTTGTAACTTTCGAAACATGTCATTATACCAAGACCCTTGATTGTATTTTTCTTTAGTTTTTCTATATATAGACTGTAACGTCTTGTAATTTATTTGCACTGACGAAGAAAGTTGTTACTTTCGAAACATGTTATTATATATAACACCATGACCTTGATTGTATTTTTCTTTAGTTTTTTTCTATATATAGACTGTAACGTCTTCATCTATTTCATCATTTAGGATCGTCATGGGGAAGGTCATTTTATGCCACCAATGGACGACTCACAAGACTACAAGCTTATCTCAGGATATGAAAAAGATGGAAAAACAACTTTGAAGTTTAGTAGAAAACTTGACACCTGTGACGAGAATGATCAAAAAATCGAGGTACTACATGACGTTTGTACAGAAGACGACTTCTCTTGTCGAATATCTTTCGTACGCGACCCCCTCACCTAAGCGGCCATCTTTCTAAAGTACCAAAACTAATTTCCAAATCAAATTACCCGCCCGACCCCAAGCGAAGGCCAAGGTCCCTGGGAACGAGGTCGAAAGGGACCAAAAAACCTGGTGGTCGCCTTACACATATTTATGAGTTTCTTTCATGATACAGGACGGAACAACCAGAGTTATATTTGCCTACAGTGATGAAGACCCCATCTCAATCTATCAAATGAAAATCCACACTTTCAAGTCTGTAAGGAGTATGTTACTACTGAGTTATGGAAAACAAAGTAAACCTGATCCAAAGTGGCAGAAGATAGAATTTCTAATGAACAACGTAAGTACCTAGTCAACACCAGAGTGATGTACAGACAGAGCTTCTTTCTTTCTTTCTATCTTTCCTTCCTTCCTTCCTTCTTTTTTCTTTCTTTCTTTCTTTCTTTCTTTCTTTCTTTCTTTCCTTCCTTCCTTCCTTCCTTCTTTCTTTCTTTTCTCTCTTTTCTGTTGTTGATATTTTTGATAGTTTATAGCCTTTTCAGTGTGTGTGTGTGGCGAAAGTCATTTGAAAACGACAGTTTAGAAAAATTTCTAACGTGATGATTATCGATACCAAAGCAGCCTTTCTTCTTCTTCTTTTTTTTCCCCCCTTGTGATAATTAATTAGCACATTAAGGCCTGGGTCAGCAGCCAAATCCTTAAACTAAAGTATGATTTTTAGTATCAGCCTACACACATATTCAAACAATTTGAAATTTGGCACATCAATAGAACTTGTGTTTCTTGATTGCCTTAACTCAAAATATTTGTCACGTGTCACGTGATCAGTTAGTCGTAGAAAATGTAACAAATCAGTCTTTTAAATACTAGGTGGCCAGTTATATTGACATACAATAGTAGATACCTTAAATACAGTTTAATTTGAAAGCATGAAAAAATCACGTTTGGAATGGATGACTAACGTTCTTCATTAAGGAGATATGGTATAAAACAGGTCACGTGACCAGATCAAATCACTTTTTAATCAATATCTCGCTCCTTAATCAAAATCGAGAGCCAACCATTCCAAACGTGAATTTATAAAGCTTATTATGATGTGTGTATTCATGGTACTTTTAAGGGTAGACAATCTACACTCGCCACCTAGTTTAATTTTTTCGATTTTCCAATTCAGTGACGTCATAAGTCACGTGATTACAATAACTTTTACGGTAAACAGTTAAGGATGTAAAATACAATTATTAGACCAATTTGTGTCTTATACAAACAAAAACCTGTCAAGATATTGAGAAAAATAGTTTTTCTCAGATGGGCCAAAAACCCAGGCCTTAACATGCTTGAGTTAAGGTATTATTATTTTTTCATTAGCTGCATCCACTGTTAAGACATAATATCCTTTCATTTTAGTTTACTGTGCCTGTACGAAAAACAAGTTATACATGTCAAGCCTTCAGGATGCCAGAACTAAAAGGGAAGAAGCACATTGTTAGGGTAAGTACTAGTAGAGGACAAATCTAGCGGTAATGGATGAAGTAATGGATGTGTAATAATTACTCGGGCTTCCGTAGGAATGCCCGAGTTATAAATTGGCCTTCGTTATTGTTATTATTTTCCTCGTTCCGACGCAAAACGCAGTCTGGCAACTAAAGCGCATGCGTATAGATAGAAAGGCGCATGCGTCGAGAGGTATATACATCATGATTGTCCTAAATAGTAGCTTCTTTACTTGAGAAGTACAGAGCAACTATACGGCACTCAAAACCATGAAGTATATACCTAAATAAGCGTCAAAAGCACATGGTCATCATGGCGGCCTGCAAGATGTCTCGCGATTCAAGGGTAAATATGATTTCTAGTACGCTCAAACTACATACAAACGCACACACTGTTCGCGGTAGACCCACACTAAAGATGTCGAGCGTTTTCGAAACGAGTCGGTCCGCGAACTTTACGAGAGATCAATTTACGAGCGAACATTTTTGAGTTTGTTTACGAACGTATTCGTTGAACTAATACCCAAGTCATCTAAATTGTATTGCTATTTGAAAGCTAAAAACCAAGAAAATAAAGGAAAGTTTGTGCTTCAATTCAACGTAGTCTAATAATTATAGTTAAAACATAGAGCAGTTAAAACATAGAGCAGTAGTTTTCATCTTTATATTTAATGATCACCAACTGTGAATCAATTCTGCTAATAATCCGTGTTGTATTAAAGTTGGTTTGTTTCAAGGCAGGCAGAATTACCGACAATTCTTCTGTAAGTAAATGATTGGATTGTCACTCGGAAATGTGTTAGTTGGATGTGAATGCTTCTGCGAGTGTAAAAATTTCAGATCTTAAAAATTCCGAGCCCTCTGCGTGATTTGAGCCTACATTCGGATTTCCGGTCCAACGCTCAAGCACTAACCCTTCAGATAAACTGATAAACAGATAAACTTTAAAATACATTTATTTCTCTCTTCAAATAATTGTAAAAGTTGTTGTTATTAATAAAGCAAATGAATCAAAATATCATGCCGATTAAAATTGATAGTACACTGCAGAAGTCAAATAAGTTAGTTTGAAAAATCCATTTCACGGGTAGTGACTATAAACAAATTAAAAATCAATTTTTAATCCGATGGGTCTTTCTTACCCTAGGCTCCAGGGGTTTATTATTCGCTTTCTTTAGAGAGTTTTTCTCTTATCAAGTAAATAAACGTCGGAAGGAGACGATAAGGGCACGCTTTAATTGGAGCCCAGCTCTGTTGCGTGTCCCTCACCTTTATATATTTTATATTTTTATTTATTATTTTATATTTATTTTTATTTGTTGTTTTAATTCTATTATTGGTGAAAGTTTAGTAAATAAATAAATAAATAAATAAATAAATAAATAAATAAATAAATAAATAAATAAATAAATAAATAAATAAATAAATAAATAAATAAATAAATAAATAAATAAATAAATAAATAAATAAATAAATAAATAAATAAATAAATAAATAAATAAATAAATAAATAAATAAATAAATAAATAAATAAATAAATAAATAAATAAATAAATAAATAAATAAATAAATAAATAAATAAATAAATAAATAAATAAATAAATAAATAAATAAATAAATAAATAAATAAATAAATAAATAAATAAATAAATAAATAAATAAATAAATAAATAAATAAACCCCTGGAACCCAGGGTAGGTCTTTCTCGAAAAGAAGGCTAAGCCTGCCGGTATAAATGCGCTTTTAGGTCAAAGAGCACAGCAGAATTTAAAACGAATGGATCGAATTTAAAGGGACAATGTTAACAAAGAGAACTCATGATTTACTACATAGAAAGCCCGAGTTCACGCAGCTATGCGTCTTGTTTGTTGTAATATGAAGTCTAGGATCTTATAGAATTAAAAACGTTAGTTCTAAATCTTGTATGCTTTACTGGACCTTTTCGGCCGGTAATAGAAAGGGCTTGAGCTACGTGGCTTTTATTAGGGAGGGGTCCCTCAAACCCGGAGCAGCAATCTCCAACTTGCAGAGCTCCAACTTGGAGGTAAGTACTTGGTGTATGCAATACAAAGTGCATCAATAGATGATACATCCATCCATTGATATACAATCTATTTGATGCACTTGGTGTTGCATACAATTGGTGTTGTACATACCAAGTACTTGCCTATGATTTATTGTTAAGCATATACTTTTGTGTTTTGTTTCAGTTTGAGCCCGTTGTTCAGCGAGGTAACGAGGGCATTGTACATCATTTCGTTGTCTTTGAATGTAAAAATAAAATGCCTGGCCACTTGTTAAACAGGACAGTTGAGTGTATGGACTATGCTAACATGCCAAGTGAATTGAGGCATTGTAGAGGGAAAGGCAGCATTATTGCTGGATGGGGTGTTGGTGGAGGGGTAAGTTAACACATAAAAACATAGCAATAAGATATTTTTTGTAAAACAAAATACCTTGTTCTGGCTTGCGCTTGTTCGTGCTCATGTCGAGGAATCAAGTAAAGTGCGGTCTTTTCAAACGTGAACTGAAAATATTGATTGACGTTCAAAGAGCCATGTAAAATATATATCAACCAATGGAAACCACACAAAAGAAAGACTAAATTTCTAGTTCTTAATATGCTTCCCCAAGAAAATTTGATGCAAGGTACAAGATACACACACGTTCTATTTTATTAATTGTTCACAGACCAGCTTTCCAAAAATTCTGCAAAAGCGAGATGCTGCGAGCGAGGAGAAATGAAAAGCCCAAAGTTGTGCACGCAATTTGCGCCTAAATTTCTTTTTATTTCTCTTTCATGCGGGTCCATGCGGGACTTACAATAAATATTGAAGATTATATATGAATTCCTCGATTTCAGGCTTTCGATTATCCAGGCCACGTTGGGTTGCCTATCGGCATGGAGGACAGTGGAGGAGAAGTTATTGTGGAAATTCACTACGATAACCCAGAGTTAATAAAAGGTACATGTCAATTTATAAACTGTTTTTCTTATGGACGATACTAGTAAAACAATCTCCACCCTGACCTGTATGGCAATTTGATATTCGTTCCAACTGAATTGATAAAGCCCAAAAAGACAAGTTGTCAGCGATTTGAAGGGAGAAGTGGGGGGAACGAAAGAGGGTTGGAATTATATAAGGGGAGGAAAGAGTGAGTCCAAGTGCACCAAGGAACGTTTATCTTTCCCTTATTTAGCTGAAAGCTCATTAACTCTTTGGTTATTGTTGCGTATAATATGGACAATGGACATACAAATTCTTTGCAGGTCGCATAGATAATTCTGGGGTACGTTTTTACGTAACGTCTAATCTACGTAAATACGACGCTGGGAATTTAAACGTTGGTGCTGGCGTATCGACATGGATGGTTATACCTCCTAAACAACATAACTGGATCCTTAGTAGTTACTGTAATAAAGAATGCACACAACACGTAAGTAGGAACAAATAGAAGTCGAAACTTTCTGTGACATATTTCGAAATTTTCAAGAAAATGCTCAATTACAAAATGTTGCCCATTTCAATTTATAAATTCTATTTTCTAACAGAAACTTGAGAATAGTACATTACCTGGTAAAGGTATAAAGATCTTCGCAGCATTTTTGCACACTCACCTAGCAGGTACGTATATATGTACCTAATTAGATAAAGGGCATTTTCATCATAAATCGGAAGTTTGAATGAAAGATGCAAAGCTAGAAGAGAAATCCCACTTTCCGAGCGGTGACCCTACGGTCTATTACCCTAACAAAGCAGAGAAAAAAATTCTTCGGCCACAGTTGGATTCGAACCCACGACCCCATGATACCATCGGTACATCTGCATACCCACAACTGTGGAGGGAAGTGAGGAAGGATAAAAGGCGTACCGTCAGACACAGGTTATCCTAGTCGCGAAAAGACTATTGAGATTTACCTTTTATTGATTAAACAAGGAGGCAGAAATCGCAAAACTTTCGCTTAGACGCTGTGCACGCGAATTCACAATGGAACTATATCATTATTTTCTTCGTCTCAAAGGAATACTCAATGGCTGTTGTAAGACGATCGCGAATCCCTTCGTTGAAAAACTTTAAGCAAAGTGAGAATAAAGACTAATTCCATAAGTCGGTTTGTTCGCTTTTGTTATGAGTGACCTACTAGTACTGACAGAACGAACATTATACTTTGAATTGAGAGAAGAAAGCTTTTAAAGACTCTGACATAATGAATTAATATAAAAGATACCAAATATAATAGAGTCAAAATCAGTCTAGTGGAAATATATAGATGTCTTATATAAGCGTGCACTTTGAAAGAGGAAGGTATATGAGAGCCTTCATATGATTATTTATATCCTTTTTTCAGGGCGTGGCACATGGACTCAGCACGTCAGAGACGGGGTACAATTACCAGACATTGTTCGAGACAACTACTATGACTTTAACTTTCAGGTATGTGTTGTTTAAGGGTGAGACTGATGTGAGTTCTTTACCGGCAAACACAGGCGCGCGCTGGTTGTAGAATGAAGGAGAAATCAAATATTTATCAGTTAGACAACAGAAAGCCGCGCGCCCATGGCGTTATAGACGCACGAGAGAAAATAGAAAGAACGATTAACAAACGTAAGAGTGACACGAGGCGTAGCCGAGTGCGACTCTAGTTTGTTAAGAGTTCTTTATATTTTCTCAAGTGCGTCTATAACGCAATGGGCAAGCGGCTTTCTGCTGTCTAATTGATTTATAACAGAGCCTAGAACGTTAAAAACGGAGCCGTGCAGCCAATGGGGAAATAGTTCATAGATTTGTCAGCCAATTAGAGCGCGTGTTATATGTGTCGCCATCTTTAGAACAAACGATTTGAAAAAGGCGATGACGAAGATAGTGCGCGCGCAGTGCAGCCCATGGGCAAATAGTTCATAGCTTTTTGGCCAATCAGAGTGCGCGTAAGATTGTAGCTATGTTATAAAGCCGAGTGGTGTATGAAGAATTTCGAGTTCATTCTACAGTCAGCAAGAAGTGCGTGTATTTGCCGGTAAAGCACGAATTGGAAGTCTTTAACCCCTTTAATATTCAAACTGAGTGCACAGCATTAAAAATTAGAAATATTTACTAGAACTTTGTTCCCCAGCCCTGAAATCATGTATTATAGCAAATTTTGGCGAGAAAAATCTTTCCATAAATGACGGTGAGATTCGAACCCGAGATCATCTGCACTCCTGCTCCCACCTTTATCCTCTATTCTACCGATGAAAAACTTTCAATCAAAATCGTTTTGTTCGTTATGACAAAGTTCATTAACAATAATGTGAATAGAGTTGAACAGCAATCGACTAAGGTGTTCTTCTGGGAATTCGTTTGAGAAGTAATCCATTATACATTATTGGTCATTAATATTTACCCGTTAGAGAAGCCATTTGAAACACTCGTGCTCGTGTTTGATCGGCCTCATGCTTTCAAATGTTTTCTCCACTCGTGTTACGGTTTAAAATATTACTTGAACTATTACTTTCAAAAAATACACAGTGATTAATAAAAGCCGGTTTTATATTTGAAAAGAAGGAAAACTTGGTTAACAACAGCAAAAAAAAAAAAAAAAGACTGCAGTTTTAATTTCTAACTTGTAAATCAATCAGAGTACGGCAAGTGTCCGGGTCTTCAGACCACAAATTGCTGTTTTAAAATCTTCAAAATTTCTTTCGTAATATATCACTTTTCTATCATAAAAACACATTCAAGCATTTAGTTTTTAATTATCGATTTGAAACAAAAGACCTTTTCATTCAACAGTTGATTTGAAATAAATTAAAGTTTAGTATACGTACAGCGAAGTACAAATTCAGTCGGTCTGTTTTCATCGAAACTAAATTACAGCTAGCTACCTGCATGTCTTGCCTGTCATCGCTTGTGAAAATTGTCCACTTCTTCTACAATTTCTCTACAGCTACCGGCTTCAGACTCTTTAATTGATCTCTGTCCGCTATGTTTTTTCTCTCCCAGGCAGATACGTTAATTCAGTTGAACATCGGTGGTTGTAGTTTGTTGAGCTTCATGATGTCCACAGTAAGAGTTAAAAACTTCAAAACGTCAAAAAAGCAATTCATAATTTTTTTCAGTGTTTCTGGAGTAAAAAAAAGTTTCAACTTTTGGTTTCAACTAAGGATTAAAATTCAAGGAAAAAAATTGCTTTTCATTCAGGTTTTTTTTTTTTTTTCAGATTAACGGATACTGAATTTATTAGTAATGGTTGCAAAAATTAGCTTACGACTGCTTTGTTTTAACATAACACTAAAAATATCTCTAGATTTTAATTCATGAGAATGATGTTCAACATAGTTTGCTTCTCACCAAAAACTCATAATGTTTATGATTTATTTTCGCTTTGATCACTCCGCATTGTCCGCCATTTTTTGGAAACCTACTCGGACGGGCTACCGTAACGTGAGTCCCGAGGGCCGGGGAGGTGGATGGTAGCTCATTACAGCATAAAAATCGTGCTGTAAACTCTTCACAGCATGAAACCCGTTACTGGAGGCTGATGAACCAATCAGCTTCCAGAAGTTGGGAATATTAACATTCATTATCCACTATCCAATAATCAATTGCTAAGCCAATAAAACACAAATATAAAGTGGTTTGTTTCTCTTCAACAGGAAATTCAACGTCTTCCCAAAGAAGTTCTTTTCAAGCCGGTAAGTCTGTGGAGTATCTTAAAATAAAATCAATCTCGATCGTTGCTTGTTTATTCGAAATCGCTCTTAACAAATACTTCCCGCATTCTGTCCCAATTAATTTGATTTGGTGTGTAGTTTAATAACAGTGTAGTCGCTTTTTGATGCCTCTCGAAAATTGCTAAGATAACGAAGATGAAAAGGAAATAATTGCCCTAAATAAAAACTTTCAGTTCATCTAAGAATGAATCGTTTGAATCAGTCTAGTATAAGATGAACAGTTCCTAAAATTAAAAGCCACTGCGGGCCACTTTAATTGTGTATCTTCTCTCGTTACCAGGGCGATGAAATTATTCACCAATGTAGCTACAGTACCCTAAATCGCGTCAACACTACATTTGTAAGTAGTCAACAAAATCAGAATGTGCATGCATGAGGAACCTAGCCAGACAAAGTGCATTCTGGTCTAGCTTCAGTGCAAATAACACCATATTTGGCAATATGAGCAAAAGATGTTGGTACTGAAGCTAGACCAGAATGCATCATGTCCGCTATCTTAGAAAAGGTCCATGTTCTCTATGTTCTCTCTATTCTCTCTATTTAAATAATCTGCATGTTTTCCTTATCCCAGAAATGATGCTGATGCTAATGTTGTTGTTGTTGTTGTTTGTGATGATGGTCACTCTAATTGAACATTTTTTTAGGGCGGATTAGAAACAGTGAACGAAATGTGCCTCAATCAAATATTCTACTATCCTCGTATACCAAATCTTAAAAACTGTGTCAGTAGCCCTATCATTGGACCGTACAAGTTCCTGGATAAATACTTCCCGTAAGTCGACTGATCATTTATATATAAATTTAGATACAGAAATAGGGGGGAGCCAAAAAAAGAATTACCTTCGGCCTGTCTTCTCTGGCCTACGTATAGGGCTTGCACTTCAACGCTCCAGTATTATTTCTATTTGATTTTTTTACACGCGATGTAACTAATCAGTTCCAGCCAGATAGATTTAGATTTAGTGTGTAGCTAGCATTACCACGCAGGGAAACTTTGAGCGCTACAACTGCTACCTGCTCTTGCTTAGCCCTAGAAAATGTTGAAAGAGAGGGGAAGCTAGGGCCTTAGCACTGTAGTTTTTACATTTACCAGTGCTAGAACTGGCATGTTACCTGGTCACATCCCTTAGACCTACACTCCAGCTTCCTTTTGGCTGTGTTCTAAAGCTTGAACGAACAACAGCTGGTAACAAATAGTAATGCTTTTTCTCTATACTTCGCCAGGAAGCTCAAGCCATTAGCGAAGATTTGGTTGAACCCTTTGTACCTTACTAAACCAAAGTAGGACCAACGAAATGGTGAAGGATTTAAAGGCGTTTTACAGAAATGATAATAAAATCAGAACAAGTTGCTTGAAGAGAGGAAATTACAGTAACGTAAATGTAAGTATATACCTACACCTCAATACGACAACGACAAATAAATACAACGACAGCTACAACGACAACACCAATGGCAACTGCAACAACACTGAACAACAACATTAACGACAACGACAACGAAGCGCCCGAAAGCTAGAGTGGTAAGAAAATTTTGGATATGCACCAATTCTTTATTTTTTCTTTTTAGTACTGGCTGAAGCCTGAAAATCTTGCCAGCCCAGTGACCATTAAAAAACTTCTTGTCACACCCCCTTCAAGCTGTGACGTGGGTTCTACATCTCCTGTCCTCCAGGCCAGCGTGCTGTCTCTTGCCTTTGCAATATTCCTGTGGACAGTGGTCTAATGCTCTAAATGTAGTCATGGTAACCTTTAAATCAAAAAACCAAACGAAGAGCAAGTAGCATTTGATTAAGTATCAGTTTGTAAATAGTAGCCCTCTAAAAGGACATGTGGTCACAGGAAGTGAGAACAAAACACAACATATACAGTTATCACATTTGTATCTGAATATATTTTATCATGCATGTGGTTGTTGCAACTGCAGCAAAAGTGCAAAAACCTTTTTTCAACTTAAAGACAAACAAATTTGTTTTAAAATCAGTTTAAAAAGTTTAATACTTTAGACAAAATTCTATAAAAAAAACGCCGGTTACCTACTTACCTTTCGTCATCTTGAAAACTTGTTTGTATCCTACTTTTTCCTACGTTTTACTTTTATGAAACTTAGCTTAATAGTATTTTTGTAAAATCAAAATGAGAATTAAAAATTCTGTATTTCTTTTACCACTGATAGTCATATGGTAAAAAGTAAATTACATGACCGCTTGGTGATACGGAGCATGTCTTCTCATGTTGAAAAATATCGTTCGCAGCAAACACTCCTGCAATAAATTCCATATCTCCGCGGTAAACTAATATCCTCTATGTCGCCGTAAAACCGTTCTGGTGATCTTTACTCGAAGAAATGGATTTTGCTTATCTCTTGTATATACCTGTTTCATAAAACATTGTCGGGTAAAAGACCTCAAGCCTACTCGACTCACCCGCAAGGAAGTATGGGTAAAAATAAACTAAAGCTAGAAAACTACAAGAATATCAACACGGCTAATCTCAACTAGCTTGCCTTGAGCTTATACATAAAAGAACTTCATTCGTTGATGTTAAAAATCCGAAGAACAAAGCTGAAAAGCGAGAAAAGTTTAGTACCTACCCATACTCCTTTTCGGTCTAGTCGCGTAGGCTTGAAGCCTCTCGCCCGACAACCTTTTTGAATTAGGTATATATAAAACGACTATTAAGCACGTATGTCAAAACTTTCACCCGATCATCATCTGGTTCCTTTTGTGTGTGTGTGTGGGTGTTATGAATTTTTTTCGCTACTATTTGCAGAGGCTGGTGATGATCAATTTCGAGGCTTATGCAATTTTTATTACAAACTGCGTAGGTAGTACATTGTGCACAATTTTATTACAATTTGTCCTCAGAGCAGTCGACATTTTCCATGCGAGAAGGCAGTATTACAAGATTGTTGAGATGATGGTTAGTTTGTATACGCATGCGCACCAGAAGATCGTTGAAGATCGCATTTTATGCTAGGTATACGGTTGATATGATTTTAATACGGATTCCTTGCAGTGAAAAGTGACGAGATTTTGTGTGCAATAATCAATAAGTGAGGAACATTGAAAGTAGCAAGTATAGTGATTATGTACTCAAAACTGTTTTACAACACTCGAGCACAATCGCGTAATCTGATTGGTTGAAAGCCATTGTCAATAAGAGTTCAGACAACGGTGCTGACGCTTTCCGTCGCGCGCGCTCGTTTGTTCTCCCCCCCCCCCCCCCCACCAAAAAAAATGCAAGCAGTTTTCTATTATCTGTACTCTTATTGACAATGGTTTTGACACCACAAATTATTTAAAACTTTGCAGTGAAGTGAACCACTGGAGTTTTGAACATTTTGTGACTTCAGATTCATCGTCAACAAGAGATTTGTTAATTAGAGATTTTGGAGGTTGGTGGAAATAGTAGTTATCCGTGCTGAGCTTGAGCGACAAATATTGGATGAGGGTATTCAGAATTAAATGCCAGTTTCTCTAAACTTTTTTACTCTGAGAATTTTATATGGCTAGCACATTAATCACGGTAAATGTTTATCTCAGAGAAGAATGTTCTTATAATAAAGTACTTAAAGCCAATAAACTGAAGACAAGAAGGCGACATAATTTTAGCAGCGAGAATTTTCGAGCCGAATAGAATCCAAGGAATACAACAACAGAACAAAAAACTCGGTAATTAGAGCCCCCCATTCCGCATGCAAAGTTGTTGTGAACTTAATTCGTTCTCAAAGTTTCATGTCCTGTCTATTGGCTTTATGTGTTTTATGGATAACTAAAATTCCCTAGCAACGGCAAAATAAATAGGTCCCACTCCTATGAGTATAATCAGTCAAAATAAAATTATTCTACAATATCGTGCCACCCCTTTGTAAAGAGCAGTGCAATGGGTTTTACATGATTGCAAGTGACTCAATTTTTTCATCGGTCTACATATACTGGTAAACTTCTCTTACAAGTAACCTCCAAACCAGAATTCGGTCGTGCTTTCAGCATTTTGACATCCTCGAAAAGCAGTGTTGTAATTTCCACTACAGTAATGTCCGAAGTCGTCAT
Source organism: Telmatactis stephensoni (assembly GCA_029948255.1). Classification (NCBI taxonomy): domain Eukaryota; kingdom Metazoa; phylum Cnidaria; class Anthozoa; order Actiniaria; family Isophelliidae; genus Telmatactis; species Telmatactis stephensoni. The sequence goes on from JALIZF010001516.1 coordinate 308,905, forward strand.
TGTTATCAACGGAACCGGCTCTCGGATCAAAGGAACATGGGGAAGCTGAGCTATCAAAATGCACAATCATCGATGCCCCTTGCCAAAATTTTGCCGTGATTCCGGAACCTCGGTGTTCACGAATGCTGATCTCCTCCACTGTCACACATGTGCCATAGCCATCAAATGTTAGCACTTGAAAATTTGGAAGAGTGGCTCGCACATAGTCTTTATAAGTCATCCCAAAAGCTTTTTTAATCCTGTGGTGAATCTGACGTGTGTTGACTGTTGTGACAGGTGCTGCATTCGACTGAGTGAAAGGCGGTAGGCTTCCCAGTTGGGAGTGTTTTCTTGTACTGGTGCACTTGCCATCAGGCCCTTGGAGCAAAATGCGGCCATATTTCTGTTTTTAAAGGCGAATGACAAAATCAGGGTCCAAGCAGAGTTTGTCTCAGAGGTAAAATCGCAGTAGACTGGATAGAGATCTCCACTTGAGTCTGTTATGGTATAAAGACCGTTTTTTGTGAATCCATCACGACGCAGATCCAAACAAGACTTGAAGTTCTTTAACAAGGAGATAGAGACAATGAAAATCAAACAGACTTCACTTGCGAGCGTTTCAAATGAAATGCAAAGGAAAAACGAGAATGGTCAATGATTTATATGTATACAACAGAATTATGGAGAAAAGGAATCTTGCTTGAGATGAAGTAGAAGTCTAGTGCGACTACTTGCAAGAAATCGCAAATGAAAATTCGGCAAGTACAAACCCTTTGTAATCATGCTCGGGCTACGACTACAATAATCGAGACACACTTGAATACGTATATCTTTCTTGCTAAGTTTTCGCACCTTAATTTCAGTTTTACGTTTCGTCGTTTAGTTTGGACAGAAGGCCCAGCCCATCCTTGTCAAAACGTCGTTTTAGCATGACAACCGCATGCAACCACCATAATTACTCACTGCGTTATGTTAACGTTGCGGCTGGGAATTCGGGAATAAGTTACTGTCTAGACGCATGTAACCTGCCTCCCATCCGGACACTATGTTGAGCTCCCGGTAGCCTATCTTTCTATTTGCAGACGAGATTTCTGTCTCATGCAGCACGTAATTATGTGAACGGTAATAAATAATTGTTATCTTGCATTATGGAAACGATGCAATTGCCTCGGTGAATTCCCCCTCTCCTCCTCTACTAATCGATATTCGCTTAACAGACCTTCGTATCCTAGTTTCTTTCTCCCAACCAAATCTTGTGTTTAATGAATTATAACCACTTTTTAGCAATTTTCTAGGTTTTCCCATAGGTAAAAATTTTGCTCCGACAACGCGCAGCCTACCCGTTTGGTTATAGAAACTAAATGTTCTTGGGAAATTGCAGTCTTACGATTCTCTTTGCGGGCTATTGATTTACCCTTGATCACAAAACTCTAACAATTACAATCATATTACAATTACGACTTTTACGACGCTAGTGTGAACCAGCCTTAAGACTCAATATCATGCATACTAATAAAGTATCCTGATTACCTCAACTTCACTGTCATAATAATGGATAGAGCCTGCATCAGCTTGATAGTCAGCTGGTGTAGCTTTGCGAGTACTGTTATTGAGCTCACAGACATCTTGACCACTGGCTCCAGGCTTGTAATTGTATGATGTGCAGTTGTTGTTAGACAAGCACTCTAAGGTACATGCACAGGAAGAGGTCACTTGATGGGACGATATCACGTGACCTTGGAGCGCCATACCTGTTTATAAATAGATTCATAATATCTTTATTTGTCTGTAACCTGTCAAAACTTTGCTCAACAGAGAGAATTTCTATAAGTATTGAAGGGAGAATGGTTAGTTTTAATAAGGTGGACCCAAATTAAAAGTAATTAACTTCGAAGTCACTGTTATTTATATGGAGACGTTCCAGCAAAAATGTCGGCCTACGGGGTTAGCGTTGAAAAATATATTAGTAAATGCGGCCTTTGAAAATTATGAATTACAACCAGTAGTATAGTTACTTAAGCAGGTTCTGGAATAAACCCAAACCCAAACTTCAGTCTATATGTAGCAAATGTATTATAATGGGTAAGGTGCTCATGCAAAAATACTGGGTCGAGCCACCTTAATTCTCACTTATTGGCGTCGTAATTCCGGAAAACAATAAAAATTTGTTGTTGTTGTTCATGAAGGAAAAAAATAATAATAATAATAATAAAAAAAACAACTACAGCAACGAAAACAAACAAATGCTAAGCAATTGTAAAGTAGTTCGTCATTGTTGTTCCGCTTCACACCTTGCCATCTTTGGTGGTAATTTTTTACACGTTATTCTTCTATCATCAGTAGTTAAGAGGAGAACGATATTTCATGCCTTGCTTTTGTTATCATTTAAATAGTGTAATATTCTACCCTGGGTATTGTCATTCATGAGTATGATAATGAGGTATGGGGAATAGCTCTGGCCTGGAACCAACCAAAGCCAGGCGAAGTGCCAACATGGGCTGTTGTGCTAACTCGAAACCGACTTACTCGCAAGGGTGGGTGGGTGGGTGGGTGGGTGGGTGGGTGGGTCGCCAACCGTTCTTTGTCGCGACTCGAATGAACTGCATTAATTACAATAATTGTTCTCGTTTTATATCCAATCCCCAGGGACCATATTACCATATTCAAATGACTTTGAATAGAGACGGGGCCTACCGTTTAACGTCCTTATCCGAGAAGCCGTGAAGGTCTAACCATTTATAGATGTAATTACAAAGGCAGCACCTTCCCCTTAAGGTGACTGGCTACGTTGGCACTGCGCATGATTTCGCGCATTACGTCTTAAGCAATGTCATAGCGCGCGGAGATTTCAGCGAACAGCAAAAATCAAAGAAAAACTTAAGTTTTTGTACAAAAATCAGCTCCAAATTTATTCTTGTGGATTTACAGCCAAAATCGTTGCATCGCGACCAGCAAATTTCAAATTTTGTTTTGATTTTGGGTTTTTCTGAGCCGTCAATCAGTTTTGGGGCGGAGCTTCTTTCAAATCAACCAATCACTGAACGAGTTCGTGAAAGCTGCGCCCCCAAGAATGATGGACGGATCAGAAAAGACCAAAATCTTACCGACGTTGGAGGTCGCGATGCAACGATTTTCGCTGTAAATACTCAAAATCATTAGAGAATGAAGTAAAAATATTTTCTTTTTGGACAAAACAGTGAGCGCTCGCTTGTTTTCGTCAACACAAATTTGAATCACGCTCGCGCTACCCGTCATTTTTAAAATGGCGGCACTTCCGGTCAGCATTTTTTTGCCCTTTTTACCAACTTCAAAGGCACAAAACCCTTCATTTTTGCACGGGACCCTATACTTTTTTTTCGTTTATTTAAAAAAACACCTAAAAACCTCAATCATATCAATTTTTAAAAAAGTTAATTATTCTAGCATATGAAAAAATTGATTTTTGTATAAAATTTTGCTCGACATGAGGACAATTGTGGTTGGTACTCGCGGCACAAAAGCCAAGGAATGAAGGTATTTTGCTGTTCTCACATCAAAAGTATTTATGCCATTTTGCAGAATACTCCATTAGCTAATATTTACGCAATTGTAACCTTTGTAGAAATGTTATTTCCCTAATTCTTAATTTCTTTTTTATTCACTTCCGGTTGAGCGATTTTCGCATCAAAAATTCGGAGATAGGCATTCATACAATGCTGATTATCTCGAAAACGAGTGCGGGACCCCCCTTTTTTCTTTTCGTTTTTGGGATCAGCATTAAATTTGGTTCTAGAAAATTGTGGTTTAAACGATATTTAATTACTTTTTGCCAACGTAGTCAGTCACCTTAATTACTTAAAGACCCTGAGCATTGGTCCGGACGGGAATCAAACCCCAACCGCGCGGCTACAATATGGTTTGTTTTTTTGAGAGATCGGATTGAATATCACGTGATAATGACGTCACACCTGTTTTAGCTCTTAGTGGAATTTTAGCTCTCAACGCAGGCGCCAACGGCTGAACAAGTGTTTGGGTTACCTGTGGTCATGGTCGAATTATAAAGAATTGTATGGACTTCGATAAAATTGTTCCTTATGACTTGGATGTTTGATTTAAGGCTCGAATAGTTCTAATTAAAGTGTTCAAGTACCAACTGTACATGTATCTAACTCATTGTATCAGTGCTTAGAAAAGTAATGACATGTATGGACAATGGTATTAAATTGACTAAGATAATCATTTTTAAAAGCTTCATACAGCTTCATTTCGAAAGAGACGCTCGCTGTGTTTACTAGCCTTCGTAACTATGGACGCCTTCGAGTCTGATATGTTACTGAAAATGAATATTTTTTCGTGTAGTAGAATAAAATCGATCATCAATTACAATCAGAATTTGAAGAATAGACACTATAAACAATCATTTTATTGTGAGAACTATAATTCTTTAGAATCGGTTTGATAAAAAACATTGCTCAGTAGGATAAGCGTCATGACGTCAGAGGTGTTACTAGAAAGACCTTGAGGCAACCACTGAATGAACTATCAGTTACAGAGTTTCCATGCCTTAAGTTTAGTAAATTTTATCAACAAATTTTAATCCCAAACGAAGCATTTAAATGCTTTTTTTGATTGATTTTGGTCGATAGAACTCTCTCAGAGTTTATAGAAGTCTCAACCGGCCATAAGCCTGGTGTCCCTAAAGATAATAGAATTCTGTGCGATAAGAACGTGTACTATTTAGACAAATGTCAGAAATAAGTTCGAAATGTCATCGAAAATCGGATGTATTTCTGTTGGACATCAGTAGGTACGCTCCACAACAATGATATCTCATACATTTAATTGGAGAGGAAATAAAAAATGTTAATCCATGCTTGGAAGGTAACAGAAAAGAAAGCAATTTGAGAACGAGCCTCCGAAATGGAAGGCCTGATTGGGTCCCACAACAAATCAGGGCCAGGTTGTTGGAAAGTGGATTAGCACTAATTATAACCAAGGGCTAAGTCTAAAGAAATCATTCGTAGTTAACCCTGGATTAGAGCTTACCCGCTTTCGAAGAACTTTGCCTAACATAAAAACAATTGTGCTGAGTTGAAGTTGTCTAGCGAATGTGACTAGGGGTTGCAAGAGTAATTTCTTGTATTTATAGCGACGTTTTGCTATAGGGAGAAACGTTTTTTGCATTTGTACATGTTTGGCAGCTTCGCTTCTTTCTTTCTGGAGCTACAATAATGAATTGATAATATATAGGCAAAAAAGCATTAATGTGAACATTAATCATGGCCCAAAAGTGTAAAAGTTCGAAAGAAGCTAAAAGAATGGTTGCCACAAAATTACGCCCAATCTTATAATTACCTTTCTCTTGATTAAAGTGTCCTCTCTTAAAGTCATCTAATCTAATTACCGCTAAACAGTAATAGGCTTGAAGCAGAAAAAGACAAACACAAAAACAAACTGTCTTCATCATTGTTTAGAGGCGAATACTTGCGAATAATTTCACTGAATAGTTGGGCACTATATATTTTGACTTGTGTTTTCGACTTCACTTAATAAGAGCTCCTTACGTAAACTTCAACTGAGAATCCTATAAACAAGATAAGGATTTCATTAATAATGTAAGGTTTTGGAGCTGCTAAATAAACGGAATCCTTTTCTAAATAATTTCCATAGTGCATGTTTGTGTTCCCACGTCAACACAGCGTGGAACTAATAATAATACTTTATTTTATTCTGCAAAAAATGAGTCAGCTAACATTAAAAAATGATAGCTGGTATAAATTCATGTGCAGCAATATAATAAAACTATATCTATATATATAAAAATCGTCATGAAAATGTGGAAATAGCTAATGAGATAAATAAAACAAAAACATCAACTAATTACGATTTATGATTTACTGAACACTGATGCTCACTCTTATCACACGTCATCAAAAAATTATATATACGTGATTTAAATAAATTGAAATTGTCAATAGTTCTTAACTCCTTCGGTAGGTGATTCCAATCCTTGGCAGCAGCATATTGAAAAGTCTTTTGTCCCATTGCAGTCCTAGCATAAGGAAGATTTAGGAGGTGTTCATCTCTTAGTGATCTTATACGTGTGCTTGACCGTGTTGGGAGGTACGACACCAGATGTTTAGGGCAGTTGTAATTATTTACAATCTTAAAGACCAATTGGAAACGTAGAAATCTCCTTCGATTCCTTAAAGATAATAAACCACACTTCTCACGCATCCACTGTGAACACGTTCTGCGATTAGCTTTGAGAATTGTGCGTAAAGCCTGGTTCTGTAGTCATTCGAGCTTGTCCTCCATTGCTTTTGGGCAGTCCAACCACACTATTGAACCGTAATCCAGCGTCGGCAATATTGTTTGCTTGTAAATCTTTAATAAGACATCTCTTGATAGAAAGTGAGACAGTCTGTTAAGTAGACGAACCTTTGGGTATACCTTTTTACAAGTATTGGAAAGATGTTCGTTCCAAGTCAAAGCACCCGCCATCAATATGAACTCCAAGATATTTCACAGCATTAACTTCTTTGAGTTGGTGGTTATCAAAACATATATCAATGTCCTCTGAGGATCGCAAGGCGGGAAGTGAACCAATCTTCATGACCAAGGATTTTCCTGGGTGTGGCACCATTTCGTTTTCTAGTAACCACTGACTGATATTCTTGAGGTCTTGATTAAGTGTGACTGCGGCTGTAGCTGCACTCTTGTCGCTGGCATGAATCTCCGTATCATCTGCATATAGCGTACAACTCGATCGTTCTACTATTTTTTGGACGCCGTCATAGTGGATAGAAAACAGCGACGGTCCAAGGACCGAACCTTGTGGTACTCCATATTGTAGACCCATAGTATCTGAATGAGAACCCTTACAGACGACAAACTGTTTACGGTTCGTAAGATAACTCTTAAACCAGCGATGTGCAGACCCAGTTATACCAGCCATTTCCAACTTTGAGAGTAGTATTTGATGGTTTATAACATCGAATGCTTTGCGTAGATCTAAAAAAGCAGCCACTGTTAGGCACTTTTGGTCAATAGCCCATTTCCATTTATCTATGAGAAGTATCAGAGCGACATTGCGCGATGAATGTTTTTTGTAAGCAAACTGATTTTGACTAACAAGCTCAGCTTTGGCTGCATACTCCTGGAGTTGTGAGTTGGCAAAGCTCTCATGGATTTTTGAGAGGCATGGCAATACAGAAATAGGCCTGTGATTATCACAATCAGATGCATTACCCCCCTTGAATAACGGTGAAACTCGTGCAATCTTCCAGGATGAAGGAAAAACTCCAAGGCGAAAAGATTCATTACACAAGTAGGCCACACTAGGCGCGATAAACCCAGAGACGATCTTTAAAGCTTTAACAGGAATGCCATTCTATGAATTCCAAGACACGCTTTGTGTGTGGAGAATCGGGCTCATTCAGATTGCAATTCAGGTCACCAGCAATTATTATTTCTTTACCACACCTTGTTTCGGATCGCACTACATCGTCTAGATAGCTGAAATATTCAGAATGTGGGAAATTCGGTGCTCTGTATCCACAACCAATGACATAGATGGTATTTCGTATTTTAGTCTCAATCCATAGAACTTCTAGACCCTTTTCTTCGATATCTATTCGTCTCTGAAACTTAATTCCATCCAATATGTAAGCAGCACATCCACCTCCTCGACGTCCTTCGCGGTCCCGCCGGACCAAGTGATAGCCATCAAGAGCAAGTTCATGATCGTCAATTGAACTATTCAACCAGGTCTCCGTTAGGAGAATAACAAATGGCTTATTATGTTGGAAAATGACTCGCAGCTCATCCATGACGGGCAGTAAACTTCGACAATTTAAAGATATTAACCAGGAAGATCTGTTCTGGACGTTACGTTTTTCCTGTAACGCATTGCCGGGTGAGCCACACAACATGCATTCCCAAGACTGTGTAGGAGCTTGTAGTAGTTTGGAATATTCTTGTGGAGTAACTGACCCACATTTAATGTGACATTTACGAAGACAAACTTGACATTTCACGGCTCGGTGATTCGAGCGGAGCGTTCGTTGGCTAGAAAGACATTTATCTTTGTTTGAAGATACTGTACGACAACGACCGGGGATTTGAAGCAATATCTCTACTCAAAACAAGTCGTTGAAATTGAAAATTTGCAGTAGAGTTGGAGTAATAGCTCCATTTAGTGGCAAGGAAATTCTTTCGTGGTTTCGCAATACAACTTGTAATCTCGTGTTGACGAGGATACAAGTGGAAGTGTTGTATTTTAGGCGCTGAATACGAATAAGGCCAAAACCCCTAGGTCCACGACGTGTTTAATCAACCAGATAAGTTGAATTCAGTACACTGGAAATCAATATTAGGCCGATAATGAGCGAAAATGAGCTCGAGTGACTACGAGCTAAAATTTGTGCTGCCATCTTGGACACGTGCACGTGAGAAAAGCTTACTACAGCAGCTTACATTGCGGTCTCGTTTTTCATACTTTCCTCGAAAGTTTACTAACTGGTTTAAATATGCTTGCAAAATTAACATTTTTCTTGTACAAACTATTTTTAATTCTATCAGACGCCTTTTATCGAAATACTTGATAACTTTACAGGAACGCTAGTTTAGGGGGAAAATACAGCGATGCGCGATCACCGGTAAACTTACCTGTAAAACTGTAGATGTTGAAAATTATGTATAATGGGCCCTTAAATTAAGCTGTGAGGTCTTTCAAGAAACAAAGGAACGAACTTAACCCCAAGATAGTTAGTAGGCGGTCTTTCATTTTTCCTCCGCTCAAAAACCGCAGACCGCCAGCAACGCAGGCTAGATAGTTAGTTTCACAGCATGATCGTAACTTTTATCATCGTGTCGCGCCCGTTTTTCATGTTTTACACACAAATATATTTATTCGATTTTATTTAGGTTAATGGGTCCATAAAGTTATCGCGCGGGTCTTTTGGGAAACGGGCCCCTGGTATATTATAACTGATGTATCTTTTATTGAGAGGACTATATGAACTCGATTCATTTTAGCCCATTTTCAGTTGTATATCGCGACAATTCTAAAGACTTAGAGTAACAATCCCTATAGGCCCCTTGCGGTCATGAGTTCACAGTTTGAAAGAAAATAACAATAAAAAGAAAAGATTAATAAAATCGTTCTATCCGAGTTTCGTTCATCTATAAAAACAATAATATAGAACTCCTAACGTACTGAAATAATTTACCAATTGAACAGAAGGTCTTGGGCTCAAAACTAATTTTCTCATATCAGCTGAGTAGTTATTTGACACTTTTATTCAGATGTTTCAAAGCATTGTTTTTTATATAATTTTTATAGATGCACACCCGGTCTTACCGGTACGTTGGATCTCTGTCAAACGGTTACATAAAAATAGCTCAGATATAGTTATTTCTCCTCATTCTATTCATAAATAAGCGATGTTAGCGAGAAGACTTTCTCTTGGTTAAACAATGCATCCCCAGGTGATCATAATCATCAAAAAGGTACATGAATAGTGTTTTCAAGCGGCACATCATTCAGTTATCATTCTGTTCTTGAAAGAGTTGTTCTTAAAATAACTGTTGTTAATTGAGCTAATTGAATGCCAACTATAATTAGTGGTGACATTGTGATCTCTCATACATACCACACAACATTCTAATATCAGCTCACTAGTTCGAAAAAGACAAATAAAAACAAAGTTTTTGCACCTGTAAAATATTTGATAACTTTACGTGTACACTAGTTCACTGGCTAGTTTACGGAAGAACTTTATGGGGATGCGCGATCATTCTAATATTCCAGTATTCTGTGCATACAGCTTTCAGCTCACTTGCTCGTTTTTGCCGAGAGAGGAAAATCAGAGGACTCGGAGCGAAGCCAAGAGAGCGATTTGAAAAAATAAAGTGATATATAAGTGATATCCCGTACGGGAATAATACCCGGGACATGCAAGGTTGTCGGTTTTGTTATTAAGTAATGGTCCAAGTAATTAAGAAGTAAAGCCGGCGATGTACACGCTGCAATTTTTTCCCGCGCTTGCAATGCATTTTAGGGATTTTGTTGCGAGCGTATCATGTCTGGAAACACAGGTGACAATGGTGTCTCGCAACAAAAAAATTGTTGCAGAAAGTAGTTCAAAAGTGTGAATTTTTTTCTGCACCATTTTAAACAGTGCAAGGTTGTATTGAATGTTCAGACGTTGCAATTTTTATCTGCAACAAAAGCTAAAACTGAATTGTCAGCGCAAGGTAAAATTGCAGCGTGTATCGCCGGCTCAAGCTAGCAAACGAAGCAGCAAGTGATCGATCAAATCGATCTGCGCATGTCTCCAACTTCTATTGTCCTGGACAAATGGATAATTTTGATAGGATAATTTCTAGCTGTTTTTACTTCGTCACTCGAATGTAATGCTCGGAAAAAGTTTGGAGAACCTATATACGACTCTCTTTATGAGAGGTAGCCCTAAGCTAGGTTAAAACCGTAATTGAGGCCACTTCCGTCCAGCGGCTCGCGCGCGCATACTCGTCAGTTATCACTTGCTGTTAGCAAACGAGGAAGAATGTTGAAAGGTGTTAATTGTAACATTGTTTGAACCGTCCATCTCATTTTCGCTCTACCTAGTCAAATATGATCTGTTTGAAAACTTTTTTGATTGCATAGTCTTCATTATTTTCAAATGCTAGCCCCCCCCCCCCACCTCCCAACACACACACACTAGAAACAGGTGGAATAGCATTATTACGTCACGACTCCATTTCCATGGCTCACAACTGCACAAAAAAGTTGTGCTTTAAAATTTTTATCTCCGTAGCTACGTTTTTACTTTTTCAGAATGCGCCAATTTATTGATCATGATAGCAGTATAACAAGATCTAATGGTACGAATCAAGTTCAATGGCAATGTGTTGTTCTCAAGTGACGCAGTTTAGACGTAGTCTTAAATTTACAATACAAACGCGTGGTAAATGTGTGTGCTATATAAGTAATTTGGTAAACCATAATAACACGCTGTTATCATACATGGGTCCATGCATACAGCCATTAATAGTTCAGTGGATAATTCCTTCTTAGTATTCGATGCTTGTATTTGATTAGCAAATGCTTATTTCAAATGTTCATTTCACTGGTTGGTTGCATGATTGGTTGACTAACTTTCTATTTTGCAATACTTTACAAATATCCACCAAACCAGTACTCAGTTGTGCTCTCATCATTTTCTGATCCACGAAACTTGGGATTAGAAGTAATATAATACCCAAAGTTATCCTCATGTGCAACCGATCCCGATCTACCATTATATTGACAATGAGTTTTATAGCTGTCGGTATGGAAATCGTAGCTTCCAACCTTCTGCCAAAATGGAACAGTGACGTCATACCCTTTATGTCCCCGTATGTCAATATATTCCACCTTCTTACAAATTCCACTACCTTGGAAAGCTAAGACAGCTAAACTGGACAGCTTTAAACGCACGTAATCTCGAAAATCCACACCGTAGACATTGAAACCTGTAGTGATTCTAAAGTGAGTTGATTGTTGGGAGAGGTGCTGCATTCGACTAAGTGACAGGCGGTAAGCTTGCCAGTTTGGATTGTTTTCTTGTACAGGTGAATCGCTGGTGAGAGAAGTTTTAGAAAATCCGTTTACGTTTTTGTTCTTAAAGGCAAGTGACAATATCAAAGTCCAAGCACAGCGAGGTTCAGAGGTGAGATCACAGAAGACTTGATAGGAAGTCCCACTAGTGTCTGTAATGGTGTAAATACCATTCTCTCTGACTCCACTACGAAGATAATCCAAACAGGATTTGAAATCCTGCAAATACAAGCATATATTGTCAATTTGCAATGACTGGAAGTGGAAGCGTAAAATATTTTTATAATGACAAGGAAAACAAACATTCATGTTTTATTCGTACCTCTGATTCTTCAAAATAGTGAACGAAGTCAACATCAACTTTGTACGAAGCTGGATTTGTTCGTCTTGTAGCGTTATTCAACTGACAAACGTCCTGGTCACCAGCTCCTCCCGGTTTGTAATTGTAGGATTTGCACTTGTCGTTTGCTGTACAGAAGAAACTGCAGTCAATTGGTGACGTCACGTGATGGATTAATATCACGTGACCCACTAGGACCATCCCTGTTAATAATGAAAAGCAAATTAGACTTGGCAAATAAAGTGACTTCATAACGAAGATTACAGTAAGAAGCATTTTAATTGCGAAGTTTCGGCGTCCTCCCGACACCATCATCAGGCCAAAATATGCTTCTTCCCGTTATCTTCAGTTGTGAAATCTATTACACTGTCGTGTTTGATAAATAAAGCAGAGATAAAAGCTTGTATCCCGCTGCGATTTTCTGACTCCAAAGTTTGGATTGCCCTTGGTGGGAAACAGTTGTTTACCAACTAAGATTTCTGATACTGTTGATATTTATATTTATAAATTCAGCGAATTTCTTGCAAATGCCTGAGAACCTAAATTAACTTGTTCCGACGTTTATTGGGACAAACGCCCAAATTTGAAAAGCCACAACTCCAGGAATATCTTTCCCTGTTAAATATCTCAAATCAGCACCTTTAAATGATATTTCTCTAGTTATGTCGAAAACGCATTTATAAAGTACTGAACGTTTCTATGCCAATTCAGTCATCAATAGAGTTATTTTCCCTGATATATCTGTGAAAGAAAAACTAATAACGCGCAATAGAGTGATTTTATCAAATCCGTGACAATATTGGCAAATTGATGGTTAGTAGTAGAGTCTAAACCCATTGTTTTCCTTTGTTCTTTAACAACTACTACTTACTAAATTATTATTTTTTTCACGGCTTAAAAATAATTACTCTACTTAAATACACTCATTATATAAGTTAAAAACATACTAATAGAATTTCGATATTCTATATATGTGCATTTCCCTAAAATGTATTTCAAGGGTTTTGTTATCAATGTGAAATTTTTGAATGTACCTCTTTTATTGTTGAAATACGCACTTTTGAAACCATCTGTTTTGATTGCTGCTAGGGTGGTAAACATTTGATGTACAAATACTGCAAAAAGAAGAAAGACTCTTAAAACTGACTCCATCGATTTTAGTTTGTTGTTGGCCAAAGTCGTGTACTGTTGGATTGAGCCTTGCAAACTTTGTCTCATAAAGTTCAGCACGTAAATAAAAAATTAGCTCCGATCCCTTACTTTGTCAATAAACGACAGATTTCATTGTTTTCTCGGTGAAATAAAACCCGCAATATTGGGAGAACACAAGGAAAAGTTGGAAAATTAATCACCGCTTATGAGCCTTTTCGACTGCTGTCTTAACACCCGTAGCGGTTTATTTCGGAGAGAAATACGGAAATCTTTCCTTTGTTACTTTATATGCATATAGCGGTAAATAATTACAAGGAAAAACTAAATCTAAAAACTAAATTTCAATTCTCCTTAGAATTATCAATGAGCCAATGGGGTACGAGCGTTGCGATTCAGTTTGATTTTAAAATAACGTCGAAACGTCGTCATGAGAAGAAAACAAGGCGTTGAAATAGCTTTGAAAGTGAAAGCTGTGGACTACAAACTCATTTGTGATACATAGATAAACGTTATTTACCCTCGGGTTTGATTGAGACTGATTATAGGTCTATAGCAAAATACATGTAAAATATGCCTAGAAAAACGCAACTAAGAAAAAAAATCGAATAAAAATATGTCGGTTTATTCTCATGAACACACATGCAAATCCATGTAAACTAGGGAAGAGGTGAAAATAACGGTTTCGAGTGAGCCCTCAAAATCACTAACGGAATCTTTGATTTGTAGTGTGAACCTTGCACATGGATAAAGAGCGGAGAGGAACGGTTTAGGGAGGAGGGAGAAATAGCCCCCAAAAAGTAGGGAGAAGGGAGAAAAGAGGCAGAAAAATCGGTTTGGGAGGAGGGAGGAAAACAATTATGAGATGTAGTGAAGGAGAAATGGCCGAAAAAATTAGGGAGGAGGAAGAAAAATGGCATTAAAATGAGGAGGAATGATACTGAAATGCCTGTTCCTCTACGCTCAATAAACTGAAAAAAGAGAGGATCGATCGTTCCAGATGTTCAAAAACTATACGAAAGGCGTAGACGAGACTGTGATCACTAATACCAATGTGAGAGACACCGGAGCAAACCACCCTATCTGGACAATTCGTAAATATAACATCAATTAAAGTAGACGACTTTTCCGTAATGCGTGTAGGTTCAGATATTAGCTGGTGCATACCATATACATTCGCAATATTTAACAGTAATTTGGTGTCATTGTCTGGGTTATGAGCATTAACATTGCAATTCAGATCTCCCAAAACCCAATATTCTACATTTTCGGAATCCAGTTTACCTATGAACGCTTCAAAAAGCCTAAATGTGTCTAGACTGACTAATCTGACTTTGACGCGAGGTGAGAAATTACAAGAACTTTGACAAGCAGTCGTTCCAAAGAGTGCTACAAGAATCGCCCTGGTGGATCACCTCCATCTTCGATGACCTGGACGACGTCACTAACGCTTGGGATTTACTCTTCAAAGATATTCTCAACGCTCACATACCCACTCGTATGGCCAAAACTAGGAAAGAAAGCCTTCCATGGATGACTAGTGAAATCAGAAAAGAGATGAACAGAAGATACAGGCTTCTCAAAAAATGTGATGGGACAGCTAAAACGTCAAACACCTGGGAGGAGTATAAAAAGTCAAGAAACAAAGTAACCAAGATGCTACGGGAGGCAGAAACAGCATACTGGCACAAACAGTTTAAAAACGCCAAGAACCCAAGTGACTTCTGGAATTTAGTGAACAAGATACAGAATAAGAACCACAATAAACATAAAAGAATTGGGCCACTGCAACAACAGCACTCTTCACAGGAAATTACCACAAGTAATACTGAAAAAGCTGAATTGATTAATGACTACTTTGTTAACATTGGAAGTGTACTGGCTGAAAACTTCCATTCTGATAATGAAGACAACCCAGCAATGCTTTTCCATAGAGTCACACCAACAATTATTAATCCATCATCAGACACAGCGAAGTTAGCTTCTGCCTTGAGCAAAATAAAACCTGGGAAAGCAGCAGGTCCTGATGAAATCCATTCTAAAGACCTCATTGCAGCTGAAGGCTCTCTGATTAATGGACTTGACATAGTTTTTCGTAAAAGCTTTGAATGCTCAAGATTCCCAACAATGTGGAAACTGGCTCGTGTCTCAGCCATCTTTAAGAAAGGAAATTCGCTGGATCCTGCTAATTATCGTCCACTCTCCATGCTCAGTCTCCCTGGAAAATTATTAGAGAGCCAATTCTGCTCCATACTTGACAACCACCTTCAGACGCATAATTATTATAGAGTGACAATCAATGGGGATTCAGAAAGGGTAGATCAACGGAGACCCTTCTGCTCTCTATGACTGAAAGATAGGAGGGCGGCTTTGATAATAATAAAGTCATTGGAGTAATCTTCACCGATTACAGGAAAGCATTTGATACAGTTTCACACGAACTTCTTCCACATAAGCTCCAAGCAGCAGAATAATGGATTAACTCCTACAGCTGGCTACGGGATTACCTCAATAATAGATCACAATGCACTGTAGTTAATGGCTCAAAATCAACAATCAAAATATTCGTTACGGCGTTCCTCAAGGCTCATTATTGGGGCTGTATTCCATCTATGTGAATGAATTTGCCTGATGCAGTATCAGCTGACGGTGTAGTGGAAATGTACGCAGACGACACAACTGCCTATTGCATTGGTGATAACGTGGACTCAGTCATCTTAGTTGTTGAACTCAGTTCTTAAACAAATTTGTAAGTGTTCGAAAAGAAACAGGCTCTCGATCCACTTAGGTAATAGTGAAGCCATGTTAAGTTCAACATCATCCTTTATTGGCCCACTGCAAGAACTTAGTTACAACTCCAATAGTATGAAATTTGTCACGTCAACGCGTTGCCTTGGTGTCGAGATTGATAGTTAACTGTCTTGGTCGTGCCACATTGATAACTTATGTAAGAGTTATTCAAAGAAACTTGGAACTCTGAAAAGAATGTCTCGCCTTCCATCTAGAACACTTGAAGAGATTTAATTTAAAACAATTTTACCAGGAATTACGTACTGTATCTCTGTCTGGGGTGGTTGTTTCTACAGCAGCCAGATATATTCACAGAATACTAATTGATAACATCAAAATTTTTAAACGGGCAAATTGGCATCCACTTTCGTATATCTATAAAAAATCACTCCTGAAACACGTTCACCAAGTGTATTATCAGACAGCTCCAGCACAGATCCAAGACTTGTTTACAATAAAAAAGACGAAGTATGAGACCAGAAGAAGTAAGCAGTTTTGAGATTGAAAGACCCAATAAAGAAAATTCCAAGACTTTCCTTTAAGCATAGAGGAACATTGTCATGGAATGCTATGCCAAATCAAGTAAAAACTATGAGAACATCAACACATTTAAAGGCCAATTAAAACATATTCATTAGGACATTAATAACTTTACCTTTGAGAAAAGAAAGCTCATCTATTTTGAATAAGGATGAATGCTTTCAATATTATTGAAGATAATGATTTGGTATATAGTAAATGATATTTTAGCATAATAATCTGATATTTATTTCTGTTACTATATTTTTGGGATTAGATATTAGAGCATTGGGATATTTAGCGACATTAAGGTATGTCCGTAGTTTGAAATCGCTGAAATCTCTTAATCCTCTGTGTATACATGATATGTGTTTGGTATTCATTTACATATTTCGTATAAAAGATCATTAAATTAGATCCAATTATATATTTAATCATATATGGTATGTGTTCAGCTTGCACCTAGCTGTTGGAACAGCTTGGTAATTAATCTGAACACATGCCATTCTGAAGCTGGTTTATCCCCAGCACACTACTTCTATATAAATTCACAATTATTTTCATTTAAATTACATCCGACATAGTAAATATCAATTCATATATAGATTTTCGAATTAATATAGCTTTATTTATTTAAATATTGTAAACATTTTTATAAATTAGTATTAGGCAGGTCCACATCAGCTACGGCTGCCTGACTTTCAACCTGCGTCACCAAATAAAATATGTATGTATGTATGTATGTATGTAGAGTGCTCATGTTTTAGTTGTCTCAGTATTTCGGTAAAGATAAATTTAAACATAATTTTGAAGAACGAGATAGCCAGCCAAATATTCCGTGTCAACATAAAATTTCTTGCATTCGATATGCAAATGAATTTCAAGCCCAAAACACAGACATGCGCAGACAAATTGTGTACATGCTTCTAAGACCCCTTACACACGCATGCATTTCGTTTCAAAACGCATACAAGTATTTGCGTTCACACGAATACCACGAGCGTTTTCGAATCGTTTCAGGCCGTCCACACGAAAACGCTCAAACCATGCATTGATCATACTACATCAACAACAACACTATTCAAATAATCTTTGTTGGCACTTCGCCTGGCTTTGGTTGGTTCCAGGCCAGAGCGATTCCCCATACCTCATTATCATACTCATGAATAACAATACACAGGGAAGAATATTACACTAATGAAAGCATTCAAACACTACTCACACACTCACACACACACACCCACAAACCCCGCAACACTTAGTGGCTCAATTAAATGCAGATGTAAATAAAGAACGCTGAAATACACATAAAATTACTCAACGGCTTTGACACTTAAAATACTAATTAAAAACACATAAGCGCACAAAAAATACCAGAACACTTTTAACACAGCTGAAAATTAATAACACTTTAACACCAACCCATAAAAAGCATCCCAATAAATATAGTATACATCATTTTATTGCATTAAACACTAAATTAAAACACTTGGACACATAAAACTCTACTGACAACATTTCAATGGATAAAGTACAACAAAACTAAAATATTACAACGTTCTAACGGATAAAGCACTTTTACTACCTCAACACAAAATGAGAAAAAGCATTCGAAAACATTTGAATGCGTAACACACTGCAACACCACAATCACTTTAAGTGATAAAAATCGTCAACACTTAACGTAAAACGCGTAAAACACCGGAACGCTTAACGTATAAAAGCTACTGACAGCTGATAATGCAAAGAACACTACATGACTTCAACCCAAGAAAAAAATTAGAAAAAAAATTTAAACAATGCATAAAACATTACCATTGCTTTTCGACAAATGAAACACTGAAACATTTCAATGGCTAAAAACAGTGCAACACTACAACACTTCACTCACATTAATACTACAACACTTGGCGCATAATAAACTACCTAAACCTGCACACACTAAAACTCTACACTTTACAAAACCTAAACACACTAAACCCTTTAGTACAAAACTTTAACGTACTAAAACACTACAAAACCTAAACACACTACACCTCTACACTATACAAAACCTTAATGCACCAAAAACTCTATACTATACAAACGTACTAAAACTCTACACTATACAAAACCTTTACGCACTACAACTCTACACTATATAATAACGCACTAAACCTCAACACTATACAAACGTACAATTATAAACGTATACAAACGTATATAATAACCTAAAAGGACTAAACCTCTACACTATACAAACGTACTAAACGCACTAAATTCTACATTAAAAAACCTAAACGCACTTTACACCATACAAGACCTAGATACACTAAAAGTCTATACTACAAAACCTTAATTAACACACTAAAACTCTACACTATACAATACCTTAACCGGCAATAAAACTACACTATACGAAACCTAAACACACTAAGACTCTTCACTACAAAACTTTAACAAACTTAAACTCTACACTACAAAACCTAAACATGCTAATAAAACCCTGGACTACAAAGCCTTAACGCACCAAAAACTCTATACTATACGTACTAAAAGAGGGCGGGTAAACTTCGAGTTACGCGCTTGGAGTTACGCGCTTGGAGTTATGCGCTTTTCGAGTTACGCGCTGTGCCACTCCCATTTTTGCCTGTGCCACACCCAGCGCGTAACTCGATGTCTTTAGGAAAGGTTAGTGACTTCGAGTTACGCGATGAGCGCACAACTCGAACTAAACCATATCGTCTTAAAGTGTCGAGTTACGTAAATAAGACGTTTATATTGAACTATCAGGTTTATAGTAAGCTAATTAGACTTAAAGCAATTTTGAAATTTAAGAATATCAACATGTTATGTATTCACAACCATCGTGTAACGAAAATCTACTGAAACGTAGCATTTTTAATGCAAGTGAAGCCAACAAAAAGCCACAGGAATGGTTCGTCGACAAGATTACGTCTCAAAACAAACGATGCTGTGTATCCTGTAAAAGGTTAATACCAGTCGGCAAAATTTTCGTCTACGTTAATGGCTGTGCATTCCCAGAAATCAGAACTTTAAGTGGGCCGCACATTATATTTTTGTGCAAATTTGAATTGTTTTAGACAAAAGCCCATCGGCAGCAATCTGATGTGTCCACCCCCTGTAATCAAATCTCCTGCCAGAAATAGCTGAACAACGGAAGATTTTGTTCTTCTCCGTTCAAGGGCAATGCCCGGCTTCTGCTAGTACTAAGGGAGGTCAGTGGCGTTTCAAAAACTGTTCTGTTTACTTTTTTAGTCATTTTTGGACATATTTGTATGTTAGTTCTAACGTTATAAAAAACATTATTATTACTACTGTTCTATGAAGATTTTGTTAAAAATAAGAATACGATTAAATCGAGGGCGGGTAAACTTCGAGTTACGCGCTTCGAGTTACGCGCTTCGAGTTATGCGCTTTTCGAGTTACGCGCTGTGCCACACCCATTTTTGCCTGTGCCACACCCAGCGCGTAACTCGATGTCTTTAGGAAAGGTTAGTGACTTCGAGTTACGCGATGAGCGCACAACTCGAACTAAACCTTATTGTCTTAAAGTGTCGAGTTATGTAAATAAGACGTTTATATTGAACTATCAGGTTAATAGTAAACTAATTAGACTTAAAGCAATTTTGAAATTTAAGAATATCAACATGTTATGTATTCACAACCATCGTGTAACGAAAATCTACTGAAACGTAGCATTTTTAATGCAAGTGAAGCCAACAAAAAGCCACAGGAATGGTTCGTCGACAAGATTACGTCTCAAAACAAACGATGCTGTGTATCCTGTAAAAGGTTAATACCAGTCGGCAAAATTTTCGTCTACGTTAATGGCTGTGCATTCCCAGAAATCAGAACTTTAAGTGGGCCGCACATTATATTTTTGTGCAAATTTGAATTGTTTAAGACAAAAGCCCATCGACAGCAATCTGATGTGTCCACCCCCTGTAATCAAATCTCCTGCCAGAAATAGCTGATCGATCGAACATGAACAACGGAAGATTTCAAGGGCAATGCCCGGCTTCTGCTAGTACTAAGGGAGGTCAGTGGCGTTTCAAAAACTGTTCTATTTACTTTTTTAGTCATTTTTGGACATATTTGTATGTTGGTTCTAACGTTAAAAATAACATTATTATTACTATTGTTCTATGAAGATTTTGTTAAAAATAAGAAAACGATTAAATCAGAATGTGTTCAGTTTTAAATGTTGATTCTAATAATGAATTCAACATAAACGTCTTATTTACGTTACTCGACACTTTAAGACGATATGGTTTAGTTCGAGTTGTGCGCTCATCGGGTAACTCGAAGTCACTAACCTTTCCTAAAGACATCGAGTTACGCGCTGGGTGTGGCACAGGCAAAAATGGGTGTGGCACAGCGCGTAACTCGAAAAGCGCATAACTCGAAGCGCGTAACTCGAACATTACCCGATCCCGATTAAATCGGAATGTGGTCAGATTTAAATGTTGATTCTAATAATGAATTCAACATAAACGTCTTATTTACGTAACTCGGCACTTTAAGACGATATGGTTTAGTTCGAGTTGTGCGCTCATCGCGTAACTCAAAGTCACTAAACTTTCCTAAAGACATCGAGTTACGCGCTTGGTGTGGCACAAGCAAAAATGGGTGTGGCACAGCGCGTAACTCGAAAAGCGCATAACTCGAAGCGCGTAACTCGAACATTACCCGATCCCGTACTAAAACTGTACACTATTATCTACAGAGGCTGAATGTTAGAATTATCTATCAATGCACTATGAAAACAATCCAAAAACTATATCGTTACAAAAGCAACATGTCCCTCTCAATTTGCTTGAAGAAAAAATAACTCCCCATGGTTTTCGCAAAACGTTTTGATATTTTTTCTGCATTCAAGTTGAGAGGTTTCCTTTTTTTGAACAGAAGTTGTGCCTCAATTCTCTCAAAGTTTGACTGAGTTTTAGTGATTTGGAACATCTAGCAAACATGCTGCTTTTGAACCTGTTGAACTAGTAGAATAAAAATCAATTTTTTTTCTAGTTAACCTCAACCTTTTCATTCGTAATTCACACTACCTATAGTTCAGATGATAAACTAACTTAGGTGTAAATATAGTACTTCTGCGTTAAATATTTGCAAAGTTATAAACAATTGAATTTCGAAAATCCATTTTTTAGCTAATTTCAAATCGTCCAAAGTGAACCCCGTATAAAAACGTATATTTTGGCCTTGGCTTTTTTGGCAAGTTCGAAAAACCACCTTTATGCTTTGAGAGATTGTAAGGGGTAATGGGTAGGGTTTATTGATAGCACGTATAGCTACGTTATGATAATTAAGGGGAATTCCAATCAAATTTTATCACTGATATAGCACATTATGTCGTTTTTGTAACATTTTTGACACGTTTTGGTCCATAAATCCGAGAGTTTTAAAATAGATCAAGTCATATTTTGTGTCATAGTAGTACAATAAGTAAAGATTACATGCATGAAACCAAAACGAAAAAATACGTGATAATTGTTGTTTTGAGCTCAAGAGAGAAAAGGGTTACAAAAATGTCCGACTTTTCCTCGAGAGAGAGAGAGACAGAGAGAGAGAGAGAGAGAGAGAGAGAGAGAGAGAGAGAGAGAGAGAGAGAGAGAGAGAGAGAAACAGGCCTTGCTGTGCTGTGATGGTGTCAGTGCTGTGATTGCTATAGAAAAACATTTAAATTCCTGCTGACAGCAGTAACTATGTACTAGTGTCTTTTTCACAGTCATGCTTACAAAACCTGCTCATTATTGTATTATATACTTTGAATATATGTACTGGCACTATACATGACCTGGAACGAAATCATGTAAATTCAATATCCCCTCAACATTTACACACAAGTGCAGTTACAAGTACATGTACATCCATTTTGTACATTTAGTGATTTGCTCTACCTGGTTAAAAAGCTTTCCTAGCTCGTATTCTCAATTTGAGGTGCAGTGTATCTGGGATTAGGTTTACTTAGTAAATTCGACCTGTAATAATAATAATAAACAATTTTCATACACTGTACAAATTCTGATTTTCTGATTGGTCAGTTTGTACCATGTGATGCGTTGTCACGTCACGTCATAATAATATTACCTGGCTAATAGTCCAGCAATTTGGTGCAAGAGACTATTGTTCACTTTGAGGTAAAAGCACCAAATTTGGCACAGTTGTAGTATTTGATGTGCTGATTAATTTAAGCTATGGATCCCACCTGAATTCGTCCAGGGGGGGGTCAAATTTGACACTTAGGGGGGTAGGGTAGGTCAAATCTACCTAAAAAAATTTATAATGCAGACAACACCAATCACACTGTGCAAAACATACCAAAAGTTTGCTGTTGGATCTCTTTGTTAAGTCTAGCTATGGATCCATCCAAGATTCGATCAGGGGAGGCTAAATATTTCACTTTGGGGGGTAGGGTAAGTCAAATTTACCTAAAATAATCAAAAATGCAGACAACACTACCCGGACAGTGAAAAATACACCAAAAGTTTGCTTTTAGATCTGTTTGTTAATTCTAGCTATGACGCCATCCAATTTTTTATCAGGGGGGTTCAGTATCACACTTATGGGGGGTAGGGTAAGTCAAATTTACCTAGGCTAAAACAATCTAAAATGGAGACAACACCACGCAGACAGTACGAAACATACCAAAAGTTTGCTATTGGATCTGTTTGTTAATTCTAGCTATGGCACTGTCCAATATTCTCTCAGGGGGGCTCTCTGGGGGGAGCTAAATGGTGCACTTAGGGGGGTAGGGTAAGTCAAATTTACCTCATAATTTAAAATGCAGGCAAAACTACCCAGACAGTACGAAACATACCAGAATTTTGCTATTAGATCTGTTTGTTAGTTCTAGTTATGGTTACACCCAGTCTATTGGAGGGGGGGAGGGGTATCACACTTATGGGGGGGGGCAGGGCAAGTCAGATTTACCTAAAACAACTTAAAATGCAGAAAAATTAGCGTCGCACTCGGCTATGCCTCATGCCGCTCTTACGTTTGTTAAAGGTTCTTTATATTTTCTCTCGTGCATCTATCACGCCATGGCTTTCTGTAGTCTAATTGATAAATATATAGGTAGAAAAATGTGAAGGACCTTGTTTAACATCGATAGTATCTTTAGCTGAGCTAATATATTAGATCTGTTTGTTAATTCTAGCTATGATAACGCCTAACATTCTAACAGGGTGTAAAATGTTCACTCAGGGGGGTAGGGTTGGTCAAATCTATCTGATAAGATAATAGCCCACTTTCAATATATGGTTGAGTTGCCGCACACAAAAGAATCAGTGCACGACCAAACAAATGTTCAGTTGCTCACCACTAAGCAATAGTCCCCAGAGCCTCGAACTGATTGTTTTGTGCCGTAGCAACTCAAACATATATGTCGAAAGTGGACTATTCAAAACACAGAAAATATTATCCGGACAGCCCCAGGCATACCAGAATGTTTTATTAGATCTCTTAGTCCTGCTTATGTGGCAAAAAGTTGTCTCGGCTAACCAAGACAGCCCTGCCCCGAGTTACCCTGGGCGACATGAGTTTTCGTATATTTCTCCTTCGACCGGTTTACATGGAGAATTTAACTCATAACTTGCAAATTTAGCTAAAAACATGAAATACAGGTAATTGTAACGAGAAAGTGTCAAAAGGTACCAGCAGATTAATTAATGAAGAGATCGGCTGATTAATATTTGGTACAGATCTCCCAAAATATTCTATGTTCTACATGTATGTTGAAGGTCTCCAAGACAGTTTTCAGTTCTATGAATAAAGCCAAAAGAGCATAGATAAGAGAGGGAAATGTGTTAATGGGGCGTGTGCCATGATGATTCCCATATGTGCTATTTTTAGTAACCGGATGCAGTTTAATTTTCATCTTACCCTACTCCCATGCGTCGAAAATTTGAATGAGTGGAATTTGCCAATTTGAGCTTCATGAAATCACACAATCGATACTAAATTTATTCTAGATCCCACGAAAAAGCCATCTAATGTCCTATTAATAACATACATAAAAATGATTTTCTCATGGAAATGAGCGAAAATGTTGGAGTAACTCTAAGCAAGCATTCGATAACGTGTGATGCGTCAGTAGCGCGTGCATTTCCGCTAAAATTTCTTTTAAAAACACAAAATCCTGAACATTTTTGCCTCTTTTTTCCATCAAAATCATTCGCTGGTTAGCAAAACGTACACAACACACTTTTGATGCTAGATAATATGAACAACAGCAGAACTACAGTAATAAAACTTTGATTGAACGCTGTTTTTGAAAACACAAATCTGCACAAATCAGTTCTCTGGGCCCGGAAGTGTCAAATTATGACGCACGGGAGTAGGGTAAGATGAAAATTAAACTGCATCCTTTTACTAAAAATAGCACAGATAGGAATCATCACGGCGCGCATCCCATTAACAAGTTTCCCTCTCTTATTTATGCTCTCTTGATAAAGCTCTGGTGAGCTTCACACTGACAAGGCTTCTGCTTTGAAGCTAGATAGTAATATTTCAAGATTTTTCAAAAAATCCCTAAAACAAACTTTCTTCGTATTTTTTGCTTGATATTTGTAAAAAATTATTACCAGAGCCTCGTTCTCGATGGCGAGTATGACGTCATATTAAGAACATGATCTAGCTATGGCAGACAAGATTTTGACGATTATTAGACAAAATGTAGATGCAAAAGTTTATTCTTTGAAACCAATGTTTGATAGCAAGAGACCATAATACTTAGAGAGCAAATCTCAATATTGATGTCTGTGCGATGTTCGTGGTGGCTAAGGCTATTTTTATTAACTCAAACAATAAAATTAGATTTTTGACGTGCGCGTGGATGGGACTGTTTGCTTTCGGCATTTGAATTCTATTGTTAAAGAGCCTTACGCGTGCGATGGCGAAATTACTAAAAATAGCCTTAGTTGCCGCGAACATCGCACAGACATCAATACTGAGATTCCCTCTCTTAGTATTATGGTCTCTTGTTGATAGTGAACTTTATAGCCTATTGAGCTTATAACATACAGCAAAGAATTTCATAAGACTAGCATTTTAATAATGCAGTACTCTTGGGTAAGCTCAGTGCAGGTGATATGGTGGCACTTGACACACTGTACCATTTCAGTCTGTTATCAAAACTATGTAACCATGCTGCTCGAATGAAAGCTCAATCTTCAACTGTAGGCTTCCTAAAAGATTAGCTCAGCTAAAGAAACTATCGATGTTAAACAAGGTCCTTCACATTTTTCTATCTATATATTATCAGTTAGACTACTGAAAGCCACGCGCCTGCGGCGTGATAGATGCACAAGAGAAAATATAAAGAATCCTTAACAAACGTAAGAGCGGCATGAGGCATAGCCGAGTGCGATGCTAATTTTTCTGCATTTTAAGTTGTTTTAGGTAAATCTGACTTGCCCTAGAATTATTATATACCCTTGTCGATACGCACGCTCTGATTGGCTAAAAGCTGTGCTTTATCAGAGAACGGAGCACAGCTCTGATGTCAGCAGCACGAGCTCGACCGCGCAGCACCTTTTGAATTTTTGTACGGAGAAAATCGAACATTTTTCCTTGAATATTTACTTCAAAATATATAATAAAACAAATAGAACATCTTTTTCCAGTGCTCCGATCAGTAATACAGCACTTAGGAAGTGCCGAAAGCACTCAAGAAGTGTGGAGAGCACTCGCCTACAGCTCGTGCTCTCCTTACACTTCTTTCGTGCTTTCGTCACTTCCTGCGTGCTGTATTGTAGAAATAGAAAACGAGGCAGCGTGCTATGTTGAGTTATAGAAGCACGCGGGAATTGTAAGAACACGAGAGAAGTGTTAGGAGAAGCATGAGGCGTAGCGGAGTGCTTCTCAACACTTCTTGAGTCTTCTTACAATTCCCAAGTGCTTCTATAACTCAACATAGCACTGCTGCCGAGTTTTCTATTTCTTTTATAAAATACAATTGAAGTTTTATTTTCTTTTTTCGTTGGAGAAAGTTTGAAAATGTGCGCGCGCGTGCTGTGTGTTCTCATAGAGAACGTGCGACACGCGTCCTTTGGCCAGTCAGAGCGCGCATTATATCATAGTTATTTTATAATACTGAACAGAACACGGAAAAAGCTGTTCTATTTGTTAATTAACAAACAGATCTAAAAGCAAACTTTTGGTATATTTTTCACTGTCCGGGTAGTGTTGTCTGCATTTTTGATTATTTTAGGTAAATTTGACTTACCCTACCCCCCAAAGTGAAATATTTAGCCCCCCCATGATCGAATCTTGGATGGCTCCATAGCTAGACTTAACAATGATATCCAAAAGCAAACTTTTGGTATGTTTTGCACAGTGTGGGTGGTGTTGTCTGCATTATAAATTTTTTTAGGTAGATTTGACCTACCCTACCCCCCTAAGTGTCAAATTTGACCCCACCCCCCTGGACGAATTCAGGTGGGATCCATAGCTTAAATTAATCAGCACATCAAATACTACAACTGTGCCAAATTTGGTGCTTTTACCTCAAAGTGAACAATTAGGCCATTTTTCTGCACCATATTGCTGGACTTAACACCTCGTGCAGTATTTAAAATTTCTCGTTCACTGTTAGCAAACTCTTGAAGGTAAATCCCGATAATTCACTCGCTGAGTGTGTTAACCTCTAAATAATTTATTTATAAAGTGCAGATCAACCATATGGTTTTCAAATATGCCCTACCTGCACTAATGGCTTTATTTTAACGCCAAAATTCTTTTTTGGATCTTTTCCAACAAGAGTACTGCATTCTTCCTGTGTGCGGGAGATTGGCCAGTCAAGAACTGTTCAAATAAAATAAAATACCAACAAACTGAAAACAAATACATGTTTAGGATAAACTGAGACAGAGTGTACTCACTTGAAAAATCTCTAATCTCCTTTTTGCTACATTTACACCAAAGGCAAAAGTAATTTGAACATGGGGGGTTGATGCCCATCAGCAAAGCCATAAATTTCCAGTTGGCACACACTATCCTAGAAACATTCCAATAACATAGTATATTTTAATATTACAATACATATAATGTACATTGTACTTAACAGATAGATTCCATTTTTCCTTGTGTGTATACTCTACTAGAGGCACAGGATGTGGTGAGAACAAAAAGTATGCCACGAGACGAAGTCCAGTGGCTTGACTGTTGTTCTCACCACATTTTGACGCCTTCTGTGCATCGATTAGAGTACACAGGCACAGATAAATCGAATCTATCTGTTTTATATAATATTTATCAAAACATTCCAGCCAATCAGATAAGATACAGTAACACCATCCATGAGTGTGTACTGTAATCACACATGGTTGTTTGACCAACCAGAGTGCACGTAATATATATACCTGACCTTCAATGATACATGTAGTTTTGCAATACATTATTTTAAAATTACCACTTAATTCTATATGTCTCCCCATTGTACAGCAGTCCTTCACTGCTCAAGAGCTTCATTTCTTCAAACACACAGCCTAGGCACTCTGCCATGGAGTCTTGAGCCTCTCCACCTAAAGTTCAATAAATAAATATACACGCATATGCCTGGTAAAATTGAACTATAGACACAAAATGTTGCATTCACTCATGACAGGCTACCCACAAAGGAGCTTCTTTAATTGCTGGTAACCCAAGTAAATGCAACACCTTGGCAAGCTGTCATTAAAAGTTTTGTTAGTACAATTTGAGTCAAAACAGAGCAGACAATGGCTCCAGAGATATCAGTATCAATGCATGAGATGAAAAATCCTTTAGTTGCTTGTTTGCCTATTGAAGTTGTAATATTATAAAATAAGAATACAATCTAATTTAAGTATTTTCCTTTGGCATGAAAGAAAAATGACTATTTAGTTTGTATTAGTTGTTTTTGAAAAGAACAAAAGAGTCAGGGAGTTTACTACTAATTATTAGTTGGCCTATTCTTTCACAGTGAAGGAAAACCACTGTATTGCCTAAGCACTAATTGGGGAACAATATTCTAATATCAGTATGGCTTGCATACAAATCTCAGCTCATTAGTTTTTTTTTAATTCCTGAGGTGGGAAAACTGCATGATGCAGAAGCACATACTCAAAACAAGGCAGAAAACAAACAAACCACCATTTAATTAAGTTTCTCATTAAGTGATTTATTGCATAAACTTCATTTTCATCTTCATTAAAGACACGATATCATGACCTCGCTAATAAATAAGATGCCTCTTGCTGAACACTTGTCGTGTGGTTGTCTTGTGTAAATAATTTGTATATATAGTAAATTAATGCAGTTGGGCCAGTTGATGAGCACAACAAACCACGGTGGGCATAAATGACCTCAAAAATGCGCAAGGAAAATGTGACACATCTTTGCGATTGTAAATAATTTCAAAAATCTTTGACATAACGAAATGAAATGAAATTTTCAGAGCGTTACCAGTAGATATGATATTTTATTTTGATGCGGTTGGAGTGGAGGTTGATGTCATAGTGACGTCATATCAAAATGTTACATTTCTAGCCAAAATTTATTTTTAAGGCGAGGTAATAACAAAGCACTGAATTTTGTTTGTGTTGTCATTCTCTCTAATTTGGCGCATTTTTTTTTCGTCTGTGATTATTGGAACAAGAGTTATAACGAAATTACTGTTTTGATGACGTAATTTTTGATGACGTCATAGAGAAAGTAAAAAGAAATTATTCTAGTCGATAGATGGGGCCAAGTTATCTCCAAAATCTTTAGTAATGTTTTATTAGTATATTTACTGCTTAAGACAAAGAATTTTTCTCGATATTAATTTTATTAGAGATATTTTAAGATATCTGTGACGTCATTATGGCTTTTACGGTTTTTACAATATATATTTTCAACTATTTATTAAAAAATTAAAATTCTAAAAACATACGATTTTAGGCCACCTATAGTTCTTTCATCATGCAATGTATGACAACGAATCGTTTTAAAGCAAAAAAGTAGTTTGAAAAAGTGTATTTTTCCGAATGATTTTGTATGAATTTTTTCCCGCCATTTTTTCACTGGAAAATATGAAACTAAAAAATTCATAAAGTTCTCCACTTCCACTCATCCGATTTGAAAACGGTTTTCAGTTTTGAGATTGTTACTTTAAGAGGAACAATATAATGTAACTTTGGAAAAAATCTGAAAATTTCGATTAAATCTAAAGTTGCGCATTTTGGGGGTGATTTATGCCCACCATGAACATTTATCCAAAAAGGTACTTCTAACAGCACATGTGGCTATAGCTTAGAATATCTAAATGAAAGGCATAAATATTATGTTCTGTAGAATTCTACAGAGTACTAAACTAAACACTTGATGTGGGCTTCCTGTGGTAAATATCAAAATACGCTCTTGACTGCTAAAGTAATATATAAGCTTAATTCCAGAACAGATAAGGTTTTAAATGCTTGATATTTTTGTTTTTGAAGTACCAAATACAAATATCTTAATTCGTTTCAAAGTTAGAGTAAAATCGAACGTGAGAATAAAAGTCAGCTGACAGGTTTCATCAACATTATGAAAATGACAGTCTTAAATTTCAAAAGTCATCCCTATTCTTTGTGGGCATGACATTATGAAAAGGCTAGAATGTAAACTATAAATCTCTAAAACCTGGCTCCTTAGTATTTTTTGTGTACATCAAAGAAAGAAGTTGCTCCTGAAAGTTAATTAGGCTGCTTACAATCTGTTGTTTAGTTTATTTGTCATGCAATACTGTCACACTTACACATAGAGCCTTAAAACAAGCAAATTGGCAGGAAATAATATGTATTTGGCTTGGTCCATTGAAGTCAATTTTATTTTGTAAACATAGTTATCAGAATATGTGAATTAGATGCAGTTAGGGCATGATTTATTTGACTCTTGATATTGAAGCCGCCATGCTGGTCTACAGTCGTGGTACGCCAACATGGCGGCCCATACATTTCTTACTAAAATATCAGCATATTTCAACGCTTATGTCTTTGAAACGAAAAGTCAAGAAATTCACCATAATTGTAAATCAAAGACAAAAGTCCAAAACCCAGCAATAAGTACCTTCGGAGTCGAGGCAAGTCATGTTGTCGCATGATTTCCAAAATGTGCTAGACCTCTTCCTCAGTCCCTGCTCGGTTTGCACATTTGCAACGTAGACGATAGATAGAAAAGGTAAACCTAGACTCATGCCGGCCTACAGCCTGGGCACAAGTAAATAGACAGCTTTTGTAAAAGTTGGCCAAGGTTAGAGTTGTATGTACATCTATACAAGGTTTTAATTAGCTGAAGATCTAGCTACATGTAGATGTCATGCATTACATGTAATTCATAAAATTACTTTCAATAACAATACTTGACATTACTTACATTGTTATAAAAATCTGTTATAGGAATGGTATCCTTTTGTTTTTTTCTTTCTGCTTCTATTTGATTAATTGGTGCAGGTCCACACCAGTAAGTTGCTTTAGCTCATGATATGCAGCATCTGATATGTCTCCATTATCTTTTGCCTGTAAAGAGATATTCAGAGAATCTTATCAAATTCCAAATGAATTCATTGAATTAGTTTTTTTACCACCTTACCTTCAGGGCTTTCTGGATCTTTTCCAGAGGATCAATCATGTCTCTTAAGTCACAAACATCCTCCTCTATCCCATCAGAAAAGTTAAACACTAGACATTCTTCCTCAATTTGAATCTTTAGCTAGCAAAGAAGAAGAAAAAAAAAGTCAATATTTTTTATTTTTAAGTGTTGAATATTTTAAATAAACGATTGTTCATATATAGCTAAATAGAGAAAACATTTATATTGCATCCAAACCTCTTTCGCTACCCAGCCATTTGGGAGCTTTTTGAATTCTATGGCAAGCCATTCCTTCACCTCGTTTTTTTATGCGTTTTTCTGGCTTTCTCTAGCTCATGGATAGATTTTTTTGAATTCTGAAACGGTCTTAGTTGGGAATCAAGTGCCTTTCTGAGATTTTTGTTTTCCTCTCCAATCGAGGCAACTTGTCTTTGAAGTTGATCGATGCGAGTTTTCAACTAAAATATTCACGACTTGTAGAATGCTGGAGTTCAATAAAACATTATACAGGCACAGTACTACTAATATTTGAATCAAGAGAACACGTTTTGAATTTCTCAACAGGAGGCTGAATGAAAAAATGACTTTGAAAGTCTGAAGGTATTATGCACCTATCAATGTCTTGCCCCAACGGGGGGAGTGCGGGCATACCCAGGGGCTATTGACAATTTTCAAATTTTTTTGTTAATAATCCCCATAGTGGTGGTGTATGTACATGTCAATAATGTGGATGTAGAAAAATGTTCATAAAAACGTGGCCTACGGTCGTAAATACCTTACTTTGGAATCAGTAATGAGCTAAACTTTGATTCGTTTTTATACAATTATATTCTGACAACAAAGAAATAAGCAAAAGAAAAACCTTCTATGTCCCATTAAAACCATCACTAAGAACTAAAATGGCAGATAAGGTTATTAATTTCTTACCTTTTTAACCACGTTTTCGAAGTTTTCGGCTCCATTGTCCGTCCGTTGGGGCAAGACATTGATAGGTGCATTATGGCGGCCATTACACCATTGAACAAACGCCTCTCTGAGACAACAAACTTTCCCTCTCTCTTTTAAAAGCGCGCCAAAATGTTATACAGTAGCCATATAAGGAATTGAGATGCTCAGAAGATTTTTATGAAGGTCTCCCTTGTAAAAAAACAATTTAAAAAACAAGTACTTACATCTCCTTGTTCCTTCTTCTACTTTGCTATCTCCTGATGGCTCTCCTTATTTGTCAATATTTTTACTTGAAATAAAACTCGAATCAATGTAGAACATATTTTCCTTAACAAAAAATGTTAAAAAATTGAATGTCAGAGAAAAAGATGAATAAAAACATCCATAGTCTTCCAATTGCGATGAAACTTGTCCGCCATTTTGTTTGTCTTTTGCAGCTTTATACTTCATGGCTGAATGTCCACATAGTCGCTCTTAGGGTTAGGTTTAGGGTAAATATTAGGAAGACGACTATATGGCATTCAGCCATGAAGTATTTCGCCTTTTGACTGCGTTTGGCTACAAAGCTACTAGGTCCCAGATCTCCACCAGGTCTCGAGTCAAATAGTTCTCGCAAGAATTTCAACCTTTCTTTGAAATCACATACACCTATTTCAAAAAAGGTTGTCACCGCTAAGAGCGATAGGCGATAGGTAATAGGTCATTCCAAGACCGCAAAGCACTACTGATTTCTTAATTAAGCCATCCTAAATCTTTCTTTACACTCTCCATCAAATATTTGGCTATTCATATGTAAATCAACTAGAAATCAATAGTGCTTTGCGGTCTTGGAATGACCTATTACCTATCGCCTATCGCTCTTAGCGGTGACAACCTTTTTTGAAATAGGTGTATATATAAAGGCCATGTGCCAAGAACCTTTCTAAGCGCAGTTGGCAAACGACTTGAACGGAGTTGGAGGGACCAAAGAACTAGGAGAGACATGGAGAAAGGAAGGAAACCAAAGTAAGTTAAATTGTATAGGAACTCCAAGAGAACTAACGACGAATTATAAAAGTTGAACTGTCTTGAGCTAAATTCTTCGCTCGCCCGAAAAAATCGATAATATTCTTGTTCTCATCTTTATTCGCTAGTGTTCTGAAGAATATTTGAATAAGAATATAAGAATATTCTTGGTTATTTTACCAAGCAAGTAATGTATATTCTAACTCAAAGCTCAAAACGTATCACCAACACCAGACTAGGTCGACGCTTTAAGCCACTTCACGCTTTCGTCCGCCATTTTGAATTGGGGCAAACGCGGGAAAATTTATAGAGATCTGGATCACTTTGACTTACCATAACTCGGCTCAATTTTGTCGGATTTTCAAAATTTAAACTTCAATGATTTGCAGACATGCCATGCCATGTGGCGAAATGAAAATAAGGCTCGTACAAGCATTTTAAGGAATTCTTAAGGAATTACGGTCTTTTCGCACAAGAGTCTTTTCGCACAGGTCTTTTCGCACAAATTTTAGGTCTTTTCGCACAAATATAAAGTCTTTTCGCACAAACTTAAAGCCTTATCGCAAAAGTCCTAAGAGTATTTTTTTCTTTAACTAAGTACTTCGATATCATTTATAAAAATGTTTGCTGGCTTTTCATGGAAGCTGTTGTCGCGAGTCAGGCCGCCATTTTGTATACCCGTCCACACAACTCTCAAGTCTTTTCTCACGAACACAAAACCTTATCACAAAAGTTCTAAAAAACATTTTTTTCCTTCAACTAAGTACCTCGATATCGTTTGTAAAAGATGTTTGCTGGCTTTTATGGCTGTTGTCGCCATTTTATACTACCATTAAAGATCATATCACCATTTCCTTGAGATACATCTTCAGAAATGATACACCTGCAGAAAAAACATTTATATTAATACCATAGTCTAGCATAGATTTGAAAAAGTGTATACTTACATGCAGAGCACTTCCATTCAATTTTCCCTCTCCTCCTGGATTGCATTTCTGTATTCTTCTTGGCTTATGCCTGTACCACAGGTTCTGTGGCACCATTTCTCACACCCTTCACACATGAGTCCATGTTGTATAGCACGGACAGGCCTTTCACATGACAAACAGAGATCGGAAGACACTGTAGATAATTGATTTGATGAATGATGGAGTTCGGCATTCTGACCGTCGTTATATACCCGATGGGCGGAGCGAAAATTTTCAATAAACTCTTTTAATTGGTCAAAGGAAAAGTCTAATGGGACTTATTTCTAACACGATTAATTTTGTGTTGTTTACGTATTAGTATATCATTAAGACACCTCAAATTGGCTTGCACAAAGGATCTTTATTGCAAAAAAAACTTTTGTTGTCGTTAAACAAAGGAAACTAATGACGACGCGTCGTTTACATTTCTCAAACTTAAAGACAAACACATGGATTCTAAGATGATTTTTATTTTTATTCACATCTTTACTACAGTTTATGTATAGTGTTTAAAGTGATTTACAAATATCATCATATAACATTACAACACCATATTGAACTTCTATGAGAATAAAGGTTTGAAAACTTGGTGTTCGATTTGTGCGAAAAGACCGCGTACTTTACACTGTAGTCTTTTCGCACAACATTAATTTTGCATTTGGGTTTTTTAATGTGATGTTTTAGAGTTCATGGTAGCATAGTAAAGACAATTTTCGATCGAAATCACATAACGAAGTGCTAAAATACCACGTTTTTTACTGTAAACGGCAATAGAAAGCCATCACATCACAGGCTTGTCCGAGTTGTTGACTTCAAAGTCTTGTCAAGTTTGTTTTATACATCATTGAATTTGGGGGAATAATCGTCAAACTTTACTGCTTAGAGTATGAAAACTAAATAGAAGCTTATATTTGGTTTATTTTCAGTCCTTCTATAATTGTAACTTTAAAAATACTGAGGCTTTTCATGTTTGTTTACACCTTTCGCATCACTCGTTGCTTATGCGAATAAATGAAATAATTGATACTTTACGCCATTAAGAATGTATGTCAGGACTTTAGGACTCTTTTTGCTTTATTAATAAGGGTAAAAGGAAAAGAGGTATTTGAAATACCTGAGACAGTATACAAATGTTTTTGGAAGTTTTTGCGGCTTTATGTTAAGACTCGTTGTCAAGCAAGCGAAATCAAACAAGCGGTACGTAATTCCCGAAGGTATATTGAAGTCGGAGCGGCAAACCGGAGCGGCAACTGTTATGGCAGGTAATAACAGTAATTGACAGATAAATTACACAAGAATAATCTTTATTCAACGCAACATTTACAATTCACTTTACGGAACCTTAAATTATAAAGACTTGTGCAAAAAGTATTTACGGACTCCAGGGATCACGTTAAACCGGACTCTTATACTTGACAAACATAAAGACTCTTGTTCAAAATTTCCCCTTGTTAAATAAATAACAGTTTAAGGTAAAGTATTCTCTATGACATAATTCAGCACTGCATGTGGTTAGACATAATTCAGCACTGTGCGAAAAGACTTTACATTTGTGCGAAAAGACCTGTGCGAAAAGACTTTTGTGCGAAAAGACCGGATACCTTTTAAGGTGATTCCTCTGTAATAGATCCTCCCGATAGAAATCGCTTAAAATTTGTTATTTTGTAGGTTTTGAGTTACTTATCTTGTAACTAACAAAAATAAAAGGCACCTGAAAGGTGCATGTATCTACTGCAGACGTGTTATAGAAATATTTTTGACAATGTGAAATGAATTGAAAAGAAAAACATGAAGAATGTTGAAGAATTTTATGGAGTTGGACAGGGCAGTTTGTTATTACCTCAACTGATGTCTTTTCGAAAATTCAATGTTCGGAAAAACTTGGTAAGTGATATTCTTAACAATGTTTTTACGTCGACCATCAATAGAGAGAGCTTTCATAGACAGTGTCATAGGTTTTATTAAAGGAATTGCTAGTGTTTGTTTGGCCTGGCAATCAAGATCCACGGTTTGAGGTCTTCGTACATACTGTAGGCCATTACATTTTTTATTTAAGTAGGAGCTGAAATATTATATAATGAAGTGAATTATTTGATGATAGTTTACATGCAATCGGTGTAAACTTGTTTACCGTTGCTAAAAGATAGAACATATGCGAAAGGCTCAAACAAAATCGAGATGAACACTTCAATATTGTATTGACTTACCGGCTCAAAAACGACCTCAAAATTGAATAATGATATAAAAATTCTCCATAAGAATAAACCTGGCACATTCTATTAAAGCTGAGCCTTATCAATGGACATAAAAACATTGTTAAGACATCACTTACCAAGATTTTTGACTTGAATGCCTGTCAAACTTGTCAACAGTCGTCATGTCGGCCGTGTTCCCGTGTATTTTCCGAAAATATTCCGACTTTTCTATTGTTAACACTTTCTATTGTTAACAAGCATAGAACTTCGTGTCGAAACTCACACATGTTCTGGTGAATACCAATATACCGTGATCTCATCATTTGAGTGAAGCATGAAGTATATCCATTTTCTGCAGTAGATACAAAAATAGGGGGTCATGGTACTTGTTTAGGAAGTATTTGGCTTGATAGACAAGGGTATTTTAGCGATTTTTCGCGAACGTTCGATGTTTTCCAGCTAATTTGTTGATATATTTGTCTATCTGGTCTCAGAAAAAAAAAAACCCAGACAAAAAAATGAAAAGATAATATTTACTACATAGTAAGGCGAAAAAAAAATTCTTTATATTCCATGAGGATTATGAACCTGGACCCGTCTATTTGCTTTATATGCTGGTGTTACACGCTGCTCTAAATGATTGTCTGGGGTGCCTGTGGCTTGCCTCGTTTTCATGGCACATTCTCGACTACGACGATAGATAGATTGAAAATGCAAACCTAGACTCGTGCCAGCCTAAAGGCCTGGGCACGAGTAAAAAGCGTCAAATTTTCCATGTTCCTATCGATAGATTTTCTTAATTTTCAAATATGTAAATCATTGCGTGAATGCAAGTTTTGAAATAAGAAATGGGGGTCACGGTGCTCCTTTGCGAGATATTTTGTAAAACATTATAATAGAGCTAAAAACTATGGCGTACAATCGGGGCCAAAATTCAAACTTTGCATTTTACGCTGTACTTTTTGTTTTCATGTTAACCAACCTCTTCATCAGTTTACCAACCTCTTTCTAGCGCGGAAAGGAGGTCAACCGCTTTTAAAAGAGTTTGCTTAACTTTGCATAAACTTTCTTTTGGTTGTTTGTCCGCCATTTTAGTGAGCACGAATGTGAACATGTGCTAGGGACATTGTGGTACACTATGGGGAAGGGGCTGGAATATTACAGATGAGCCCACGATATCAATTATGTATTGGATTGCGGTTGGATGTTGAGTTTCAAAAGGTTGCAAGTCGAATGACGAAAACTTGCTTGTTGAATGGAAAAGGTACCCGAATACGAAAAGTAGCACTGATGTAGAATTACGAAATATAGCATGTCAAATTTGAAAACTAAGCATTAAAATGTACAATGTTGTATGTCAAATACATAATGTCAATATGAAAACAAAAAGTACAGCGTAAAATGCAAAGTTTGAATTTTGGCCTCAATTGTACGCCATAAAAAAGGGCACTTTTTTGAGAAGGGAATGGGGTGAGTTTGTAAAACATGCTTTTTATCGCACCAAAGATTAGAAAAATTTCCAAAATCAAGTTTTGTATCCTTTTTGATTATACCTTGAAAGAAAATGCTTGTAAAGTCGCAATTTATGCTTATTGAACCATGCGCAGTAGGCGTGCACGGTAGGAATTACCTTAAAACAGGGGTTAAACTGTTTTTGGACAGTCAAATTGTTTTTGGACTGAGATTAATAAGCAACTTATTAACCAACTTTGACATACAAGACAAAAATCGACTTTCATCAGCTGCCATTACAGAAAATACTTTGAAGGACAAAAACTCACTAGAAGAGATTGGCTCCTCAAACTAAAAGTATAAAGTTATAAAGCTACCGACATTTAAAAAACAAAAATGCAGTTTTGAATCGTACTTTATCAATATGCAAATGAGGGGAGGAAAAGTGGGCGGAAAAACTAAAAGCTTTCCTCGCTTGATGATTGGCTGTCAATAGACTTAAACAAATGATGATTGGTCAAAAAATGAGCTGACCAGAGCTGACTTCAAAATGGTTTTCCAAAAACTTCTGAAGACTGATCCCAACAGCCAGATAACAAAGTGACTATAAATTTTGAGAATGTCAAAAAAAGTAAACATCTTCACAATACATTTTACAGAACAAAGAATTAAAGTTTTATGAAAATTCTACTTTTGGATGCTTTGGTTTTTAACTCGTGGATTGCAAATCCACGAGTTATCGTGAAGGGGTCAAAATATGCAAATGATCAGCTTAGTACTTCGTGTATGACAACATGAAATGGCACTATTCAATCTATCTATTGTCTAACTAGAATGGTGCCATACATAAAGTAGTAACCTATGTCACTCACTCACTCAAACACTGTTAAAGTATGCTACTGCGCATGCTCGATGGAATTGACCACAGGCCGACAGTAATGTGGGCTCTGGGTACGAGATTAAAGGAAATATGTTTTTTATTCCGGGACTCCCGAAGGACTCCCGAACTATTCACAGATCAACGATATTTGCTTTTCACGATTTATGTAGACATCAGGCTATAGACAAAATTTATATTTAGTTAAGAACAGCATTGACTAGAAACACTCCCAGCAGACATGTTCAATACACACGAAAAATATATACAGACGTTGTTTAAAGAAGAAGCTTTTTAGATCATTAAATTCCTAGTATTAGTACAAGCTATTTCAGGAGTAAAACCATCGAAGTACCGAAGCAAGTTTAGACATGACTTAATTATGCAATAGAATATTGCCCTACAGTCGATAGCCAGACTTTGTACATCACTATCAAGCGACAAAAATCTCTTCAAGTGCAACATCAAAGTAATCCAAGCTTTTAGTATTTGTAGTCTATTATCACAAGAGTCAAGGTAGATAAGACTTAAGTTAAACAAACGAAAACATTTTGAAAGCAGTTGTCGGTCGCCGCCGTGAAGGCCTCGAGTCCACTAGCCGAAAACAGCAACAAAAAGGCGTATTGAGTTTTAAAGTTTATTGGTTTAGTGTTTTGTAAAGTAATTTTTATCTTTACAGCGACATTCTGCTACAGAGCACAGAGAGAAGCATTTTTGCATTTGTTTTATAACCACACTCTGACAACAAATATACAAAATTCACCAGATGAATTCATACAACTTCTGGATAGTCCAGAGGATATGCCCTTGCTTTACAAGCGAGAGGTCCGGGTTCAAATTCCAGACCAGCGGGGAATTTTTTTTCCCCCTTTTTTTTACATATTTTTTTTTTCTTTTATAGCTAATGACTCTTTCTTCGCTAAAGAAATTATTGATTTGGATTTTTGTCTTCAAATGAAAACTCGTTATTAATTTTACTAAAAAAATGTGTTTGGGCTTCCTGTGGTCATTTCGGTCAATCCACGAGTTACTTCGCCATTGGTGGTTTGATTGGCTCTGTTCTTAACAACTA
Source organism: Telmatactis stephensoni (assembly GCA_029948255.1). Lineage (NCBI taxonomy): Eukaryota > Metazoa > Cnidaria > Anthozoa > Actiniaria > Isophelliidae > Telmatactis > Telmatactis stephensoni. Next base: position 348,366 of record JALIZF010001516.1, read on the forward strand.
CGAAATTCATTCAACTACTTTTTGGGTCCGCTTTTTGAATGAGCACAAAACTTTTTTTGAACTATTCAATATATTTTTCTCGCTCTTTTTCAGTTTCAACTGTTTTGGTTTCACTCACAAACCTAAACAGGAGGGAGTTTTTCCGAACTGTAGAAAACTCTAAAAACAGCTCACCATATCATTTTACTCCAAAAAGACGATCTTTTTTAGATTATAAATCAATTTGCAAGTCCGACCCGATTACTGTTTAATGAAACTTTTCATCCTACAGTGCCGCTCTTGAGTAACGTAACCTCTGCTAGCTAGTACGAGTAGCGAGTACTAGTGGTGACTCAAGAGTCCTTGATTTCTGAATATTCATGAATTACTTAACGACTCGAAACTTTCGAGTCCGAATCACTCGCGAGTCAAACGGGTCAATTCATTTCTAAAGCACAGGTAGATTGTGTAGAAATCAAGAGAATTTCAAGATCAAAATTAAGAGCATTGAACAAAATGAATCAAAAGATAGATCGCAAGGTGGCCAGATCACAAGGTCAACAAAACAGTTTAAAAGTAAGGGTGATTGTTTTGGTGGTAACCTCCCGTCCATGTCTAGCTCTTCGACGATGTCGATCAACATGAGATTTTGGATGTTCTTCATGAAGAGGTCAAAATAAAGCTGAATAAAAAGATAATTGACGCACTGTTGAGGTCGACAACTTGAAATAAACAATGGTGCTTCGGATCTGGCATTCGTTTTCAATCATCTTTTCTTTGGCTTATTTTCAACAGTTATTGCTCACCCATTTAATGATTGAGTTCCAAAGTCATAAATATAGTTCTTTATAAACGTAGATCCAGATGAAGTATCAGTTTGTTTTCAACTCTATATTTTTAAGTGACAGATAGGGTGTGAATATACACACTTTCGATGTGCAATCTACAAGTCCCGCCTATAACACCAAATGTTATCGGAGCGAAAATCTCTTCTCCAAATTCTTGTGTTTTTGCTTTTTCTAGTCAATATTTTATTCAGAACGATAACTTTGGACATTTTTGTAGATAAATATTTGATAATTTTTTACTAAACAGTGACTCATCTGTAGGTCCAAACTCGGAACTTTTGTTCCATGTTAATCAACCTCGCCGGTAGCTTATCTTGTTCGATAATCAGACGTCAGCTGCCAGAACTTTCATCATGCAAATTTGACTTTAAATTAGAGCAACATTCAAAGAAATTAACAAATCATTTCAATCACTGCTTTAGATAACAAGAAATTCCTAAAACAGTTAAAAATCGTTTTGAGCAAATTTTCACAAGACGAAATACATCACTGTGGTAGTCAGGTCACGGGGCTAATTAATAAGCACGTGGGAATGCGATTGTCAAATCTCTGCATAACCAACCAAAATGTCGAAAACAATTTTAAACCTCTTCAGATAAGCAGAGATTTTTGAAAGCTTGATGTTACTTCTAAATAGGAACTTAATATTTTATACGGGAGAGAGTTCTACATGAATATGGGCTGTCATAACACAGCTCTCACAACAACTAAAACATGCCAAAAAGCCGAAATCAGCACTCTCATTTTCTTTGAAAGTTCTCGGGTTGTTGATTGTAAGTCTATTTTTGTTTTGCTTGCCTTCACTTGCATATAAAACATCAGATCGATTGCCTAAAAGTTATCCACAACGAGTTTTTGTTACATTAAAGCCTTTCAAGTGATCTCACTCTTTTGACTCGCGAGTACAGAGTATCGAGTCAAACGAGTCCCTATTGTTTTGTTCAAGCTCATTAAAGACGCGTAGCAATCGAGTACTCGAATGACTCACTACTCGTACTCGCGATTGGAGGTTACGTTACTCGAGAGCGGTACTGTAAATTATAGATGACACATAAATTATTTTTATAGATATTGTTATTTTCATCAAGCAACAGTTTGTGTTTCATATTTAAGAGAAAATAATTGTCGCTTTTCACATTCTAAAATTGAACAAACAAGCGAACTGGAGATTGATCTACGAGACGGCCTGGGTCCGGCGATTCTCGAAGTATGAATTTCAAAGAAAATCTTTTCAAAAAAGGAAAGTCGGATTGTTATCTTGTCTTCATTTTGTCTTCTTTTGTATGCTGTGACTCGTGACTGCAGCTAGTCGGGGCATCAACTTGCTCACTCATGATTACGAAATCCAGCCGTAAATTTCACAGAGAACTTCAAAAATATAAAAAGATCAAAGAGTAAATCTAAATTTGACAACCTTTTCGATTTCCAGCCACGCTTTCTTCTTGTTTTAAAATTATTGATCTCTTTGGCCCTTTTTTTTTTGCAGCTGGAAAACTTATAACTAGTAGCTGTGTGTAAGTTTCTGCAGGGCCCCCGCCGTCTTTCGCCAAGTGGCTGTGAATGATGTAAAATATCTTCGCAGAAAAGATAAAACCACGTCAACCTTTGGGTTCATGTGAGAGCTTACCCTCAAATTTATCTGTAGTGTACTTTTAGTTTGAGGAGCCAATCTCTTCTAGTGAGTTTTTGTCCTTCAAAGTTTTTCCTGTAATGGCAGCTGATGAAAGTCGATTTTTGTCTTGTATGTCAAAGTTGGTTAATAAGTTGCTTATTAATCTCAGTCCAAAAACAATTTGGCTGTCCAAAAACAGTTTGACCCCTGTTTTAAGTACTTTTTTCAAATCAATCTTATTTTCGTGAATGTTCTTAATATTTATGTGCCGAACGTTTTATTACTCGTGCCCAGGCCGTAGGCCGGGAATGAGTTATAAAATACAAATGTTTTTTTCCGATTGTCGTCTCGAGAATGCGGCATTCTTGCGCAATTGGTCACGTGATGCACTCCTGATTGGTTAAGAGTGTAAGAAACAATGCACTTCATTCATCACCTTTGTGGGCGTGCAAACTCTTCATTAGTGAACTGTGAGGAACTTTAGGAATGCAAGATGGCTGACTACAAAGAAAATAGCTTTCAGAGACAGGCTCTTCCTGAAATAGAACAATGGAAAATGGAGCTTTTAACTCGAGATATACCTAGACACTTATAAGAGCTTCAGAATGGGCTGTTATTTTGAGCTTCATCTCCAATACTTTGACCAAATATTGAACTCTAAATGACATACTTGAAACCAAGCTTCCGTGATTCCGAGAATTTCCTATGAGCTGGAAATCTATGAATTTCTCATCCTACATGTTGCTAAAGGAACACACATAGAGGCAAGTCAATTATGTTCCTCATTCAAGCATTCAAAAGATCTTGAGTGGTTTTTGTACTGAATTTTAATATCGGACCAGACCATTGGATGGAACGGCTAGGTTCCATTGACCTGGTTGGTCACGTAATGCTTTTGTTCATATATAAAACATCCGAAACATGAATGAAAAAATACACGATTTGTTATTTTGTCAAAAATGCTGTTGTAGTCTAACTCTTTACAGCAAACAACTGAGATACATAGTGAAATAAAAAGTTGAATAAACTAGGTAATATTTTTGCATGTCGGAGATATATAATATCCATGCATGATAATAGAAAGACAAAATTGACTAATCAGATATGTTGCATTTAACTATTTCCCGGAAAGGTGAAGAAAGCGTGACTCGACTCGGGGAAGAGTATGAATGGGGCCGGTCATTGGAGCCTCCTAAATGGGGCTCCAGGGGCACCAGTGAACGCCACGTGTGCGTCTAGTTTTGAAAACAAAAATCCTCTTTTTCTCATCGTCTTCCAATATTTATCATGTAAACAGGCATAAAAAACAAAGCCAATACCGTTTCAAAAAAAATATTCTTTTAAAAATACGATAAAAATGAGCCGAGTTATGGAAAGCCAAAGTGATCCAGAATTCTATAAATTTTGGCGCGTTTGCCCCAATTTAAGATGGCGGACGTAAGGGTTATAGATTTGTGTCCAAGTACACCAAAGTGAAAGTCCTATATATATATTTCTACATATCGTCATAAATCATCATTTGGTGTCATTAACCATTATTGACTATCATTAAACATTAATAACCGTCAATGACCATCGTCGACCATCACTGACCATCATCAAGCATCATTCATCATCATTGACCATCACTCAAAGCTGCTGAAAACTGATTTTTGTATTTATAGCAAAAAAAGCCCAGCAAAAGCTGTAATTCCGAAGAGTCTGAAGTCGGAGTGAATAAATTTCCACATGGGTAGATGTCACACTCTTTTGTTTGGCACAAAAGACTTTTGAAACGAACAAAAGAATGTGACATCTACCCAGGCTTAAGTTTTTGAAAGTGTTCCATGGAAATCCAAACTTCAAGACTGTGTAAAAAAATTGGAATTCATTCAAATCACGTAATTTTTTCGTACAAGTCCTTAGAAATTCTCAAACTTTTCGTCAAAAAGGGAAATAGCAGGGGGTTAGGTGCACTTTAATGATGCTTTATGGTAGTCAGTGATGGTCAATGATAGTCAGTGATGGTCAATGATGGTCATTGATGGTCAGTGAGGTTTGATGATGGCAAAGGATACTTAATTATGGTGAACAATACTCTATGATGGTCGATGATGGTTGATGATGGTCAATGACTTTTAATGACATGAAATGATGATCTATGACGATATATAGAAAAATATATATAGAAGGATTTTCCTTTTGGTGTACTTGGACACAAATCTACAACCGACGAAAGCGTGAAGTGGCATAATGTCGGACTGTTCAATGTGTCAAATTTGCATGAAGGAGGACTATGAACTAAAGCTGTATAGTTGACGATTCTTCTTGTTTTAATCAATTTGATTTTTATTTAGTTTGAGAAACATGTATTGAAGTCAAAGGGCCCTTCTGGATAAAAGCCATGTGGCTGAATGGGCAACCCTGCCGAAATCTTATTTCAAATCAACCCACCAAGGGCCCAAACAATACATTTTAGTAAGCCCAAAGCCCAAACAATACATTTTAGTAAAATAACAAATTTTCATTTAAAGACAAAAATATAAATCAATAAATCAAAAACGAAGGTGCAAATATCAAACAAAAGTGTATCCAAGGAGTTATTGTTAAAAAAAGCACCGAATATGCTGACCTGCTTCACTTCGATTGTCGGAAATATTTTGAACTGTTCGTGTCGATCGTTATCGCGAAAACGTTGCAGAATTACTGATCATAAAATCCAGGTCATCACACAAGGTCTGAAGTAGCGAGCAAACAATATTCCTTAGGGGAAGCCTTTTTCTTTAGTGAGTTTTTTTGAGTGAGGGTACATCTGAGGTTGTTAGGCTCTGAGCATATCATTTTCTATTAGAAAGGAGAGGATTCCGCTTTCACCATGTTCTTGCTGTTATTCAGTTGTTGTTCTTCTTTGGTCATTTAAAGTGAAGAACCAAGGAAGTCAACATTGTTGAAGAAGACTGACAAGCACTTTCGTACAAGTTTACGATGTCTGAGTTACAAGTTTATTTTTGGCTTTCTAATCGTGATGATCTCTTGTGCAATGATCCAATCAAACAAGGCAAAATTTATATTAGAACATTTGTTTCAAAAGAGCTAGCTAGAAGGAAAATCGATGAATTAATTTGAATTTACATAAAAGCAGATAAAAGTGTTGGTTATATACATGTAATACCATGATCACCATTCATTGTTTCAAGAGGAACGTTTAATGTCTAACATCCCTCTTACCTGAATAGAAATGAGGGAGATTTAGAACTAAATTTCCCTCATATCATTAATGAGGAAAATTTAGAACTAAATTCCCCTCGTTAATGATGTATGAGGGAAATTTAGTTCTGAATTTCCCTCATTACTATTCATGAGGTACAATCCCCCATATATCAATCATCGGGACGGTCGAGACAGGTTTTGTACGCTATTCCCAAATTTTATAACTATACAACGCAACGATACCTCTTACCACTGCACACTCTTACGCGTGTGGGAGCTATTCATTCTACTTTGCGCATGTGCGTAACGAAGTAAAGAAAGCTTAGTGAAAACGATTTAGCTTTCAGTTGATCAACAACCTATAAATACTTGTCCATTGTAAGTGTAAAACAAAGAAATCTATTTTCAAAACTCCCCAGAGAACAGGGTTACGCACAATTGGTAAAAGAATTCAGTGTACAATATGTTCAAGTTTTGGATGAACAAAAAAGCAAAGTGTATTTTTGTTCATTTCCTTGGTGATCATGGTATTACAAAGTAATACCATGACTTCTTCGGGATATTAGTGATTAAATGTCCCCTCGGCCTCGGCAGGTTTAGTAAACCTATCTCGGCTTCGGGGACATCACTAATAACCCTCGGGGTCATGGTATTACTTATAAAAACACCGCGCGTAAATGATAGTTGGGGTCAAATAGTGCGAGCATAACAGATACACAGAAACATTAACTTGAACACTGCTTGAATTACATAGACTAGTTTCAGGCAGCAGTTCGTACTCAAAATGTTTTCGTTTAATTGTTTTTTATTTCAACATTTACAGGGTTCCCAGGGGTCAGGGAAAAATCAGGGAAAAACACAGTCAGGGAAAAGTCAGGGAAAAGTCAGGGAATTTTTTATTTGGTCAGGGAAATTGAGATTTTCACTTCTTTTGTATAAGTATCTAAAAATATTTCTTGTAGATGCTATTTTAAGTAAAGAAAAAACTTTCAAAGAGAGAATAAATAATTTGGAGCATTTAACAAACTGGTCATGTTAGTTACACCAACATTTTCTATTTTTTGTCTTCTGTGGAATAGTCGTAATATGATAAAAATGGCCTGGATACAACTTAAAGGCAGCCATATTGGAAGTAACTTATGAATTGTTGTGTTTGCTTTGTGCAAAATAGTCAGGAAAAACTGAGTTATAGTCAGGGAAAAGTCAGTGAAAAGTCAGGGAATTTAATGTTTCAGATTGGCTGGGAACCCTGATTTACTCTTGTGCTGCCGGATAGAGTACAAACACTTAAGGTGTCTCAATCGAAATTCCGAGCGCATCGAGGAGCTTCGATAAAACGCTTCCAAAATCTTCCTTTCGTCTTCGATTGTAAGAAACATTTTTGCTTATTGTACGTCATTTATTGAGAATCACGAACACACTAAAAATATATGGAAATTATACACCGCAACTTCATTCATTCTCGTCAAAAACCCCCAAATATCTCCGAATATGATGAAAGTTTTCTTTTCATTTTTCTTTGAAAAAAAAGAATAACGCTGAAGTTGCGGTGTATAAATTAACAAAGTATGCATGTTAGCGCCCCCCTGTCAAAGTGTGAATTCCTTAGAGGCTAGCAATTTGCATAGTGGCAATCTGATAACAACAAACGATTCGAGTGGCAGCGACGTGAAGGTGCCTTACTTTAAAATTTTATTTTGCAGCAATGAAATAAGTCTAACACCCAAAATGCAGGTAGGAACTTGTATTAAAGACGGAACTTCTTTATTGAGAGGTTTCGCTCGAATTGCACGGTTAAATTTTCTGTAATTTCGAAAAACGTACATTTTGCAATTTGTGGATATTTTGGAGTATAAACCTTCACTTATACGGCCGATTACAACTTTTCTTCTATCTAACCAAAGACAATTTCACTTGGCAGGTAGTTAGAAGAAACATTGATCATTCTGTCCGTGTATTGTGGCGGCATTAAAGCTAAACTGGATAACGCAAGAAGAGTTCAAACTTCCAAGTCAGTTCAAGAGGTACAATTTCAAACATTGTAATTATCTCAGAATCCTGTCCTACAATTTTTTTCCTACTGATCCACCAGCTAGATTAGGTTAGCATTTCATGATTCTGTGAATCCGGTTAAAATCTTAGCGCTCAATTTTGCATAAATTGCAATTTTATGAAAATAGTGGTGTGTAGTTTTTGCTATTTTGTGTCTCATTCGCGTATCATTTCCATATATTTTTAGTGTGTTTGTGATTCTCAATAAATGACGTACAATAAGCAAAAATGTTTATTGCAATCGAAGACGAAAGGAAGATTTTGGAAGCGTTTTATTAAAGCGCCTCGATGCGCTCGGAATTTCGATCGAGACACCTTAAAGCTTGCGACTATTTTCGTTGCTTGATGACAGCACATACAAAGTCCATTCAGAAAGGTTTTTACGTCCGAGTATCAAATAGCTTTATGGAGATGCGATGAAAATTATTCCAAGCCGGGTTCCAAGCAAAAGTACAATACAAAATGTGACAAGGAATAAGAAACAAACTAACTATGAGCATTTTTCCACCTAACATCCGACAGGCATTATCTCACTAATGAGAGAAGTTGTGACTCTAATTTAGTCATCTAAAAATAACATGTATTACTGAGAAAACAGTCGGGCCCAAACATTGCTGTTGCTTGCACACAAACCTAAAAAAACAATTTGATCCGAACAAGGTCTTCCATATAAAAGCAAACATCATCATCGTAATTAAATGCAGACATTGTTTACATTGTTATTAATTCAAAAGCAAGTTTCACATGAAGTCTTAACATCGAGGCATATTTGAATAACACAGTAGTCCCAGAATCAAATTTCCTTCAATTTCTTACCCAGAGCCCACATTACTTTCCACCTGCAGTCAATCACGTCGAGCATGTGCAGTAGCATAGTTTAACAATGTGCGAGTGAGTGAGTGAGTGAGTGCCTGAGTGACTGATTTGCATATTGGACCCCTCACTATAACTTGTGAATTTGCAATCCATGAGTTGAAAAGTCTGATAAAACTCTAATTTGTCAACAGATATACTTAAATGAAAATGTGCATGACCTGCATGCATGTGTTAAACTGGGAGCAACCTGAAGATTGGGGCGTTGCTGCTACAATATGGTAAGTAATTTAACTTTGATAAGGCCTAGGAATTAGGGTATATAATAGGTAGACGGACACTGAGATGTGAAGCGTTGTAGAATATCGATAATTTGAGAATTTTGACTTAAAATCTTATCGAATTTAGAAATATTAAATTTTATTGTACAATTTTAACATCTATTATAAAGCCAACATTCGAAATATTCGAAAAAAATATTGTAGCTTATCTAGTATTAAATACCTTTAAATGCTGCACGTATAAGATACTAAATGAGTTCCAATACACCAGCGTTGATTCTGAGCTATGCTGTTGCATTTGAATGGGGTTTAGGAAAATAATTGAGTTAAAATAGCCATTTAACTTCGAAATATTGCAGTCATAGACATTAGTCTTCTTAGTTTAACTGCCGAAAAAACTATTGAACGTAACTGCCGTAAAAATTATTGAACATTAATAGACATTGAAGTCTTTGTAATACTAGTATTGACTCCGAACCATATTGATTCCGAACTAATTAATCAATTTTGAATCCTGGTTTATATAAAATGGTCCAACATGAGCATGGAATATTGTATAGATCAATAGACATTGAAGTCTTCGTAATACTAGTATCGACTCCAAACCATATTAATTCCGAACTCTGATTAATTTTGAATCCTGGTTTATTGTATTATAATTTAGTAGTTAAAATAGTCAAATATGATCATGGAATATCGTAGATTGATAGACATAGTAAGTAGTCTTCTTAATACTATAGAAAATATTGCAATATTGCAGTCATAGACATTAGTCTTCTTAGTTTAAATGCCGAAAAAACGAGTAAAAATTATCGAACATTAATAGACATAGAAGTCTTTGTAATACTAGTATTGACTCCGAACCATATTGATTCTGAACTAATTAATCAATTTTGAATCCTGGTTTATATAAAATGGTCCTACATGAGCATGGAATATTGTATAGATCAATAGACATTGAAGTCTTCGTAATACTAGTATCGACTATGAACCATATTAATTCCGAACTCTGATTAATTTTGAATCCTGGTTTATTGTATTATAATTCAGTAGTTAAAATAGTCAAATATGATCATGGAATATCGTAGATTGATAGACATAGTAGTCTTCTTAATACTATAGAATTGATTCCGAACTATGCTCAATTAACTTTGGATACTAGTTAAAATAGTGATAATAAATCACTATCACTGAAGTGGTATAAATAAATCGCTATCACTAAAGTAGTAATAAAAACTAAAAACTTGAAACTTGATCCTAGTTAAAATTGTCCAACATGATCATGGAATATCATAGTTTAATCGACAGAGTAATCTTCTTAATACTAGCATTGATTCCAAACCATGCTTAACTACCTTTAAATCCTTGTTTATAATTGTTTATACTTATGGAATATTGCAAAGTTATCGACATAGTAATCTTCTTAATCAGACTAGTATTGATTTCGAATTATGCTTACATGATTACCTTTCAATCCTAGCTAAGATATAATAATTTAGTTAAAATATTGAAACATAATTATGGGATATCTTAGATTCATAGACATAGTCGTCTTGTTAATACTAGGGTTGATTCTGAACCATGTGTAACTACCCTTTAAATGCTGGTTTAAGATAGTGACTAAAATAAGTAACCATTATCGAATGTCCTACATTTATTAAGATGTAAAAGAAACTAAGTAAGCACATTATTAAACTAGTCGTGCGTGGTGAACTAGGTTTATTAACCACTATTACTAACGTCATTTTTGCCATGGAGTTTAGTATCTTGTAGAGACAACACTTATAAAGAAGGACGTGAAGAAACGAGAGTGACAAGTCGAAGATGGCATTGGCTTGATGCACAGAACAAGAGATTTGTAAGTTTGTGGATGTTCTAGTCAAGTCAATGTCTTTGCATTTATTCAGTCACACATGCTAGCTACAACCACATTGCTACTCTTAACAAGTGCTTATAATATGGTGTACTGTACATGAAATTTAGTTTAATTGTAAAATCCATTCCAATTTTAATTTCAGATTGTTGGTGTTGATCACAAGTTCTTCGTTTGGCAACCTAATAAGGTGAGTTGGATCTGTTGATAATTTCATCATGTGCTACTCTCCAGGGTAGGTTATTATCACTTATAAACAGTGCCATTTGAAAATAGAAAATGCCATGCTAAACTGGAAAATTTCCTGTGTTGACTTTGACCTCAGATATCATATCCGGACTTGGGATATTATATCTTGAGATCAACCAATCATAGGTCGTTTCTTGTACACACTTCCAGAGTAAAATATTATATCCAGCATGGACCAATCACCAGTTGTCTATTTTTAGAAATAGATATCAATGATATCCGAAATCAACCAATACAAATCCTTAAATACAAGATACTCTGCAAGACAGGAAAATCCACCGTAAAGGACAACACAAAACAGGAGGAAATATGTATACCCTTAATATCTATGAAAACGAGATAATATTCTTTTTATTCTTAAGATGATTTTGGGCAACAATTATTGCTTTTTTTATTTGTGTTAACGAGAAAACTGTTCTTGTGTTTTGAATAACAACTTCTTAAAAACAAATCAAGTGCATGCAGATAAATGTGGTAGATTTTGATTTTAAGTACTTCTTAAGGATCTCATGCTCACGAATTGGCATCTGACTTTGGCAATAGCGTTCCACTCGTGGAATCATCACACGATAGCGAAGTTTCTTATTCTTTCTAAAATTCCAAAGTCTTGGGTTCGTAATGTTCCTTGTCAAATTATTTGTTTTTAGACTCACAGCACTGCAAATAAGAGTAATCCAGCACACAAAAGTTTGATAAACAGACTACAATGACTTGTCAAGCTGAGGTGAACACCAAACAAGAGTACATGCAAATGTTACATTAAGATTTGACCACAAATGATGTTAGTTTTTGTAACCTCAAACGAGTGCCATTTTCAAAATGTTTTGAAACATCAGCTTCACTCATAGATCAGAATTGAAAGGCCTCCCCCCAAAAATGACAATTTATATTTATTCGATCAAGGTAGTTTACATCTAACCATTCATTTATAGTCCAAGCACCATCACACTCCATCGTCGGCAAAGTGGACAAAATTGTCTTGCATGTATCTTTGACCATCGGTGTTTTGAGATTGCCTGACTTGGCCGACTGTCAGCAAGCATTGATCACTCGCACATTCTGTTAATAAGCACCACAGTAATGCAGCGCATTAACTTGACCAAGGCAGTACTGCAACCCCAACATCAAACACTAGTAACATCTAAAACTTTGAATAAAAGTTAACATTCGAATGGAACTCTATTATCTTCCATGATCTCTTATTCACCATTTTAACTCGGTTAATATGCCACTTCTCGTTTTTCTGAATTTAGATCTTCCCCGCATACGAGCTGTCATTATTCATGCCAAGGATAGTATTTCAAGTACTTCTCAATACTAAGTTGGGAAAGTCGTATGAATGCATATTTATTATATGACAGATTGTACTTACAAAGTATATAATTTATATAGCAAAATGAACATCATCAACTAGCTTCCAAGGAAAAAGTTGTGTACATTCATTGTGTTTAACTACTTGCCACGCAGCGAACCAAAATGCCAAAACAATCACGTTTTATGACTCAAGTGTTTTGCTAAAATTCATTTTAAAGTCGATGAGTTAATCTCGAAGAGATCTAAATATTTTTGGGTTATCTGCTTTCTGAGTCTGTGGTTGTTGAAAAAAGTGAATAATTTTACTCGTGCTTGTCAGTGAAAGACGTATTTACACATGGTCAGCAAATTCAAAGAGAACAATCTCAAGGGCATCATATTTCAGTCGCCTAGTTATGAGAAGGTAGAGCTCACTAGCAGTAAATTTCAATTTTCTTACTTCTTTGTTTTTACGCTGGCACCTAAAGACTGTATTTTAAAAATATATATATTTAAATATATATGTATGTTTTTGTTACAACAAAGTGACCTTGATAGGCTAGGCCACCAAAAAAAAATCTAGTAGTTCGGTCTTACAGAGTGTATAAGCAATTTCCTTATTATACGATACTTTTGCTGATCAATTCTTGGGCTTGAAAAAAGAGAGAGTTTTAAGTTCATACACCTTTCTACATAGTAAGAATTTTCATGTGAAAGACGTTTTTGTCCTCAAATGATTGTGAAAATCATCAATTCTATCTGACTGAGAGCAGAGCATCGGATTTTTTGAAGGATAAAAACAAACAAAAAGAGCCAAACAAACAAAAAATGAATTGCAATATAAACATTGTGACACAATTGGGTTAGTCTTTGTCAAACATCAGCCAACTTAGATGGTCAAGTGAACTTCTAAATTTAGTATGATGTCTCATTATGTCACCATGGTGATGTTCAAATCTCCATGTCTGTTTTACTTTATAAATTTCCATTTTAAAATCTCATAAATGATCTTTAGACAATCTGTAACAGCTAAAGTGTAATTTTTGTATTTAGTTCGATCTTCGTATTTTAGGTTTCTGATTTTGATTGACGGTAGCCAGCTAATTGGCAAAAACCTTTTGAGTGTTTAAATGTCCGAGTTCGCATAATTTTGAAAAAATTAAACTATTAGGCTAAAGCTAAACTGGAAAGCCAAATGGAGCCGTCTAGATACAGATCTCTTTGACCTAAACTGTTTTCACGGTAAGCCTTGGTGCCAATTCTTCGGTGTGCCATGTCTTTGAGGTTTATCAGTCTTGAAGTAGTCGATAACCCACTATAAACCAAACAACTGAAATGTTTAAACCATTTTCATTGTTGAAGACAGTGCAACCCAAAGCCACTCAGTAGTAGGGCAAAAACTCTGACTCGAGGAGGTCGAGCTTGAAGTGATATCAAAGGATTAGGAAAAAGTATGACAAAGTAGTCAATGTGCATATAACAAAGTACCTTGGAAAAAAATATTTTCCACTTCCTGCATTATAGATTCTGCTATCTGAAAAAATACAAAAAGGAACTTTAGAACTCACTCATTCTTTCGAAATTTAATTAGAAAGTTCGAAAAAAGCACCAAAAAAAAAAAAAAAAGCAAATATAAACCTTTAGTATGTATACACCACAGCTGAATTACAGTTGTTTCGCCTACGTGTCAGTTCGCCTACGCCAGTTCGCCTACAGAAAAAGTCGTTTCGCCTACTGATTAATATATGTCCTAAGACGTTTATAAATGTTTCATCAATTACCTCACTTGTTGACTTACATGTTAATCTGAACTTAATGATATTTCTTTTACAGAAAAAAATAGGAAGTCATAGATTCATGGGAATACTAAATTTTGAGGCCTTGAGATTCGAAAAGATGATTGATTCACGATCGAATTCGAACGGAATACAGCAACTTCCTTTGTTTTTTGTTTTTATCGTAGAAAATCACAGTAAAGTTATTTAGACGTTCAAAACATAGTAATCGAGCATTTGTAAGCAATTGTAAGTGTTTTAGATAACCACTTCAGGGTCTAGGAATTTCTAGGAGTGAATTTTACTTCTGACGAAGCGGTTACAATTGTTGTCATTACGGACACTACGAACGTGCGCTCTCGGCCAAATTAAGTTCTTTTTTCTCTTAAAATACTTGATCTATTTTCTACTGCCGAATTTTTCTATTACTAAGGAACGGCCCAACACTATTTCACTAATAGACATCGTTTTTCGAAGTCAATCCGTACAAACCAACTCGGTGAGTTGAGTAACACGAATTTCGAGCCGAAACAATCATATGGATACAGTGACTTCATGCAAAGACACTTGTTACCGCGATAAATTGCCATTTTTAAACCATTCCGTCTTTCTACAATCAGCAGCTTAGTTAACCTTAAAAGTAACAAAACTTAATCGATTTTTAGACACGATCGTGGGATGAGACGTTTTTGCTAGCAATGTTGTAGATTTCACGGAACCGATTTCACACCTTGTTTACACCTATCGGAGTAGAAGCGGACACCTTTTAGATGATTTGTGTTAAAATTCGCTTTTTAAACTGTCCTTTACAATAATCTAAAACTTTGAAAGAAATTTTCGAAAGAAGAAAAAAAATTTGGAGGCCTGCTGGTTGCCAAATCAAGTAATTACTAAAAGGAAAACTACCCAAACCAGTAGAACTCAAAGCCGACCAGAAAGACGCCAAAGTTTTGTTTACGATACCAATGTGTCAAAGTCAAAGTATCCATGTGATTCATAGTACAGAAACTAGAAACTCTGACTGTTGATAGACTTCAAATATCGAAATAAATTCAACTTTTACTCGAAAGTCTTGATTCGGTATCGCCTACAAGGACTTTTAATTTCGCGCGAATAATCTCAAATTACGTTCGAATTTGTCAAAGTTGATGTATCGACGTGAAACATGGTGAAACTTGGAAACCAAGTTTATTATATTGTTAACTCTGTTTATACTTATTAAACAAAGTATTCCTGAACTCAAGACCCTTGAATTTACAACTTGAAGCAACATTAACGTTTTAGCTCGATTACTTTCGGCACGGTGAAATCAACAACTTGTTGGGCGTGTCAAGAATGTCTTTTCAGTCACTTGGTGCGATGAACGGAATCGCTTGCATGCAAGGTAGCTATAGCAAATGAGGGTTATCTCTTGTTGTAATTTTACTTTGTAATCCAAGCTGAAATTCTCAACAAGAAAGTAAACGTCGTTCGAGTTGTAAACGATGTGTCAATTTCACGCTTCGAGTTTGTTTGGGTGAAGAGACGGCTTCGTTATACTGGTATAAGAAGACTCTTCAGAATGAATTTACTAGAATTAAAAAGAAAGTCAAAGAGAAAGATTTGTGGCTTCTCGAATATTCAACTTATTTTTATGTTTCCTTTACATTATCTTAGTTATAGAGAACAGTTTTACACGTGTAAGAGTACATATATTAATCAGTAGGCGAAACGACTTTTTCCGTAGGCGAAATGACGTAGGCGAACTGACACGTAGGCGAAACAACTGGTAACCCCACAGCTTACTGCATCATGCTGTAGAGGGTGATCTATAGTGCTTTTATGCCAATCTTTGCGAACAAGAAGCTAGCTTTTTTGGAGAACATTTCTATGAAAAGAAAAAGGAATATAAAGAGAGAGAGATAGATACATACATACATACAGGTTCTAAAGAGTAATCAAATAAACCTGTGCAAAAACACTCGGCATTACATGTGTATATATGTTTATAGAATGTGACACAAAAGTCAGGTATTTTGCCAAACTTCGAAAAGAAGCAAAGAGATTTTCGCTTTCAATCTCTCTTTCACGTCAGTGTATATCAGGTCCTGTAGTCCGGCAAAAATATATTTAGAGTATGATCATACCTTAGATGTTTATAAGCAGCAGTACTGTTGAAGTCTTTTCTGAGTGGATCAATGATCGCTATTGTGTATTTGTCGAGGTCAACAACCTGTTGAAACAAAATTGATTTTTATTATGGAAATGACAAAGTGTAATATAAGGAATTGCTCATTACTCATGGTGCTTACCCAGAGTCCCCAATGTTTAGGGGAAAACTGACTAGGAAAAATCATTTTCTTGAACTTTGAGAGATCAACCTGTCAAGAATAGAAGAAATAATTATCGGTACGATTAATGATGGTTTAGAAAAATAGCTTGTTAGACAAGTTGTATGTCTGGTGCACTACTGCTCTCAGAACTGAGCAGCCAAGATTCTGATTTTATATAGTTACAACCAGCATCATGAGTATTAACCGTTTTACCACAGTGGTAGATCTACCTTTTTTCCCCCAAGATTTTTCTTCTAAAACCACTTGATAAAATTGGAATTTGCCGTGATGATCTTTTTACCCCATAAGGTGAAGGACATAATCTTGTTAATATCACTTGAATTGCTGAATTGCCGGGCCTTCATAATCATAAATTACAGTAAAAGCTAGAGAATTGCAAATATATACTTTAACGTTTTATTTGCATCACTTTCGAGCAACTTTATGTATTCATCAATTACCTACCGACAAAGTTTACAAAAAAACTTAATTACCGATAATTCGTTTTTATTGGCTATTGAAAATCATTATTTGTGACATAGGCCTACTGTTAAAAGAAATGTTTTATTATTATTGGCTTAGAAGGAATTTTGACTGTATCTGTTTCAATTAATTTTGATGATGCTAATGGCTTGGAAAGTAAACTTTTGTTGGATTTGTTGGACTTTTGAGGACATGGGCATGTTTTTGTTTAATTTCATGCCCTTATAACAGGACTCAATGAGTCTCCGAATTTAAATTACCTACCTCATCATTTACATATCCTACTTCCCATCCATTTGTGAGAGTGGTCATGTAGGTTTGGTGTGCGGAAGGCATACGTAACTGAAGGGTTTTGAAGTCCTTCCACCGCACCCGCCCAACTTCCCTGAATGGCACTTCTGTGTCACTCCAAATTGTTTCAATCAGAGATTAAAGTGGTTAAAAATCATGCTTTCAGTTTAATTTTCAAAGTGTACATAAATTAGTAACAAGGTCACGTACCTTTTCACCACCGAATTTCTTCCCAAAGTGAGAAGATTCTGGAGACAGCCTTGAAATTCTGTCTCCAAAATAACTCCATTTACGGTTGCTCTTAAATTTTTGGCAAAAATCTGGTGGGCAGGCACCTTTTCCTTCAGCTCCTTTTTTGGCCACACAAAGGGTCTTGTCGTCCATTTCTTCTACGATTTTGCCGAGATAAAAAGTGGGAGGTTTTGGTTTCTCTGCCGTATAGGCTACTTCCACAAACCCACTCTGTACAGAAAGGAAAGAAATATTCAATCAAACAATACATATATTCAGTCTCTACTACTAGTATTGTGCTAGTTTTGTTGTTTATTTATGATATTTCAGTACTTCGACTTCTTTTAGTGGATATTTCGGGCTCTTCTTTTAAAGTCAAAAGTATTCAGTTATTAAAAAAAATAAATGGCATTATCGGATTCACTCCAGCTGAATCAAGTGCTACTTACAATTCCTTTCGTTGTTGAAAGACCACGCTTAGATTTAGGGTTTTCCTTCTTTAATTTTTGTGGTTACAGGCTTGGTTACAAGCCGTAACCATAATGTTATCGAGTGTGTAAGCGTGTGTGTAATTTGGGTTTGCCGAAGTTGACACGAAGCAATATATTCGGCAGGCATTCGGGATTGACTGGAGGTTTACTTAGTCAGTTTTAGTCAATAGTTGGGACTATTATATGAATATTTCTGCTTGAGTGAAAGTTTTTGCAAGTTTTTTTTGATAAACATTGGGTTTACGAAGACATTCTGAACAAACTGAGAAAACCTGTGGAAGCATGGGCATTTATACTAAGCTTGATTACACGGGTGAGTTTATACTGCTTTGAATGAAATAATCTTGTGCTATTTTGCCTACACAGCCAGATGTAGTTTTCAGCAATGTACACAAGCTCTTTTCGATTTATGATTTTGCAGATTTCTGTAATGCTTGTTGAGACTTTCGGTGACTGTTTGTAGTTTGGATCACGGCGTTCAGTGGTCGATCGCACTGACGATTGTTTGTTTTATGCTAGTTCGTGCAGCATTTTAAAATACAAAAGTTTCCTATATTTCTTTGCATTCCTGCCATTAATTTCACTGTTGATTAGGTTTGAAACCTCGACGTGTTTACTCTTAGGTTTAAGTCTGGGTGAGTGAACAGTGGGTTTTATTCAATTAAATATTTTTAATATACAAATTAAATTTACCTTTCTTGTGTGATTGGAGCCTTTGTGTGTCCTTGGGGATGTCTATATAATGTTTTGGAAACTATTACTACCCCTCGATTGAGGCGTACTGACCTTGTTTTTGTTGTTTTGTTTTAAAATTTGAAATGTCACGGTGATGTCACGCAAGGTGTTCAGAATCCCATGAAAGCTTGAAATTTTGATTTTGTGACATAGATTGATAGAACTTGCATGTGTGTGCTTTTGCTTTCATGTTTAATTTTCATGAACTGTATTTAATTACTGCAAATTAAATTTATTTGAATAATTTTGTAATCTTCGAGCAAACATAGTTAAACTGTGAAATATAATAAGTAATTGATACTAACTAATTGTAAAAAATTCTTTGTTTTCCTTCATGGTTTTAGTCATTGCCTATATTTCTACAGTTTTGTTATCTTTTCTCTCGACTTGTTGTTTTTGATTATTTTACCTGTAATCACATGTCCTCTTAGAGGGCTTTTATTTGCATTGCGGCTACGAAAAAGAAAAAAACAACAACAAATGTATATTACTCAGGAACGAATAAATTTTACGTTCACATTGGGGGCCTCAGCAATGAATAATGCCTGAATATTTGACTTAATATTTATTCTCACACAAAATATACCTTTGGACTTTAACTCTGGAAGTTAGTTCATCCGTTGTGGATTCCCGCACAATTAATCATAGTATGGAAATCATTGCCTTGAATGCAACAGCAGAGAAAGACACAAGTAGTAAGAGATTAAAAACTATTAAAATTGTGATTGCTTCAGTGAAATATTCAATTTTCAAGTGTATTTTCTACTTTTGTCGAAACTAATTTGCATAAAAACCGCAACGAGGTCAACTAATTCGAATCCCGCATTGCATTATAATGAAAGCTCCCATTTTGTTTCTTTTTGTTTGAACTGTTGCTTTCCAAACTAATAAAAATTAGCAATATGGCTGGATGTTACTGGTAAGCTTTTGGAAACTGGAGTTGCTTTGTCACTGAGACCTTTAAATTAGATGTCATATTGTGTGACTGATGGTGAATGTCAATAACTGGGTTTTGATTGTGCAATCTGTCTTTTCCACAATGGCAGTAGAAGTAAGTTGCTCATTTGTAGCTGAGAATTCTCCATGTGGTCTTGTTGGTGTTGGTTCAACTCTAGTTCCGTTATCAGCATGTACTCAAGATATAATATCTCACCTAGTAAGCCTACAAGTTACTGGTAAATGTGGATGGGGAAAGACCGTGCTGTCTGAGAAGGATTTAAATCACTTAGGATTGTTTCATTTTGATAGTCATGAGGTAGAGGTTATGACAATCCGCCCAAAACATCACAAAAGAACAACGCATCGAGATTTTTAGATGCATACCAAGGAACTTCACTTGCTAACAAGAGGTACGTTCAGATTAATTACGTATGGAAAACGAGCTTTTTCTAATGCTGCTCCAGAGTTGTGGAACAGCATTCCTCTTGACATAAGGCAATGTCAAGATATAACAAGTTTTAAACAAAAATTGAAAACATTTCTTTTTAAAAAAGGCTTTCAGGAAAGGTTTGAATAAATGATTGTTTTTAACATTTTTCAATTTATAATCTTTTAAAATATTGTATATTGAATGTTAAATCTTAAATTTTGAAATCTAATGCCAATTGTTTCTATTCCAATGTTTTTATGCAAATGTATTATGTGAACATAAATTGTATCAATGTATTATAAAAATACATATTAAAAAAAAAGTTTAAAAAATTTTTCATATCATTTTTTAATCTTTTAAACTGGGGAGCAAAGCGTTGTTGAACCTTGGGATATTGACGCTTTACAAAATACTTTATATTATTATCTCACCACTGATTGGCAAGGGCGTAAAAGTCGTGTGTGTAGCTATCCTGCACATAAAGGACCCAGAAAACAACTAAAGCTTTCCCGTAGAGTAAATGCGTCCATGTCTGCAGAAATCTATCAGCTGTTTGACTCAGTTGTCCCAGTTGATTCTGGTAAGTTATTTTACAGAAATTTTATCATTTTACCGATTACTGAATATTTTTGAACGCGCCGCAAAAGATGCTGCGTTTAAAAGTGGAAACAGTTTAATTTTTTTCACAGTTTCATTATATTGTCTATGTAACCAAGGGTATCTAACTTTTGAGGGATGAAATTTTTATTGTGCTTACTTATCCAATTTTTTTCTTCTTTGCTAATGATCAAACAATACTTTTGATATGATATCGAACAAATGTTTTCCTTACTAAATGCAGGGTTCATGGGCTGTGCTAAATAAGAACTTTTGGGAACCCTGTGGCAAATACCATGCAAAGAAAAATTTCCCAACACTCATTTTTACACATCAATGTTTTAGCTGTTTGCGAGTCATTTCGACATATGCACTATAAAAAAATAAACCTGAGCAAAGTGACGGCAATTTAGATCATGTAAGTATAGGCAGTGTCTTATTCTCACTAACATTAATTTTGCAACTGAGAATTTGGTTTTGGCATTATCATTACGTTACAGAAGTCCCAGCAGGAATTCCAAGAGGATCTAGAAATACAACTTGGTACCTCAACAGAAAGTCATTTTCAAGATGATACTCGGACAGTAACAACTTCTTCACAGTCATCACAGAGTAGCAGTCTTCCTGAACAAGAAGTAAGTATCTGGGTTGATGAAATTGAGCTCCAGCAACAAAAGAGAATGAAACTAAACGAAGGAATCCACAAATTAAGTGATGGTCGTATCAGCCCAGTACTGTCAACGCTCAACACTTCGTGGGATGACGTATCAGTTATGCAACAAAAGTATTACTCGCTAAAAGCCAAGGAAATTGTAACAAGTGCATTTTCTGTTATCAGCCTTAGTCAATAGGAACATTTATGGGAATCCATAAAACAAGGAGGTCTACCTGGATTGGAGGCAGGTGGTTCTATTAGGTCTCATTTGGATGGTGGATGCTCTAGTCAAATTGTACACTCAAGCAGAATCTTGGCAAGCAAAATGACAGATATTGTCCCTTTTTGCAGATGATTTCAGTAGATCTGAGCTGCAGCAAATGATACCTGGTCTCTCCAAATGGCGTATTGAACAAGCCCGTTTGCATGCTACCCAGGCAGGAAAAGGTCAGCCAGTGCCCGCTCATCCTCAATTCCATCAAAGAATTGCCCAAGCAAAGGAAGACCACTTTATAGAGTTTCTCTCCCGCCCTGAATTTACTCAGGATGTAGCCTTTGGAACTGAAACCATGAAGCTTGATTCTGGCGGAAAGATCATTATCCCGGCAGTTATTAGGACACTGTTATCATCAAGATTTATTGCAAAGTATAAAGACCACTGCAAGCAGCAAGAATTTCAGCCTTCGCGTGATCGATCGCTGTGGAGAATGCTTGAGGTTTGCTCCGCAATCTATGCAGACATCCCTACAAGGACTAGATAATCTGACTACAGAAGGAACAGTAGCATTTGATAACATGATGAAAATTGTAGACTCGTTGGTAGATAATTGCGCTGGTGAACAATGGGGGAAAAGATGCACAAAACAAACTGAGAGAAGCGAAAAGGTATCTAAAAGCTGGTTTTAAGGTGCACATTGGCATCAACGAACACTGCAAAGACCATTGCATAGTCTACGCTCTTAGTGATCCTAAAGATAAGGCTTTCAAGCATGAATGCCAGCACAAGCATGATGTTCTGTTTGAAAGCTGTGAGTCTTTAAGAAGAGTCCTTCAAGACATCTCTCTAAAAGCTGAAGTTGTAAATATTACAGAAGAGCAGCGGGAGATTATAAAGTTTGAAGTTGCTGAATATATTCACACCATCAATGCTTGGAAATCACACCTACTATGCCTGATAAACCAAGATGAGGCTTAACATCAGGCGCTCAATGATCTCAAAGATGACGCATGTCTCAAAGTGATGGATTGGGCCATGAAGTACCTTCCTCAACATTACCGAGAACGTATGAGTGATTTCTATGGAAAAAGAGGGAAAAGTTGGCATGTTTCTGCCGTAATAACTAAGAAGGATGGAGTGTTTCAAGTGGAATGTTATGTGCACTTGTTTGACTCGTGTGGCCAAGATGCTTTTGCTGTTGTATCAATTGTGGAAAACCTTTTGCATGTCGTCGGACAAGATTATCCTACAATCAAAAAAGCCTACATTCGTTCAGACAATGCAGGCTGTTATCATAATGGTGCTCTTCTACTCAGCTTGCCTTACATTGCCAAGAGAACTGGTATCCTTCCACTAAGATATGACTTTTCTGACCCCCAGACAGGAAAAGACATTTGCGATCGAAAAATCACTCCAAACAGGTGTCAGATTGTTTCTGGAGTGTCAGATTGTTTCCCGAATTTGCTTATTACACAAAATGTCTGGATTTTTTGCTTAATAAGTAAGTTTGACATGCCACACTTACGTATTAAGTAAAAAGACCGTGTTTTTTGTTTATTACGCAAAAAAGCTGTCACTTTTTGCTTATTACGCAAGAATTTTTTGCTTATTAAGCAAAAGTGACCTAAGCACATTTTTCCAACTTTGATCGGCCGCCATTACGGAAAAATCTTTAGAGAGCGAAAACTCACTGGAAAGTGATAATTCCTCAAAACAAAAGTATTTGGTGGCTTCATCGTTGGGTAAATTCTTTCTCAAAGACAAACCAAAGCATGGCTTTCCTTTTAGAAAGAGATATTCTCGAAATTCCGAGCTAGCAATTCGAGAGATGGCGGGAAGTGGTGTTTTGCTCGATAGATGATAAGTTGTCGTTCAAGTTATAAATTAAATTCCCTTCGTCATTTTTGTTAAACCATTAATATAGCAAAAAAGAACTTGTTCTTCCAATGAAAAGGCTGCTAATTATTCACTTTTTATAAAAGTTAAGCTCAAAAATAGGCACGAGTTGTGGATTCAGGATTGAGATACCGGGAAACTTGCGGAGATCAAAAACAATTGAGAGAATGGTTTTTCGTACTTTTTATAGCTTGAACACCAAAAAGTCTAACCTAGAAACATACAAAAAACAAACAAGCAAGTCTTTAGGCAAGGAAAAAAGTCTTGATGGGCTAGATAAATAAGGCGGAGTTTGTTTATTGGTCTGAGATATTCTCGAATTTCCGAGCTCACGATCGACTCGAGAGTAGACTAGCTGTTTCGGCAAACTCATGTTTCGCATGATTCCAAGTTGTCGCTCGATTATGAAAATTATATTTACCTCATCATCTATAAAACCATTTAAACAGGAGATTAAAAGCTTAAATCAAGGTCTTCTTTAGACAGTGAACATCAAAAAGTCTAACCTAACATCAACAAAACGAACAAGAAGGCAAGGAAAGAAAGTCTGGATCAGCTAAAGAAATAGGCGGAGTTTGTTCAATTGATCTGCGTTTTCGTTTATTTAGTAAAAGAAAAAAAAATTAAGCTTATTTATTTGCTTATTGATCAGAATTGTCAAATACTGTCCATCTATCAATGCAGCCTCGCATAAAGACAACTTTTGAGGCATGGCCATTTTCTTCCCAGAATCGATTGAAAGTTTTCAACACAAAACAGTGGATTGAGCTACTCGCTGGCTAAAATTCTGGGCTAGCTGGCTAGCTGTGCCCAGAAAAGCCAATTTGAAGTCGCTTCCTCTGTCCTTGTCTTTATCAGCCAATCAGAGCCAATCAATATGTTTGTTTACATAGAGTGACAGCCAATAACAAAGCGAGAAATCATCAGACGTTTTCTGTCAAAAACTACGAAAAAACTTTTTTCGCATGCAAAAATATTTTGATGCACAACCGGAAAATGATCTAGCCATGTAATACATGAATAACAAAGAAACATTTTTTACACTGATTATTTTTGTATTCTTTTTCGCCTTTTTTTCTGTTAATTCTATTTCTCACTGCAGTTTTTGCAAACTCGGACAACACTCGTTACAAATGTTTTTTGGCAAATTAGCTGCTGTCAATCAAAATAGAAATAAGAAACACTAAGATCTAACTAATGCCAAAATTATATTTAGCCATTACAGATCGTATAAAGATCATGATTAAGTCATTTAATAGGTTTTTAGGGATCTTCATGAGTATTTTGGGGTTGTTTATTTGAAGTGGGCGAAAGCAAAATACCAAATTCCAACGGACTGTTTGAGGGTCAACGTTGTATAAAATTTCAGTAAGTGTGACGAATGCATGTAAAAATCTTATGGACAGACTGAAACTAAATGGTTGTTTGTGGATCAGCTTTGTATTTATAAACCGTTGCCTGGAATGAATACAAAATGAGCCTCGGTTTTTCTTAGCGTTCCTTGGAAGATGAATTCTTCCAGGTATTCAATGTAAAGAATAATTATATGCCTTTCAATTCTGATCTATGAGTGAAGCCAATGTCCCAAAAATCATTTGTGGTCAAATATTTATGTAGCAAATTATTTTAAAAGGAACATTACGAATCTGAAACTCAGAAATCTTAATCGTGCGATGTTTCCACAATGTGAATCGCTGTTTCCAAAGTCAGATCAATATCATGTTACTGATTCGTGAGCACGAGATCCTTTAGAAGTACTTGAAATCAAAATGTTTCACTTGTTTATTGGTACACACTTGATGCTTGGTCCATGCTGGATATAATATCTTACTCTGGAAGTGTGTACAAGAAACGACCTATGATTGGTTGATCTCAAGATATAATATCCCAAGTCTGGATATGATATCTGAGGTCAAAGTCAACACAGGAAATTTTCCAGTTTAGGATGGCATTTTCCATTGTTAAATGGCACTTTGTTTATAATAAATAAAAATAAATTTATGTATGGTGAAAGTTTACTCGATAGAGTGGTTTTCATTAAATAACCCGTGAAACACACTTGGGTGTATCACTCTTTAATACAGCTTAATTCCATTGTTTTTTTTTTTGTTATTTGACTATGACACTTTAACTAATACATTTTATTTCACGGGCTAATGAAAACCACTCTATGCTTTTTACAAAGCTAAAGCGAGACTCTTCATATACTAACGCCCATCACTGTAACTTTGACAGATACTAGACCTTTTGATTTGATGCTCTTCGAATGTGAAATCTGGACATCTACAAAACAGTATCCTAGAGGTGAGAGCACAGTTGCTACTTTAGGTAAGCTTAATTTTTATGAGAGGTGGTAGGGTGA